>CM072511.1:161176813-161206813 GCA_036898135.1 Oncomelania hupensis
GGTGATGATGGCGAAGATTTTAATAGCGCCGATTTCCAGTAACTTCGTAATCAAAGGCAGCATCATACTCACCTCGTAAGACGGTGACCTTCATGTTGACGATATTGTTTCTGGAGCTGCGGCAGACGTACTCCCCCGAGTCTCTAAGTCTGGCTCTGTCGATGATGAGCTCGCTGATAAACGACCGATCCTTGATGGACTGGTATTTGTCGATCAGCACGTGAGAGTATTTGACGGGTTCGATCTTCAACGAAAGAAAAAAGAAAGTCACGATTATAATCATGCATGGCTTCGAAGAGAGAGAGAGAGAGAGAGAGAGAGAGAGAGAGAGAGAGAGTGAGAGAGAGAGAGAGAGAGTGAGAGAGAGAGAGAGAGAGAGAGAGAGAGAGAGAGAGAGAGAGAGAGAGAGAGAGAGAGAGATGAACTGAAGGCTAACTAATTTCAAGTTTCAGAAACTTCGAAAAAACCTTTCAGAGAAACATGACTATGCTCTCTCTCTCTCTCTCTCTCTCTCTCTCTCTCTCTCTCTCCGTCTGAGAAAGACAATAAGAAGAGAGATTTAAAAAAAAAAGAGCGGAAGAAAAGGAGGGAGAGCGAGGGAAGGAGAGAGAGAGAAGGAGAGAGAGAGAGAGAGAGAGAAAGGGGGAGGGGGGGGGGGAAGAGACAGAGATCGGGTGAACTGAAATATAACTACGTAATTTCGAGCGTAAGTAACCCTTTTTTTCTCTCTCTCTCTCGCTCCATAAATATGATTGGTCGCCGGTTTAAGACCCATGACAATCTCTCTCTCCCTCTCTCTCACTCACACACACACACACACACACACACACACACACACAAACACACACAATAAAGTAAGTAAATAAATAAATAATGTCAGATTTTTAAAAAGCATATGGGAGTCAATGCGCTCCCATGTCATCTCCATCTTCCTTTATGTTTGCGAAACATGGACCCTCACAGCAGATCTACAACGAAGAATACAAAGCATGGAGATGAGGTGTTACAGAAGACTTCTGGGCATTTTTTATACCCAGCACATCACCAACGACGAAGTCCGACAGACCATCACACAAGCAATTGGACAACACGATGACCAGGGGTGAAGAAACGGAAAACTCCGATGGTATGGTCACGTCACCAGGTCATCAGGCCTTGTAAAGACCATCCTACAAGCCACAGTGCAAGGAGGTAGAAGAAGAGGGAGACCGAAAAAGAGGAGGGAGGACAGCATTCGAGAATGGACTGGTTTGACACTGAGGGAAGCCATGAGGGTTGCTGAGGACAGAGAAAGATGGAGTACGCTGGTTAAACAATCATCTGTGATGCCCCTACGACCTCTGAGTTACGGGATAGAATAGAATAGGATAGGATTTAAAAAAAGAAAAAGAAAAAGGAACTCTACTGTTATGTCAAAAAGTAGCGACTTCAAATCAAGTGGAAGTAACGTTACATGTCTGCAGGGACAGTCGTCAATGCCAAGATCTCTCTCTCCCTCTCTCTGTTGACTAATCGTCCGCAGCGCCATGAACAACGACCGGTGTTCACAGTCATTACCACCAAAGTCAAATCTTTCCCCTAGGAAGGCGAGCAATAAAGGTGGTGGTGGCTGGGAAAAGCGATGCGTCCGGGACGGTTAAGGACGGCACGGCATGGGCAATGGGGAAGGTCATGAAAGAGGAAGATGGAAGGTGGTTGGGGAATGTTGGGGAAATGTGGGACGTTCATGGAGACGGTTCAGGGCACGTCAAAACAGTGAATCAACCTTAAAGTTTAATGTCAGCGCCCCATCATTGGCCATACGGCAGAGGGGAATTCCAATCTCAGGGAGGACGGTGGTCTGGACCTAAATCAGTACTGAACCACCAGAGAAATCATACTGCTAAGATGGGCAACGACAAATGGCCTTTTTTTTTTATCGCCCACCTAGGGAATTGAACTTGGAGTCGAAACAGTCAAGACATGTTGGCGAAGGCTACGGGGTACTGGAAGATTCCGGGCAGTCCCGAGAAAGTCAGATTGGGGTTCTGTTAGCTGGAGGAGTCAGGGCGAAGATAGAAATGGTCAGGGCGAAGTTAGATATGGTCAGGGCGAAGTTAGAGATGGTCAGGGAGAAGTTAGACATTGTTAGGGAAAAGTTAGAGATGGTCAGGGAGAAGTTAGAGATGGTCAGGGAGAAGTTAGACATTGTTAGGGAGAAGTTAGAGATGGTCAAGGAGAAGTTAGAGATGATCATGGAGAAGTTAGAGATGGTCATGGAGAAGTTAGAGATGATCAGGGAGAAGTTAGAAGGGTCAGGGAGAAGTTAGAAGGGTCAGGGAGAAGTTAGAGATGGTCAGGGAGAAGTTAGAGATGGTCAGGGAGAAGTTAGAGAAGGTCAGGGAGAAGTTAGAGATGGTCAGGGAATTGCGGAAGGCATGAGAAAGGGCAAGGGAAGGCCAGTGGAATTCGGATATCATTGGGAAATGGGGAAAGCTCTTGAAAGGCCCAACGGCGATGGGGAAATAAAGACCACGGGAGATAGGGAAAATCGGAGTGGTAATCTTCGAGGAAGGTCAGGTGGTCACAGAGGGGAAGTTCAGGAATTAGTGTGTGTATATGTGTGCGTGTGTGTTGGTGTGTGCGTGTATTGGTGTCTGTGTGTGGGTGGGTTTATGAGTGTGTATCACTATGGATGGGATGGAGAAGGGGGAGTGTCAATAAGCAATGGGGAGAGAGGCATGGCACAGACCCTCCAGAGGGGTTTGTATTATATAGCGATTACCGATATCTTGTCCCCTCGCGCTATACAACCTGCTCCTTACAGTGCTGTTTTGGACGCTCGTGTAACGGCCTGTTTTGACGCCCCTACGGAATTACTTCGTGGAAGTCACAAGGAATTCGCTTGAAATTTAGGATATATTCTTCTTGGTCCATCTCACACCTAAACCAGAACATCCAAACCCATCCTCTGTCCCATCCAAACAACAATGACCCTCCACCCACCCAGCTTCTTACCTACGCGGCTTTTCTAGAGGTTCAAAGACTAGTTTCCATAACAACCACTCATCATTACATTTTAATTGGCTATTGCTTTTGGTCCAGCGGACTCTTCCGAACCAAATCTGGAGCAAAAAAATCAAGACCACAATTTCGCTGAAAGAAAACTCACCCCTGATCCGCATAAAATATCTGCCGAAACAACCCTCGTGGTAACACTGCACGCACTCCACGAGCCGGTCACTTTACAATAAAGACATCCCACGCAGGGGACGCTGAGGCGATATTCTAATTTATCGAACCCCCTTTTACAAAAAAAAAAAAAAGAATACAAATATCACTATAAAATATTAACAAAACACATACATAAAAAATGTCTACAATGCTAAATGTGACCAACTGGCAGAAAGCGTCCAATATTCCCAAGCTGATCTAACAGACCTCACATACAAATGAGGAATACAAATGAGGAGTTTTGTTCCCGAAGAATTTGCAAGAAAAAAGGTAGGTGACTGGTCTAGCGAAGAAGAAGATAGATTGATAGAACAGAGTTGTGAAAAGTGGGGATACTATTTATACTGAAACCCCCGGCACCTCCACGGGGGGAATATCACTGTAATTTAAAAACTATGTTGGCACATATTAACAAAGGGAGGTGGGTATCCAAAAGGGTGTCAGTACAGGTCGTTAGGTCAACATCTCACATTATGCCGCTATACGACACCAGCGGGACAGGAAGGAATCTTTTGTCAGACAGAGTTTATGATGTACATGTAAGTCATCAGCGACTACCAAGTCCCGTGGCTATTTCTTTATAATCGCTCATCTAAGATAACCCGTAAATGTCGAGCGCCTGTGGGAGTAGGTAGCGTTTTAAATTATGCATGCACCACTGGGCAATGACCGGTCAACCCAACACGCAGGCATTCTAGACTTACGAACACGGGCGCACACATGAACACACATGAGGGCACGTACACACATACATATTAAATTCTCTCTCTCTCTCTCTCTCTCTCTCTCTCTCTCTCTCTCTCTCTCTCTCTCTCTCTCTCTCTCTCTCTCTTTTTTTTTTATTCCTCCCTTCCACGCACAAAAAGCGTTGTAGGATGGGGACGTTCACTCTCAATCTCTGCAGACTTTCTAACCTAATCTAAAGATCCATCTGCTCTTTCAGTAACTCATCACCCGCCCTCGATCAGCTAATCAGTATCTTTGAGTGCTGTGTGAGTATACATACATATATAGGTATATATCCTGAGTCAAGATGTAAAGAGTTTACAGTTTCATATCTATGAGAGCGCAGTGCACAAAGTGTGAATCAGAGGTTTGAATTGCGTAGTGTACGCCAGGAATTGAGATTTCACGTGTTTTACGTATAGCTCGATAGCTACTAGGAGCCTGAACAGAGTTCTGTGTCTCGGACTGTGAGCTGGAAGCGGCGTTGAAGTGGGAGAGTCAAGTCGATGCTGATTGGGTTCGGAGGACATTTTGAATAGACTGTGACAGCCACTATCATAGGATAAGTGTAGGGTCCGTTTATAAGGGTTGCGTTTTGTGTTTGGAACCACCTGAGGTCTTTTTCCTTAAGGAGGGCAACAATGACCAATGTGTTGTTGCAATTGCTATAGAGAAGTACTTTTATAGGAGGATTTTTGCTGCCACAGTGCTGTGTGCTCTCTGTAGAAGGCAACTTCCTAAGGGTGTGTGCTCTTAGTTTATGGACCACCCAAGGCCTAGGCATCTCACCGATGCTAGGATTTCCTAGAGCATAATAAGACGCTAGTAACGAACCATCTACTCTCATACAGACTGTGTTGTGTTGTGGTGTGGTGTTGTGTGTCTGTACTTCACAGGCCGAGAACTGAAGGTGAGTGGTGCCCAGTATTTTAATTCTTTCAGTGGCTATACACTCTGAGCATGCCTACGCGAATGAATGATGTTGGATGAGGGGGAAAGGGGTATTTTGAGAAATATTATTTTTTTAATGATTTTCTTGTTGGCATTTACAATGGAACAATGTTGTTGACGTTGTTGCAAGAACGAGGTCAAGAGTGCCAATGTATTATAATATGAGAGAGGGGTGATGAATGAGAGAGAAGCGTGATGATGCATTACAGTATGCTAGAGGGGTGATGAATATGAGAGAGAGAACGAATCAGGATTGTTGTTTAGGAATGGAATTATAATATGCATTTGTATAGCATTGTGTTTATGTGCAATTATATACATTGTAGAAGAATTATGAATTGTTGTAATGCATAAATAAACAGGTCAAGATGGCGGAGGGAGGAAGGAGTTATTTCCCATGTTATGTTTACATTGTAGAGATAGCGTAGTAAGATGGTTTATTTTGTTGAGCAGATTGGGCCTATGTTCTACCTATCTATATTCTACTACTTCTGCTTTTGTCACTATGTACTACGTTCCACGTTCTGCGTTCTGCCTACTACGCTCTACGTTCTACTCCTACTATCTGGAGGCGGCAAGACGACGTGCTTGTGGGACCACTGCTACTTGGGTCGCGGTGCTCAGGGCCTCACACACACTCTCAATTATACACACATTACACGCAAATAAAACATACTAAATACCTAGTGAACATTTAAAACAGTGACTCTATACAGCCTGTGATACAGCATTGTCATCAAAACGAAAAGTCAGTTGTTTTATTGATGCTCGGTTTTCTCGTGCCTATGCGCAATAAGTGTCCAACCATTTATGCAAGAACAATTTTGATTGGTTGCTTTTATAATTTCCTTTATGTATTGATGTAATGGTGTAGGCACTCACATCGGAACTGTCAACTCGGAAAGGTGTACATGTTTCTTGTGTGTGCTCTGTTAGGTTAATCCAACAGGTTAGTTTTCCATTTATTAACTATGTAACTATGTTTAACTATGTAAAAGTTATTATTTAATTTTGTAAGCACATTTCTTTGTATAAAGGTAAATTGTTTTGTGTTTACAAATGTATAAAGTAATTTTTATTGGGAAAAAAACCACCATCTTTTGACATTATCCATTTTGAAGCTATGTTGAAGACTGATAGTCAATGTGTTGATATTGGTAACTAAATATCACGAACAATATTTTTCAGAGCTGTTAGTATGTACCTGTGTGTGTACATACCTGTGTAAGACTACCTACCTTGGGTGTGAGTCCTATTGAAGCAGGAGAAACGGCCCCCAGAGGTTTTTCTCCAAGAGAATGAATCAGGAAGATATTCATTCAGGTTCAATAGATGTTTCACTGCATTTGGAGCACAGCGTGGAGTATTATTACTTCTGTAATCTTCGTGTGTATAATCTCCAGGAAGATTGTCTGTGGAATGCGTATTTATAATCTCCAAGAAGATTATCTGTGGAATTCGTATTTATAATCTCCAAGAAGATTATATGTGTTTTGAGTGTATAATATAATCTCCAAGAAGATTATCTACCTCTGCTGAGTGCTATAACTTCCCAGAAGATTATGGATTCTGGTTTATTTACGTTCTGAGGAAAAAGGATCTCCAAGTGGATTAATTACCGGAGGTGGTTGTGCTTTATCTCTGTGTTGAGATCGCTATTGGATTATCTAAATCGTTGTGGTGGATATATATATTGTGTGAATATCAATGACAGTGGTGTTGGCATTCAGTGCACTAATGGATTACTTTCATTCATTTCATTGGATTTATGTTGTGCGTTGTGGATTACATTGACGTCAACACTCATTCATTCTTTCGTAAAATTATTCTGAATTTTCATTATTTTGTTTGTTGAATATTATTTTGTTGTTCTCTGATGGGATTTGTTTATATAAACGTTGAAAACTTATTTTCTACGTGTGGCCTACATTGTTCTCTGTGTATGTCTTGTGTGTATATATACATGTAAAACGGTGAACACGCATTCTGACTGTCTATAAACTTTATTGTTCAGTTTGCTTAGTGTAAATAAACAATTCCTGTCCGTGACAATCATGTGGTGCTAATTCCAGACGATTTAGCTAAGCTTTGTATTGGAAACGGAATCAGGCTGTTGTATAAGGAGTTTGATATTAATTAAATACATTTCTTTAAATCTTGGTGACTGTATACATAAGCCATCAGTTGTATTACTTCATCTTTATTTTCATATTGTTATATCTTGATTGTGTTGGCATCTTGTGTCCAGTGTCAAAGGGGTTACGGATTAGACAAGGGAGGTAATTGATTGTTAATTGTTGGGGTTGTGGGACCGATGAAGGGTTGAGGTAGGGTTAGATTTCCCAGTTTTCCGTGTGGTTGTGTGTTGAATAAAAGAGTGTAAATGTTCATCTGGCATTTGTGTTAGTATTTTAGTTTGAGTTTGAATCCTATCACTCGCTGTTTGAGCTTAAGTTACTGAGCCCATTCGGGTGACGTGACCTATTACTATTACCACTATTTAATTACATTTATAGCACTTTTACAGAGAGCTTTTCCAGCTCATGCGCTGATCAAAGGTCTGGCCGATACAGGATCTCACCCGATCCGCCCAATTCGCCCACCTGCAACCTTTGGGCGCCTTATGTGAGGAGAAGAGACCTAGGGCGTGTTAGGTATATTTGTGTAGCCGCACTCTGAAGTCTAGGACATCGGCGTCAGGATCTTTAAAGTCCGTGCGGTGGAATATATAAAGTGGACCTCGGTTTATACTCTCTATGAGCCAACTGCACTCCTAATACTACTACTGGTAATCGTTATTACCCTGGAGATTAAACCCTATCACTAATAACATTCAACTTTAAAACCATTCAATTCAATGCGCAGACGTGTATGTTGTAAACGCTGCACTTGAGGAGACGACAGTGGCTTTGTGCTGGCAACAAGAAGGAAGCAAGAAAATAGAAGAAACCAAAAGAGGGGCACGAGAGGGGGAGCAGGGCCTGTATGAGGACGAGAAATAGAATGGGATAAGGAAGTAGAAGTATGATGAGGAGCTGGATAACGGCGAAAAAAGAGAAGAGAGAACAATGAACATGAGGAGGAAACGGAGAAGAAGAAGAAGAAGAAGAAGAAGAAGAAGAAGAAGAAGAAGAAGAAGAAGAAGAAGAAGAAGAAGAAGAATGATAAAAAATGAAAGAAAAATGGAGAACAAAGGAGAAGAAGAAGGAGAAGAAGGAGAAAATAGAAAAGGAATAAGAAAAAAAGAAGAAGAAAAAGAGGAAGAAAATAGAGAAGAGGAAGAGTACTGGCACGCAAGTTACATCTGTTCTACTATTTATGCATCATATTATTGTATCTTATTGTATGGTATCGTATTGTATTTGTGGTATTGTATGGTATTGCATTGTATTGTATTGTATTGTATTGCTGTTACACGTTTATTTATCAACAGCTGATTCAGCCCCGATGCTTGAATCTTGATATGTGTAACTCGAATTCGTTTATCCACGCAGCCTGTTCACTCAACAGCAAGGCAGGAGTCGTCGTATAAAGTTGTCCAACTTTATTCAGCAAACATCAACAACTGCATTCAAGATCGGTTTCCGAAAATCACTACAACGATCATCCCTACTAGCAGACAGTGCTTTACTTATATAGCCATTATGTAATCGAGAAAATTTTCGAACATTATGACGCAATAACAAAATTAAAACTCGTTACCGGAACTACGCACTGTCCTACGTTGTAGAACCTTCTTTAGGTTAGAAGAATGCTTAGCTATTACGAGACCTTTCTGGAAGCTTCAGTCGATAACAAACAAGTAATTCCAGAAAATTCTCAACTTTATCGACCAACGAAAATTATCAACATTGTACAAAGCTTTTTCCGGCAACAGCGCAAAATCAAATCAAAGATATATACAACCTATCATTGCATGCTTTGCAAAACAAAATGGTCGGATCTATCGCGTGTGTCTCAATCGTAACAATTGCATTGTATAGTAGCGTGTGCTGTTGTATGGTATGGCATTGTACTGTGCAGTTAACACCACTCACCAGGTCCCCGTCCTTAAACCAGTCGATGTCCTGAGGAATGCGAGGTCCTCCGGACGCGTTGCACACTAGCTTCATCTGTTCTCCCAGATCCACGTACCGCTTGCCTTCTATGGAGATCACTGCACAGTGGAAATATGACATAGATTCAATTCATTTTAATTCAATTCAACAAATGTGTGTTGCCATAAAAGGAATTATCTACGGCCATCCGTGTCGCTTTCCTAAATAAAAGCATGCAAAATAAACCAAAAATTATTTTTTACAAATTCGAATAAATCAAAATACAATAATTTTAAAGATTCACAGATCTTAGTTGTATATACACACACATACGCACGCACGCACGCACGCACACACATTCGAACGCACATCGATGTATACCAATCTAACAATATTTCATTTAACTCTTTTACTGAAAACTTCACTTTAAATCAACACTTTGCATACGATATGAACTGCAAAAAAAAAAAAAAGAAATAATTTGACGATTTTGACAAGACCTTGGACAAGACAGCACAAGACAAGACGAGAAGTTTATTACATTTTCAGGACAAGCTCTTTCACAATTAACAAAAAGCGCAATGTCACAAAAGTGAGTTTTAATGATTATACTATTTGTATTTAATAAACTCAAAGCAAGCTGGGGAATGCTATTTGCCAAAATGCTTCCTGTTAGAAAGTGTTAAAAGTGTTATTCATAGAAAGATGCAGTAGAGAATGTTAGTCTTAGTTTTAGACACGTAGAAGCTAATGTTAGTAAGAGCTGAGCGTTCGCATAATTTATCATCCTTAAAAGCGGTGATGAACAACCGTCTCCCCAAATATTAAAATCGTAATAAAGACAACATATTATTAAAATAAAATATAAATAGTAATAAAGAACGCACCAAGGGCGCGGTAAACCAAGAGACAATGTCACAAGACAAGCTACAGAGCGACAAGACAAAGCGAGACAAGTCCGAACAATACAAAACACAAGCGCAGCAGAAGGGACTCTGAGAAAAACAAAGAGAGCGGTGATTTTATTTTATTAATTTAGAGTAAAGGTTAATTTTAGTGATTGAACGTCTGATTTCCTTCAGGTCGCAATACGTTTTTAAGCCACTGGGAACAAGAATTGAATAAACAGTAAATACAAATCTGCGATAAATGACCACTGGAGACGATCTGTATTAAATACACTATAAAATCTATAAAAAGTATGACTTACCACCAGATACAAGAACGTAATATATCAAACAAAATATAAATAAAAAATGACCTGCTGAAATTAAACGTTAAATGTAAAACGATCCGCCATGGTATCATTGCTTCCTAATGAATGTACTGAACGTTTACCCATTTCTAACGTTAACTCTACCACTCGCATACAAATGTTTTACCTGCCAACATCTGAGCCCAATGAAGGAATGTTCTCCAAAGGCCACGTTTTACCTTCATCCATCATGCTATTAACACACATCACAACCTTTTAAAGATACCAGTTTTATCCTTCGTTAACTCTACAAACGTGTCCATAACCAGGCCAGCTCCTCTTCACCCTTTCACACCGCGCCATGAGCAGTTCTTTGAGCTGGTAAACTGCGCTAGTACAAAAGAACAAACAGTTTAACCCTTTCGTGGCCGGAGTCGCGGATCGTCTTATTTGAATGTTCACTGTTATGGGTCACTGGTGGTGTGGCCAAGGAAATTGAAACGACACCCTCAGACAACGCTCGACACGGAGGGGGCTGATCTGCATAATTGGCTTGAAAGAAGACCTCAGGCGCTCCACTGCCACACTCTGACCCTCACTGTCAATCATGGACTGAGGCGAAGCCACTCTTCCTACCATCGACCCTCAAAAGGGAAGTAACTGTGACGATTGCCACTGACTAAAGGGTACCACACTGGGTAGCAGAGACGACCCAGGTGTACGTCTCCTCTCCACCACCTCTGCTACTGGTCGTATAGGCCGGATGACGTTACGTAATTGGACCTACAGCCCGCCCTTCTTTCTCAGTTCGGGACGGAAAAAGCGATAACGTAATACTTCAAGTAAAAACTGCAATCTGCTTACGACCAGCGGGCGGCGGAGGTGGTGGAGAGGCGACGGACACCTTGGCAATCTCAGCTACGCAGCGTGTAAGAAAAGTTGTAGACTCATTTCCTCAAGGTCGGGGTAGCCACAGAAGTACGAAGTATTTTCTAGGGGCTGGTGGCCCGAAGAATTTGTGTTTGTTTTATTGTTTGTATTTTTATTTTTTTTGTGGTGAATACACGGACGATGTGTAAACGTCAAACGTCTCTCTCTCTCTCTCTCTCTCTCTCTCTCTCTCTCTCTCTCTCTCTCTCTCTCTCTCTCTCTCTCTCTCTCTCTCTCTCTCTCCCCCTCTTGTACCAACGCGTAAGTGAAGTTACTCTTTCGCATTTAAGTTATCAAAGGGCATTAACTCCCCTTGTGCGATAAGCTAACCGAGATGTCAGTCTCGCATGTCATCTAAAGGAGACTAACTCCGCTTGCAGGGCTGAGATTTAGCAAGCCAGGCTAAGGAGCCAGCCGGGCTCCTAACCTGGGAAGTTGAAGTTGCCAAAATATTTCTCAGGTTGCCAGACCCCTTGATTGAAAGCACGGTCATTTTAAAAAAAACTGTATTGCAGCTAATAAACAAGATAAATTTCAACAACAACACTGTTTCATTTTTTAAAACAAGCACTGTATAATTTATTCATCATCGACATCCTCCTCCTCAATGTTCCAAAACTTGAAGGAGCTTGGGTGTGCCTTCTTCAGCTGTTTTTTTTTTCTTCTTCGGACTTTAATTTTTTTTTGCTGGAGGCTCCGAGACACCGCTTAAAAAGCGCCACATCGTTCGAGATTGACAAAAGACTGAGAATGGGGAATATCGAAAGTACGGCAAGTCTCGCGTGACTCATCAAGGAAGTCAGAGACTCGTTCCGATACACGCAAGGAAGCAAGAAGGCTAGGATCTCGCAGGGCAGTAGCGTTTCGCGGCGAGGGAAAGAAGAAAGTCTCGCGAGAAAAGGCTATTTTTACTTCGCAAATCCCTCGCTTTGCTAGCGTTACCTAACTTCCTAGCATGCATCGGAACGGGTCTCCGGTGCTAGCGGTTGGCGCGTGTTTTGTTTTACATTGCAAGTCAAAAGTCCGTGTACAGGTACAGAATCTCTACCACTGGCGGTATTTTCAAGTCGCCAGCCGGGCGAATGGACCCCAAATCGAGCTCGCCACACACTATTTTTAGGGGCCATTGGCGAGTTGGCGAACGTTAAAGCTCAGCCCTGCGCTTGCACCAATGAGGGCAGTGAAGTAACTCGTCAAAGACATCCTACAACCTGGGAGAGCACTCTTCCCTGGACACCTGGATCTCTTAACTGAAATCAGCGGTGTTGTCTTTTAGCTGGGCCTCCATACCAAATGAGGCCTTAATGAATTGTGTATTTGTACTGACAAGACTAAAGCATTTACACAGGGACAGCATAGAGCATTATGAGCACAGTCCTGGACCCACCAGAGGTGGAGGGAGTAAGGGGTTGGAGGAAGAAGGCGGGGAGGGGGGGGAGGGTGAAGGAGGAACTTACCTTGTCTATAAGTGTATTTGTGTAACCGGCAATCCCCCGTCTATGACATGAGCGTCAGGATCTATAACGTGCGTGCGATAGAATGCGCAGATTAGACGTCGGTTTATACTATCATCACAAAGATCCAACCCAATGTTATCTTTTGAAGTAAACAACAACAAGTAAACAACAACAACAACAACAACAAGAGTTCTATTCAGGTTCACCTTCCAAACGATCACAAAGCACACAAACACTGAAAGACAAATACGCTCACGTCACAAACATATAACATTCTCCTACATGGAAACAAACTAGTGTTCATCCTACTTTGCGAAATTAAACAGCTTATATCCATTAGTATTGGAATAACGTGTCTGACGTGTAATCGGAGCGGTCAACATGAATAGAGCGGCGCGCAGTAAACAAATAAAGAAAAAAAAAAAGACAAACAAAGACGAAGAAGATAATGAAGGAGATAATGACGAAAGAGATAATGACGAAGGAAATAATGGCTATTTGCCAACCATTTCAATGGAGAGTGATTGTTTACTTCTCACCGCCCATGTCAGCAAATCAGATCAGACATTCTATTAGTGGACGAGACAGAAAGGAAATAACGCAATTGTTTATTTTTAAAAGAGAGAAAAAAAAGATGATTAATTTCACTGAAATGGAAAGAAAACAGGATTTACTTTCACAGGAGAAAATTAAAACAGAAAATAACAAACAAACAAACAAACAAAACATTTGGAAAGCAATACGGACAGATCCAACAATGAAGTCACGCGCACCACTTGGCTCACAACGGCCGACCAACAACAACAACGCGAAAAATACTGAATCATGATTTAACCACTCGATGTTCAAGCGAATGCCAGCATGTAAGGTTACGGGGCGTCGGTACTGACCCCTTCTTTAAACTGCTGCTATGCATATGTATATATAAAGCGGTATACCACTTTCGATATATGTCCTTCCTTCTGAGTCGTGTGTATGTGTGTACTTGTCTGTCCGCGCATTTTCTCAGAATTGGGTGGACTGAATTACATAATATTTTTGGAGTACTTTATTTAGTAATGTAAATATTACTGGTGTAAAGAACGTTTACAATACTACAATCTCTTGAAAGACGTGCCTGCACATTTCCATGTCCTTCTGTGTCCAGCTCGCCTACTACACAAGCCTCCGTCCATCTAAACTGAACTAATTAATTAACTGGTGTAATGAATGTTTACAATACTACAATCTCTTGAAAGACGTGCATGCACATTTCAACACTCTCTATCCCTCATTGTCCAACCCGCCTATTACACAACTCTCCGTCTATCTAAACTGAACTAATTAATTAACTTACTGCTCTAATCAACAGAAGCTCAGTCAAAATCTGTTTCCCTGCTGTAATCAACAGACGCTCAATCGCAATCTATATCACAGGCCATCGCGCCGGAACGAGCAGCAGGAGATCGACCCTAAAGGCGAGTCTGTATCCCTTTATTTCTCCCACGACGACCTGGTAGGTTGGGGACCTTAGAAAGATAGACCGACGTGGAAACACAATGAGGATAGTAGGTGATTAGCGTGAGCAGGTCTGTGAGTGTGGCCATTTGTATGCGCTGCGCTGTGTAAACATAAGACGGCAATCATTCATTCATACATACAGCATTCCGTGGCGCTGCGGACGCCGCATCGTTTGACGGGGAGGTGGAGTGGGTTGACGTCACGCTCCCTGTCCGTCATCTCCTCTTCCGCCTGTTCCTCAGCCACCACCCCGTCACCTGCAAGCCACATCACAGCGCAAACCGCTCATGCAAGGCTTGGATACAGCAGCCAAAAAAAAAAAAAACACCCCCCCCCCCCCCCCCCCCAAAAAAAAAAACCACGCTGGGCCATCGGTTACAAGACAGTGTAAAATTTCCCCAAGAGACAGATTTGTTTGGGTCCATTGGTTTCAGTACAAGGTAAACTTTTTTTCCATTCGAAATACAGGCTTAGCAAAGCAACTCGAATTATAAACTACGCAGAAATATACACAAAAGTGTATAGACTGCTGGCTGAAAGCGTTAGAGTAGTCTGTTCGCCAAATGTTAGCTGACAATCGTGCAGACAACCTTAAATTTTTCAGCGCCCTCGCCCGTTAGGCGGCCATGTTCCTGAATCACCTTTTTTCACAGATGTATGTAATGGGTAGCGTGGTTTTACTGTTGGGGAAAACGTTATTGTATTGCTTAGTGATAGTGTTGTCTGTATTATTGTCCTTGGGTACGGTATCACCTATATGTTGAACCTCAAAGTTTCAGGTGCCGAATGATACCGAGCCAGCTAATATGATATAAGGGAAGGGCATTAGTGGGCGCCTCGGGCGCCTTCAGTCATATCCTGTATCGGCCAGTGCCTTGAGCAGTACTGAGCTGAAAAAGTGCTATTTAAGAGCGTTTAAATTTGAAAAAAAAAGGCAAAAACAAGGTCAGAACTGACCCTGAGAACCACTGTTTCTTTTACTAGGGTACATGTACGTAGGACGTCTCCTCTTGTGGTTTGTTTCGTTTGCAATGTTGTGATTTGTCGTGCTGTAACCTGTACGGGAGCTCCAGCATAGGCAGATCTTCTATAAAAATGCTTCTCAAAATTGTCCGCAACTGGAAGGAGTGAATTTGCTAGTGAGACTGTTGGCGTACTGCTTTGCTTGCATCAGCTGCCGATAGTCCGAAAGGCGAGTTGAAATTCCACCTGTCAACATCCCTGATAATACTATTGCAACGTTAATGTGGATACTGCCGAACGTCTATATTTGGTAGTACGAGTGGACATTAAAATGCTTACACACTATCGCTGGTTATATTGCAAACTTGCAATAAAGGACAACACGATAATTATTATGATACATTTAAAATCAGCTTTGTTTACATAACATTGCTGAATCGAATACATCTCACTTACCATAATTATAATAGGATTAATGGAAAAGATGGGAAGAGGATGGGGTAAGAGTAGAGCGGAGAATAAAAAATGAAACACTACAATAAATTCTACTCTGGTTGTAAAGCCCAGAACCACAAACAACAAATATAAACACTCAGAAACGGTGAAAACTGATGGAAGAAAGCAACAGCAAACAAAAACAACCTATTCTTTCCCTCAAGAAACTACTGTAAATAGGAACGTAATACTACGTTCTATCACAACAATCTCTGTGAAATGTTTGGTGCATTATCTAATCCAAAATCCATACAGTCATGCAAGGTCATGTAACAGACACAACTAAATAAGAAATCGGAGCAAAATCGGCCAAAAAAGTGACATTTGGACCCTCTTCTCCTCTACTGAGCGAACGTATTATAATGGTGTGCACCACAAACCAGGACACAACGGCACATAAATAAACGTGTTGATTGTGTTGTTCATCCGAAGAAGAAAGGACGGGCGCCATCAGCAATAATCAAACCAGATTTCAAAGTCATGTTTGCATAGATCTATGACACTGCTGATGGCTGCAGTAAGAAGGTGAATGATCACGGCAAAGTTTTCAAATCGAGATGCATGGAGCGACCTTCATAAACACATTGTCCTTAAGTAGCAACAACACAGCATTTCTGGTCCTGATTTGGCTCGGAAGAGTCCGCTGGACCTAAAGCAATAATCATGTAATGTAACACAGCATTTTTACAACCCCCCCAAAAAAAAAAAAAATTTGTTTTGCCTAAATTTAATACAGGATAACATGTATATTGCAAAAAAAATCATTTTTTAACACAAGTCGAAAACTTTTTTTTTTTATAGCCATTAAAGAAAAAACGCCGAATCAACATTTTCAGCTCTTTTTCCATTTTAGGTGACCGGCCGATGGCCTGCCTATATATTGGACAGAATGTTAATTTAACGCTTTAATAAGTTAGTACTTGATGTGATCTTTGTAAACAAATTAAAAAAAACTCAAACTGAATGTATCATGCATGAGAAGTTATTTGTATTTTGAAGTGTGTAAGCATAAAATAGGTCTATCATTCAGAATTATTAGGCCTATCACTCAGGGATAACTCTATTTGTCATCACGGATGACAACTCTTGGCATGTGTTGATGCTACGTGCAGGAACTAAAAACCACTTTTTCAAGTATTTTACGGTCAAATTTCAATTTGTTTTTGCTTTGACATGGAAATAGTGCATTTAATTATCTGTACACAAAGTTTTAGCGAGCTGTCTTATTATTTAATAACAATTATTACGATAAAACCCGCCTTTTCACTTGCCATTTTAGCTACCAAAACGCGGACGTCTCCTTTTGCAAAAACCCCGAAGCTACAGGATTTCATTAATAATTATTGGTTAAAATTATTTATTTCTGATAAGTTTTCGCTTAGAAGTAGCGCGTACTGTAATACTGCTGTTCTGTGGACACACTTTGGGATAACTCTATTCGTCATCACGGACGACAACTCTTGGCATGTGTTGTTGCTACCTTAAGTGGTCTTGATCTAAGCAATGCTGGGCTTGTTCCTTTATTTGGTGTTTGAACCCAGTACAAACAGTACTACTATTCTAAAGGCTGTGTGTGGCATTTTCGACGATTTGTGGTGGATGGATACACATCTCCGGTTACAAGATCTATGCACGAACATCGCAGACATGCATGAAAAGAAAATGTATTGTGATCCTGACAGTGGTAGAATCCAATTGCTGATATCATATACGAAGACAAAATAAAACTAAGGATCAGACGACGGGACGTTACTCTCCCCATCGTGAAATTGAATAAGAATCAGCAGGTACATTTATACACCAGTAAATATCATATCATTGGCTTTAAGCAAATGCAGCACTGTTCACAAAAGTTATCAGCAATAGAAAATTACTTTTCAATCACCCGGTTCATATACGCAAGATAGATAGACCTATAATTGTCACATTTATTCCCCGAGAATGTTCCGAGCAAATACTATTGCACAGCCTGATGGCTGGTGTGCAAATTGCCCAAACGTCCTCCTATTATTGTTCCATTAGCAGCGTGGACAAGTTCAGCCCACAATGCGAGGGAGAATCTGACTAAACAAAACAACAGAGCGACAGTAATACAACATGAAGACGGTAATGTGGACATGACATGCACCGATTTACATAATTCAGTGGTTACCATCACTACAGCATGTCGTCTGCACTATCTGCTGACAGCGCACATTCCTTCCTTTCCGCCACTGCAAGGTTGCGAGCTTCTATTTTAACACGCGCGGAAGGGTGCATGCTACCAAAGAGCATATTACGGAAAGAGAGGGAACTTCCATTATCGTCCTAATATAAAAAAGATAACGGATTATATTTTACAAGGGCTATATGAAGAGTAAGCGCTGGGTGCGCTTTTTTTATACACCTATGCCATTGCAACAATAACTAAATCATGGCAACGTTTGCAAAAACCAAACTTTTAACCATCATTATTATTAACATTCCGCTACTGCTGTCTTTTTTTATGCCATTATAAATTAAAACGAGGTTTTATGCCTTTGGTTTGGCTTGTTTTTTTAATCAAGGACAGATATTTTAAAATTAAAATATGCATGAAAACGACGATTGTTAGAGAGAAAACGAGTGAGAGAGAGAGAGAGAGAGAGAGAGAGAGAGAGAGAGAGTGAGAGAGAGATGAGAGAGAGAGAGACAATCGAGAGGCCTGTAGAGAGAGAGAGAGCGTCGATCATCACAGAAATAAACATAATACCTGAAAAATTTGTAGTTTTCCTACTTCGCCTTTGCAAATCACAAAACACGAAGTAACTTCATGTTAGGCTAATTGTGGCCAATCTAACGAACAACTTGCCTGTCACAAGCCAAAACCAAGCGCCTGACAGGTGTGGGTTCGAGCCAGCATCTGGGCGTTATGTTTTTCCGAATATTTTTCAAAAATTCACAAATAATGTTAGGTAGGTAGGGTTTAGGCGCGCCACTGGCGATAGAAAGGGATAATAAACTGCAGCAAAAAAAAAAATATGTGAGGGTACGATACAGGTGGCCAGTGACACATGTTATTATTCTTGAATATTTGGAAATAACTCACTAAAACACGCGGAGAAAAAAAACCGGAAGTATTTTTCATAGAGGGGATTATCGTTGGTGCATAGGATAGCAGAAAAGTGTGAATAGTTACACACGTTTCGTAGCCTATCGCCAACTGTCACGGTCTCGAAACGCATGATCACAATTATGCTTTGTTGTCGAAACACCGACCTGCTTTGAGTAGTAAATACGCGGTGACTATTTATGAAGAACGAGCCAAGAATATAAGCTTACCGTTGATAACCCATACAGGCGCTTAATTAAGAATTACCTAATTAACACTTATTTGCTTAACACCTATTAATATTGGTCTGCAACCCCCAATATATACTAGATATTCGATTCCTCTGCGCAGTAAAAGTCACGGTTGTTTGGACTCGGTTCTTCCTAAACAAGAACAGACACACAAACAATCCAATATCGAGCATTAAGCGCAAAGCGGAAAACCGACCTTCAAGGCTAATAATTAGTAGGCCTATCTAAACACAAGGCATCTGGGACTTGGCGAAACACCGACTTTCAAGGCTAATAATTAGTATCTAAACACAAGGTATCTGAGGCTCGGCGAGTTTACCTCTTACTATAGTCACGGAGTGTAAGCTAGAGGTATGCTCTATCTATCTATCTATCTATCTATCTATCTATCTATCTATCTATCTATCTATCTATCTATCTATCTATCTATCTATCTATCTATCTATCTATCTATCTATCTATCTATCTATCTATCTATCTATCTATCTATCTATCTATCTATCTATCTATCTATCTATCTATCTATCTATCTATCTATCTATCTATCTATCTATCTATCTATCTATCTATCTATCTATCTATCTATCTATCTATCTATCTATCTATCTATCTATCTATCTATCTATCTATCTATCTATCTATCTATCTATCTATCTATCTATCTATCTATCTATCTATCTATCTATCTATCTATCTATCTATCTATCTATCTATCTATCTATCTATCTATCTATCTATCTATCTATTCTTATCTAATCTTATATAATCTCTCTCTTTCTCTTTCCCCCCCTCTCTCTCTCTCTCTCTCTCTCTCTCTCTCTAATCAGAAGGGTCTGACTGAGTTGCATGCGCAGTGCGAAAGGCGAGAAAGATTGCGAGAGACACCACCACACACGTCCTTGCAAAGTATTACACACTTCAACCATTTGCTCGCGGTTTTCGTGTGCCTAAGTGTTCCACTGTCAGAGCCAAATGCAGCTTTGTACCAAAGTCGACCCAACTTCTGAATAAGTATAAATGATCTGTGACGGACTGCGTGTGTGTGGGTGTGTGGGGGTGTGTGGGTGTGTGTGTGTGTGTTTGTGTGTGCGTGCGAACGCGCGCGTGCTTGTGTGTGCGTGTGAAGAATGTGAGTCAAATGCTCCGCTGGGTTACATCTGATATTATAACTATTTATGTTTGATATTATAACTATTTATGTTTGGTATTATAACTATTTATGTTTGATATTATAATTACCTATCTTTGGTATTACAACTATCTTTCTTTGCTATTATAACTGCCTACCTTTGGCATTCTATTTGTCTTTGGAATTACGTTTGCCTTTGGGATTTTCCATAGTACTTATCCCTTTATGTAAACAATAACAGCACCGTCTGTGCAGGCAAATGCCAGAGTTGGTTTGTATAGTTCAGAAATAAGTATTCCGCCGGAGGGATACTTTGGCGGTTAAGTATTATTTTATTGACTGCAGAATTACGTGGTCAGAACATGTTGGCAAGGAAATACAATGTCTGCAATTTGCTTTTAGTCAAGGAAATTGTCTGACTTGAACTATTTTACACAACAGATACACTTTAAAAAAAAGCCAATAAAATGAAAATAGAAACCATACAGATATAAATAGACACAGAAGGTGGTTGTGATGATACAGGGCTGCTGAAGAGTTAGGCCTAATTCTTCTGGAAAATGGCTTAGAACTGCGATCAGCTATAGTACTCACGCACTTGCGAGAAACAAACTGTGTAGTCATCCGCACCGTGGTCGAATGGTAATTGCTGTGACATCATTTAACAGTGACGTAAAAAGCCAATAATCACTTTTGTCGCTTGACACTTGATCTTAGATCTTCTTTTATGTTATGTCCTTTTAAAAAAAAAATCCTTCTTAAATATCGCTTTTCCAGCTCAAGAGCTGCTCAAGCAACTTGAGGCGCCCACTGGCAACCTATGGGCGCATAGTGTGACGCCTAAACGACTAGACTGAGCACAATCTTGGGGGACCGGGGATGAGGGGTTGGGGGGGGGGGGGGTGGTGGTGGTAAAGAAGGGCTCTAAGTGCGTGCTGGGTGTGTATGTGTGGCCGGCACTCACCCGTCTAGGACATGAGCGTCAGGATCTTTAAGGTCCGTGCGCGCACAGACTAGTCCTCGGTTTACAGGCTACTCCCATTCAAAGGAAAGGAGTAGGGGCGCAGTGTCTCAGAGTTTTGTTGTTTATCTTTGTACTGCAGGCCGCCAACGGGCTTTGAACCACTGCCTGTGCAGGCTGCCATGTTATCGCTTGCCCTTCAGTACGTCCTTTGTTTTTGCCTGTTTGAGTACACCACTGAACCAACTGTTTCTCAGGGTCGTGCCATTGTTGTCTGGGCACTGCAGGTCGTCAACGGGCTTGGAACTACTGCCTGAACGGTCTGCAATGTTATCTCTTAACGTTTCCATACTTTAATTGTTTTGCACAATCCGTGCACCGCTGAGCCAACTGCGCTCCCCAATGTGTTATGTTAATTGACCGCGCTTACGCAGTGTCAGGAGACGGGCCATAATAGGCTGCTCTCGGAAATGAAATCAAAGTCCAGCTGTTAAAATCGGCCATATTACGGATCGCAATTCATTTGGTTTTGGGCCAATGCATTACTATTTCCCATCCTATCCCGTAACTCGAAATTCGTTGGGGCACCACAGATGATCGATTACACAGGGTACTCCATCTTTCAAGCCAGTTAATTCTTTAGTGCTGTTCTCTCACCTTGTTTTCTGTCTCCTTTTTCTTCTACCCCCTTGCACCGTACCTTGCAGGATGGTCTTCGCAAGGACTGATGATCTGGTGATGTAGCCATACCATCGGAGTTTCCGTTTCTTTATCACTGTGAGCATGTCATGGTGTTGGTTTGGTGGTGCCACTGATGGGGAGAGGGTGCAGTTGAGATTTGGATTTTGGAGGCAGGTTGATAACAGAAATTGACAGAATTATTGCGATAGGGTCAAAAAGAAATGTAACTCCGTTTGGTAAGATTGCTGTTGCTGTAATAAAAAGTCAAATGCACTCAAAATTAACATATTTATTCACTAATATTCCAGACCCAAGCGAAGGTTTTTTAAGTGAACTAGCAAAGCTGTTATATTCTTTTCTGTGGAACGGTAAAACAGATAAAATAAAAAGGAAAATTGCGAGTCAAGCGTACGAGAGTGGTGGTTTGAAAATGACAGATGTAAGAGCTTTCCTGTGTGCCTTAACAGTTTCTTGGCTTAAAAGAATTTTGCTCTCGGAGGGGAAAATAAGTCACATTTTGCTTATGCAATGTCCATAACATTGTTGAAACGTTGTCTTCATTTTGGTAGTATTTTTTTTTTGAAGTTGCGATACAACATATAAAAAAATCCTTTCTGGTGGGGTGTTTTCAAACATTGTACTTTAAATGTAACATGCCAACGTCTGGGAATAATTGTTGACGGGGGTTTAGATGTTGAGGAGTAGGGAGGCAGGTAGCAAAGACACTAAATTAAAGCGACGGACGATATTTTAATTTCCTATACAAATAATTACAGATAATTCATTTACAGAGATAGGAATATTTAACATGAAAATGAATGCCCATAAATAAATGAAACTGTGATATTAAAATGCAAATTTGTATCGACTTTGATCTTTCTATGCTCTTGACCTTGAGATGACCTTGACCTCCTGTTCCAAAAACACTTTGTCTGGCGCGCGTCTAGCGTTTCCTATATGATCAAGTGCATGAACCCTGGGAGTGAATGTGTCATAGCACTGTTTCATAATGAAAGCGAAAGTGGCGGATCGGTTGCGGCCCTTGGGTTCGGCTAGTTCCGGTTGAAGCAAGAAAGATGGAGGGTTATATAAATTATATTTCTCTTGTACAATCGTTCAAATTTTACTCAGGGTGGCTGCTTGCCTAAACATTGATTGCTGATTTGTTTGTTCAGTAGGCCTAATTCGTTTGTCAGTGACCTACATTCACGAGAAATTCGAAGTCTCTTTCTTTTTCTTTGCTTTAATTTTTTAATTGAGAAATGTTAATTTTGCAGTTTATCTAGAAGATAACATTATTATACAGTAGATTAATTTTTGTTTTTAATTCAGTGAAGCAACTGCAATTATGTCTTATTATTTTCAGTCTTTCAGTTGTTATTATTATTAGTTGTAGTAGTATTGTTATTATTATTATCATTATTACCATATATTAATTATTAGTTGTCTGTTGGTGCTGCTGTTGTATTATTATTATTATTATTAGTTGTAGTTACATTGTTATTATTATTATTTTAATAATTATTAATTACTCTAATGATTACGATTATTATTAATATTATGATGATTATTTTGTATTATTACTCTTATTATTATAATGATTATTATTATTATTATTATTATTATTATTATTATTATTATTATTATTATTATTATTATTATTATTATGATCTAGGATGGATCTAAGGCATGGAAGAATGGGTGAGTGTTGTAGTTGTGTATACATATATTGTGGAATAATTATCTGTGTGTTAAATGTGTACGCATGGGTATGTGGCTGGTTATCTGTTTATGCATGTGTGTTAGTGTTTATAGATTTGTATTTTGGTATGGAAGTTGTTTTTGATAGTATATCAAATGTATCAATATTGTATGTCCTGTTGTTATCTCCTTCCTTATTGCACTGCTAAACAAATATCCATGCCTTGTGTTTGGACAATAAAGAATCTTGAATCTTGAATCTTGAATCTGTTGTCCAATGGCTTGTGACATGGTCTGTCGGATTCCGTCTTTCGTAATGTGCTGGGTATAGGATATGCCCAAAAGTCTTCTGTATCACTTCATCTCCATACTTTGTATTCTTCGTGGTAGGTCTGCTGTGAGGGTCCATGTTTCGCAAGCATATAGGAAGATGGAGATGACAAGGGAGCGCAGCAGCCTTACCTTCGAATGTAGACTGATGGTCCTGTCTTTCCAAATGAGCTTCAATCTTGTTAGGGCTGCAGTTGTTTGCGCAGTCCTGGAGAGGACTTCCTGTAGGGACCCGTTGTCTGATACAATGGCTCCTAAACATTTGAAGCTATGTACCGTGTTGAGGGATTGGCCTTGGACTTCAATGTCCGGGTTGATGTCATTGGTGGTGTTGGTTATCATTTTGTAATCTTCTCTGCATTTATTTCCATTCCAAAGGCTCTGGAGTTGGTGTCAAGCCTCTGTACCAGCTGTTCAAGTTCGTATTCTTTTCCAACCAGTCCATCAATGTCATCCGCAAAACGGAGATTGGAAATAGCTCTGCCCCCTATGCTGACTGTGCTTTCGTGATATGCAAGGGCATCTGACATAATGCGCTCCAGGAAGATGTTGAAGAGTGTTGGAGAGTGTAGGCATCCTTGACGCACGCCGGTTGTTGTTCTGAACCAGTCTCCGATGGCGCTATTGTGGAGGACTGTACTGGTAGCCTTGTCATACAGGCTTTTGATGACTTTAATAATGGTGAGGCTGATGTTGTACCCTCTCGTGGTTGCCCACAGAGCTGCATGCCAGACTCGGTCAAAGGCTTTCTTGAAGTCTATAAACACATGATATAGATATTGTTGGTGCTGTAGGCATTTCTCGCAGATTATTCTGAGTTTGAAAATCTGCTCAGTGGTACTTCGCCCTGCCCTGAATCCTGCTTGTTCTTCAGCTATGATGTGTTCAGCTTGGGGTTTCAACCTGTTGAGTATTATATTCTGAAGGATTTTGCTAAGATGGCTGATGTTCATATATTTAATATGGAGTTACTTTTCGGCCACCCGGTATAAAAAAGATCCAGAACATGTTTATTGATATGGCGTATGGAAATCTCAAATGTCGGGCGAAACGTTGAAACATTTAAAACTGAAATATAAAATGCCGCAAGACATCACTGAAATTGCAGTAATGGCTGTAATCATAATTGGTGTTTACGTAACACCACGATGAAGTCTTTAGCACTAGAAACGCATTTAGTAAAATCAATGATTTACGTTCATAAAAAAGAAAAAAGAAAGAAGAAAAAACAAAAAAGATTATGGTAGCAATAATAAATAAATAAATAAGTAAATTAAAAAAAAATAATTAAAAAAAAATAATAAAAGACACTGTGCCCTTACTCCTTCGGATGAGAATATAAACCGAGGTCTAGTATGTGCAAGCACGAACGAACCAGAACACGAAGAAAAGGAATGGGAAAGAAAGAGTGGGGAGAAGGGGGAAGAGCAGAAGAAGAGGGTGACGGTTATTGTATTTTGGGGTTGAAGAAGAGCAAGAACAAGAAGCGGAAGAAGAACAAGAAAGGTACACGAAGAAGGGCAACAGTGAAATAAGAATATCGTGATGGAAGATGGCGCAATCTTTGGCCTCGGCACAATAGTATCACTGGGCAAGACACCCTTGCAAGAACTCTCCTGCAAGGAACAGCGAAAGGAGGCAGGCGCAGAGAACGGCAAACAAAGAGCAGGACAGAGAATTTCAAAACATGGACGGCGCTGAGCGTGCCACGCCTCCTGACGACAGCTGCAGGCATATTGAAGTGGCGAAAATTCTCGGTATCGGCATTCCTCGTGCCTCCCCATCAGCCTGACCGTCTGCGGGATTGATGGCTCTCATGTGATGGCGATTTGTCGACCACAAAATGGTTGCCACCGAAAGAAGAAATTCGACCAATAAAATAATGTTAACGCAAGCAATTGTCGACCAACTTTCCACCGTACATACCAATTTAGGTGACAAGAAAATCCAGTAGAAGCAGATACAAAATGCAAAAAGTATAAGTGTCAAAGTACGCTCATCAACACTCGGCCGAGAAGCGACGAAGCACAGCCTCTCCAGCGGTAACAAGTGTGGGGCCCTTCCCCACCTACCGCATACCCACCACCCCTAAATACAAGAACGTTTTTCGATTCTACGCAGCATAACACAGGTCAGCCGTTTCCACTCCGTTCCCTATCAGTTTAAAGGTTTACATGTCAGACTGTTGCGGCGTGTAGCAGGCGTTTTAATGCTCTTAAGAAAAGAGGGTTAGGCAAGTTAAATGTCCATAGATTAAATAATCGCCCTAACTAATGCCAATGTGTCACTGTTCTTGTGTTAATTGGGCTAATTTCAACCCTGCCAATACCCCTCCCTATAATATAATAATAGGACATTGTGAAAATAATAAAACGATGATTTCAAACTGAAATAATTTGTATACTATTATGGTGACATTCGCGAGAAAAAAAAAAAGAAGTCAATATTACATTAGTTGTGATAGTTAAGACTATGGATCAACAGAAACAACATTAATAATAATTATTGTAACATTAATCGAGAAATAAAATCCTAACCATAAAAAGCACCATAGACCCGGGTCCCGTTGGGGTGCCGGTTTTTGTGTATAAATAGTATCCCCACTTTAAAATTTAGTGCTTTAAATGACCACTGTTTTTTCATTCTCATTTATTCTTTCTCGTTTCTTGTCTGTTCTATCAACTATTATAGATTATATATTATAGACTAATAATAATAATAATAATAATATTAATAATAATAATAATAATAATAATAATAATAATAATAATAATTATTATTATTATTATTATTATTATTATTATTATTATTATTATTACTACTACTACTACTACTACTACTACTACTACTACTACTACTACTACTACTACTACTACTACTACTACTACTACTGCTACTACTACTACTACTACTACTACTACTACTACTAACTGCCTGGCTTTGTTATCACACGGCAGAGAATTGTGGCTATAACAGAGTGGTGGGGGAAAAAAACCAACAGTAAAGAAAACAGCACAATTATGAAGGAAGAAGTTATGCACGCCCATGCACACCACTAACACAACAGCTCAGTGAAACAAAGGAAGAGATACGCATTAGCAACTAACGAAATTTGCTGCTTAAACACTCATGCAATTGACTTCACTACAAGTACAAAACACTCTCACACCCACACATACACGTAGGCATGCACACACACACACACACACACCCATACACACACACACACGTGTGCGCGTGTTTTTGTGTGTGTATGTTTACTACCGCTACATAATAAGGACTTTGCCCCGTGACACATTCATAGCTTTCAGTCTTCATTATGTATCTTTAGTAAGTCTGTGTGTGTATATGTGAGTGAGTGAGAGAGAGAGAGAGAGAGAGAGAGAGAGAGAGAGAGTGGATGTGTGTCTTATCATTTGGATGGAAAAACACATATACAAACATACACAAACATACACAACACACAAACATACACAAACATACACAAATAAATACAATAAACACACATCCACCACCATGCACGCACTACTGCTAAACAACGAAGCACAAGTCTTAAAGCCTTACCGGGTTCTGTGATAGGAGGGCCTATGAATAGAAATAAAAAAAGAATTCAAAACTTAAAACAGTGCAAGACAACAACAACAACAACAATAATAATAATAATAATAATAATAATAATAATAATAATAATAATAATAATAATAATAACAACAACAACAACAGCAACAACAACAACAACAACAACAACAACAACAATAATAAAACGATTTTATAAAAAGTGCAATTCCTCGTAAAAATGAACTCAACAACGCATGGATCAAAATATAAAAAAAAAGCGCCTCATGCATTTGCAAGTAAACTATAGTTCTTTTAGTGTGAAATGGTGGAAAGTGTCTAAAATGGTCACTGCAAGAACATAAACTGTATTAAACTCAAATTGTAAGAAGACAAATAGAAAATAAATAGACAATAAATCAATCAATCGACTTCAATTAGTCAATGCATTTACAGTCTTTTCGCAATGAAAAAAGGTTTGACTTTAAAACATTAGTTGCTTTTTAAAAAGGACAATTTAGTTATTATAAAAACACAACCGTTCTTAAACCTAAGAATTTTAAAAAGAGGGAGAGAGTGTGTGTGCGTGTGTGTGTGCGGGTGTGGGTGTGAGGAAAGTGGGGAAGGATGATGGATACACAGTTCTATAAATAAAATAAGCAAGTTGGAAATAAACACACACTTAAGATGCAAAATGCCATTTCAAACTCCTATCCTATCCTAACCCGTAACTCGGAGGTCGTTGGGGCACCACAGATGATCGTTTAACCAGCGTACGCATCTTTACCTGTCCTCAGCAACCCTCATGGCTTCGCTCAGTGTCAAGCCAGTCCATTCTCGAATGTTGTCCTCCCACCTCTTTTTCTGTCTCCCTCTTCTTCTACCTCCTTGCACTGTGCCTTTCAGGATGGTCTTTGCAAGACCTGATGATCTGGTGACGTGGCCGTACCATCGGAGTTTCCATTTTTTCACCACTGTGAGCAGGTCATCGTGTTGTCCAATGGCTTGTGTGATGGTCTGTCGGACCATCATTGGTGATGTGCTGGGTATAGGAAATGCCCAGAAGACTTCTGTAGCACCTCGTCTCCATGCTTTGTATTCTTCGTTGCAGATCGGCTGTGAGGGTCCATGTTTCGCAAGCATATAGGAAGATGGAAATGACAAGGGAGCGCAGCAGCCTTATCTTAGAATGTAGGCTGATGGTCTTGTTTTCTCCAAACGGGCTTCAACCTTGCCAGGGCAGCAGTTGTTTGTGCGATCCTGGAGAGGACTTCCTGTCTGGACCCATTATCTGATACAATGGCTCCTAAATATTTGTACTTATGCACTGTGTTGAGGGATTGGACTTTGATGTCCGTGTTGATGCCATTGGTGTTGTTGGTCATCATTTTGGTCTTCTCTGCACTTATTTCCATTCCATAGGCTCTGGAGGTGGTCAAGCCTCTGAACAAGCTGTTCAAGTTCGTGTTCCTCTCCAGCCAATCCATCAATGTCATCTGCAAAACGAAGATTGGAGATTGCTCTACCCCTATACTGACTGTGCCTTCGTGATCTGCAAGGGCATGGCATCTGACACGATGCGCTCTAGAAATATGTTGAAGAGTGATGGAGAGAGTAGGCACCCTTGACGCACAACGATTGTTGTTCTGAACCAGTGTCCGATGGCACTGTTATGAAAAACTGCACTGGTAGCCTTGTCATACAGGCTTTTGATGACTTCAATACTTTTAGGGCTGATGTTGTACACTCTCATGGTTTCCTGTATCTTATCCCCTAACTCAAAGGTCGTTGAATGTCAAACTCACAAATTAACAAACATAGGAGGGGTAAGAGGGGGCGAAGAAATTTATGCAAAAGGTGCCCATTGGTTTTAAAGTGCAATCAGTGTAAGAATGAACTGAAGGCAAATCCCAAAAAGGAAAGTACAAAGACATTAAATATACGTAAGATCTAAACTATTCTAGTGTAAGCTGTTCAGCAGACGACATATTAACAAAGCGTCTTAAAACAAAAAAAGTGCACCCAAGTACACAATCAATTTAGGATTCGATTACATCACGTAGTTTTCATATTAAAAAAAATCAATTTACAAAATAAATAAATAAATACATAAAAATAAAAGAAAAAGACATTTTTTTAAAAAAACACTACTACAGTTGGCAGGGAGGAAAAAGTATATTATAAGTATGACGTCACATGAAAAACCTTACCAACTACGTTGAGTTTGACGAGTTTGTTGTGGCCCAGTTTTGACGTCACTTGACACTCGTATACGCCTGCGTCTTCTGGCGTCACTTTATCGATGACGAGATTCCAGTTGCTGGTCTCCTTGTCCTTTGACGTATGCTCCACAGCGATTTTGTCGTCACCAATCCACGTCATCTCACCGATGGTCAGAAAATCGTCAGCCTCTAGCCGTCTCCAAGCAACCTGGAGACAATCAGAAAGACACGAGCTCTGACTGAGGATAACTGGACATTATGTATTGAACACACTAATGTTTGTTGGTTCTTTTTTTTCTCCCATTATTTATTTTATTGATCTTATATTTTTTCTTTTGTAGGTCATGAGCTGCTCACGGCACTGGGAGATAAAGGATCAAACCGCCAGATGTGCCCATTTCCCGCTTGATAACATAAGAATAATAATATAGAAATTGTATTCGTCCAAATGATTATTACATTGGAAACGTTATCTCCGGCCACGCAAACGCAAAAATTAGGGAAAAAAGGGAAAAGAATTTTAACCGAACAAGTTCTTTAAATAATAACAAAGACTCCAATGACCATTATGTGGATTTGTGGATTGTTTCCTTAGAACTGATTTTTTACTTTAAACAGTGTAACATGTGCATG
>CM072511.1:161209313-161221813 GCA_036898135.1 Oncomelania hupensis
GGTCGCTCAAATACTGCAGGTTGTGGGCATAGATAATAAAATGCATAATGATGAGAGAGAGGAAGCTGACAGTAAAAGACAAAATTAATATTTGAAACCTTGTTCATATGCCCAGTTACATCGATGAACGAGAGTATAATTATGCGAGTGCCTGAGAACACGGAATTTCATACCGTGGACTGCTAGCATTCATACCCTATCCTATCCTGTAACTCGAAACTCATTGGGGCGCCGCAGATGATCGTTTAACCAGCGTACTCCATCTTTCTCTCTCCTCAGCAACCCTAACGGCTTCGCTCAGTGTCAAGCCAATCCATTTTTGAATGTTGTCCTCCCACCTCTTTTTCTGTCTCCCTCTTCTTCTGCCTCATTGCACCATGCCTTGCAGGATGGTCTTTGCAAGGCCTGATGCTCGGATGACGTGGCTACACAAGTGTGTGTTTGCTAGCATTCAACATTTACAATAATGATTTTTTTTCTCATTCATGTTTGGAGTTCTGTGGGGAAGTGTTGTTGTGTTGTGTTGTGTTGTGTTGTGTGTTATGCGCCTTACGAAGAGCTTGGCTCCAACTAATTGCATTGTATTGTCTTGTCCTCGTCTAAGCGCAGCATTCTTTTAGTTACGTAGAACAAAGGGATGATAACTCCAGCGCTCCCAATGCAGATTCCCTGTCAAAGTTGACAGTGTCATACTGCCTTACATAAAGTTTAGTTTAGGTAGGCATTAGTTTAGTTTAGGTGAGCATTACTTAGGTTTCTCGCTACTGTAATCAAAAAGGCAATACGTAACCGAACTAGTTGTAGTTGAATTCCAGCCACTCCTGTAGATACTGCACGTGGTCGGAGTTAGTTCCAGGAGAGAAGTAGGTTGAATATTAGCAGTCAATGGGTACGAGTTCCAAATTCCCAGATCACGAATTAGCAACGGTAAAAAATGGAGATGGGATGGAAAGACCTAATCATTTGTCTTAACCGGTGTCCCAGTGCAACTAACACCACACCGCTAAAGCGCTTCATCATGTCCCATGGCTGGGCCATTCACTTCATCTTTTCACCAGAAAGGTGATATCCCCTCACTTCTCTGTCTCTCTCTCTCTCTCTCTCTCTCTCTCTCTCTCTCTCTCTCTCTCTCTCTCTCCCTCTTCCTGAGTTCTCTCTCTGTCTCTGTCTCTCTCTCTGTCTCTCTCTTTGTCTGTCTCTCTCTCTCTTTCACTCTTTCCTCCCTCGTCATTCGCTACATAACTCCTCCCAAAGGTTCGGAGGCCAATTTTTGTTCTCCAGTACAGAGCTTATAAATCAATAAATTAACGAACATTGAAGTTTAACGTCTACCACTACTCCCACCCTGGGCGAGGCGATACTGCAGATGGTGATACCCATCTCAAGGAAGAATGAGGGGGATTGTTACCTAAATTAACACTGAACCACCAGAGGACTGCTGAGATGGACTGCGAAAAATGACTGCTATCTTGCCCATCACTGGTTTGGAACCAGGGTCATCGTTGTGCCAGGCGAGGAAGCTCTGAGGAAGCCCTGAGCTACGGCGGACCGGTGTGTGCAGCACAGGCACAGGCACCCCATACTGACTGAACAATATGGAGTTCTTTCTCACCATTTCCTGTATACGCTCTTTAGGGTTTAATCCTTAGCAAGAGCTCTAAACCATCCTCCACAGCGCTTCTGGGGATTATGAGATAGTTGCGAAAACACATTGCTGGGTGTTGCTGATGTCTGGGACATCAAGCTCATCCACCAGGCAGGGTGCATCATGCCGTCATCTTGCCCTGCCCGGCCATTCCATCCACAACCTTTATTACCCAATCCCCACCCCTACCACTGTCGGTCTCGTATAACTAGGCTGGGCAAATACAGGAAAGTCCGGCAATGTTACATCCGTTTAAAATAAAAATATTGGTTACATCGCAATACAGCTAATACCTACATACAATTTATAATCAAGACCTTCCTCAGTCCAGTTGCATGTGCTTTTTTTTGTGTGTGTGTATGTTTTTTTGTTGTTTTTTTAGAAATTGTAAACAATGCTTTGTTTATATTATTTCAAAAAATATATTTATTAATTAATTATTTTTTTTTGAAAAACTGTTCTTTTATGTGCTTTTTTTAAAACATTTATAAAAATAATAATTAATTTTTTTTAGTTCCCTGTACACTGTACCATAACAGAATAAACGCTATAAGAAAAGTAATGACTTTGCATTAATTTGACCTTGACCCTGATTTTACAATTTTTCAAATCTTACACTTGTCTTTTGACCATCTATAAGTAGCAGCAGCTGATTAAAATTCGATTTGGAAGTAGGTCAACCGATTCCTGTTGACCACGATTCAGCTTTGCAAAATGACTTTTGTTTTCATTTGTCCAGGGTGCCATTGGAAATTGCAACCGCTGATTAAAAGACCTTGATTCTTAATTCTCAATTTCCTTTCCCTGACACTGTCTGGCAAAGGATTTCTTTTTCTGCACAAAATGGAAGTCTTTTGAGACACAGGATCGACTGATTACAGAAGGCGACATTGAGATGTAGAACTGAAGCTTCCGACTCCGTCATTCGATGACACGGCCATGACTTTGCAGTGTGCAAACTGAAAAGCTGACACTAGCCGAGCATACAGTAATAATACAGGATGGTACCACGCGATATTTTTTCAATCGAACTCAAATCTTTTCTTATTCAAAATCAGCATTATCGGCTTTGTCATTGTGGTTTAGTACAGAGAGACAGGAACTGCTAACAGAAATATTGATGTTATGTCATCAAATCATTACCAGGGGATCGGATATTTTATTAATTTGGATACCTAGTCATTTACATATATTAGGAAATGTAATTGTTGACCACATAGCAAAGAGTGCTGCATCTTCAGATGAATCCATTAAATTATTTTTCAACTTGACAACAAATGAAATTAACAATCAACTAAAACAATGTGCTTGGAATCAGTGAAATGAGAAATACAATCAAGAGTTCACTGAAAAACATTACTTGGATAATTCACCAGTATCAAACAATGTTATATCTATTTCAAAATCTTTTCATAATAACAGTTTATTTCACAGAATAAGGCTAAACGCTTGGCGTTCTCGTTTCATAAATCCTCTAGTACTCTGTAATTGTGGTTGCATTTTGAATGTAAATCACGTAATATTTGAATATCAACAAAATTATAACCATTTTAAGCTTTTACTCATCAGATTACATAAACTAAAGCTACCTATGTCAATCTCAAGTATTGTATATCCAGAAGAACATTCTGATCGGTCATTGAGCTTAATGCTCATAGATTTAATTAGAAGTAATGAATTATTCAACTTTTTCTAATTTGTTTGTTTGTTGTTTTAACTTCTAACAATTAGTCTAGCAATGTTTTTTTTTTAATTCTGTGTACTTAATTTCTTTAATTAAGCATTATTAGTTCAAAAAATATTTCTTAATGATTTATTTTTTTATTTTGGGATGGAAAGGGAGGGGAAGGAAAAATGATTTATTAAGTTGTTTTCCTATCCTATCCTATCCTGTCCCGTAACCTGGAGGTCGTAGGGGCACCACAGATGATCGTTTAACCAGCATACTCCATCTTTCTCTGTCTTCAGCAACCCTGATGGCTTCGCTCAGTGTCAAACCAGTCCATTCTCGAATGTTGTCCTCCCACCTCTTTTTCGGTCTCCCTCTTCTTCTACCTCCTTGCACTGTGACTTGCAGAATAGTCTTTGCAAGGCCTGATGATCTGGTGACGTGGCCATACCATCGGAGTTTCAGTTTCTTCACCACTGTGAGCAGGCCATCGTGTTGTCCAATGGCTTGTGTGATGGTCTGTCGGACTTCGTCGTTGGTGATGTGTTGGGTATAGGAAATGACCAGAAGTCTTCTGTAGCACCTCATCTCCATGCTTTGTATTCTTCGTTGGAGATCTGCTGTGAGGGTCCATGCTTCGCAAGCATATAGGAAGATGGCGATGACAAGGAAGCGCAGCAGTCTTACTTTGGAATGTAGACTGATGGTCCTGTCTTTCCAAACGGGCTTCAACCTTGTCAGGGCAGCAGTTGTTTGTGCGATCTTGGATAGGACTTCCTGGCGGGACCCATTGTCTGATACAATGGCTCCTAAATATTTGAAGCTATGCACTGTGTTGAGGGATTGGCCTTGGACCTTGATGTCCGTGTTGATGCCATTGGTGTTGTTGGTCATCATTTTGGTCTTCTCTGCACTTATTTCCATTCCATAAGCTCTGGAGTTGGTGTCAAGCCTCTGTACCAGCTGTTCAAGTTCTTGTTCCTCTCCAGCCAATCCATCAATGTCATCCGCAAAACGAAGATTGGAGATTGCTCTACCCCCTATGCTGACCTTGCCTTCATGATCTGCAAGAGCATCTGACATGATGTGCTCTAGGAAGATGTTGAAGAGTGTTGGAGAGAGTAGGCATCCTTGACGCACACCGATTGTTGTTCTGAACCAGTTCCCGATGGCGCTGTTGTGGAGGACTGCACTGGTAGCCTTGTCATACAGGCTTTTGATGACTTCAATAATTTTAGGGCTGATGTTGTACACTTTCATTGTTGCCCATAGAGCTGCATGCCAGACTCGGTCAAACGCCTTCTTGAAGTCTATGAACACATGATATAGATGTTGTTGGTGCTGTAGGTATTTCTCACAGATTATTCTGAGGTTGAAAATCTGTTCAGTGGTACTTCGCCCTGCCCTGAATCCTACTTGTTCTTCAGCTATGATTTGTTCAGCTTGGGGTTTCAACCTGTTGAGTATTATTTTCAGGAGGACCTTGCTGGGATGGCTGATGAGGCTGACGGTGCGGTAATTTTCACACTCCTGAAGGTTACCTTTTTTGGGGAGAATGATGACAAGAGACTGGGTCCATGGTATAGGCCACTCCCCACTCTGCCAGATCTTGTTACAGATAATGGTGAGGGCATCAATCATCGCTTCTCCTCCTGCTTGTAGCAGTTCCGCGGGTATGTTGTCCACTCCCGCTGGCTTCCCTTTCTTCAGCGATTGCACTGCTGCCTCAACTTCTTCCCGGAGAATTGGGAGGATTTTTTCTTCTTCTCTGTTCTCGGGACATGCTAGAACTGATGGGTCTCCATTAATTTGTTTTAATTTTGATTTTTCATTTTATTATTTTTTTGATAGGAGGGGTGGTGGGGAAGTGGGAAAGGGTGGAGGGGTAGGGGCCTGGAGGCCCAACTTCAACTTTCTGTAAGACGCACAATGACGTACATGTATATATATATATATATATATATATATATATATATATATATATATATATATATATATATATATATATATATATATATATATATATATATATATATATATATATATATATATATATATATATATATATATATATATATATATATTTCGTTCTTCAAAGATAAAGTTGAAAGATTTTTTTTTGGGGGGTGGGGGTTCTTAATGTGAATTAATTGTTGTAAGGGAACGTATGTTGTTAAAAGTGTATGTGTATGTTAGTAGTATGATGATTTTTATGGTTTGATTAATTAATTCTTTAATTTGGAAAATATCTATGATGTTTGCATGGTAGATTTGGTAAACTGTTTGTGTTATATAATAATTTTTTTTAAAAGCTAAGGTTATACCCCTTTTGAAGAATGGTGATAGCACTGACCGATCGAACTATAGGCCTATTTCGATTCTTTCTACTCTCTCTAAGCCTCTTGAAAAGCACATAAATAATAATATTCTTGATCATTTCACTGAAAACAGCCTCTTACATGAAAATCAGTCTGGTTTCAGAGCTAAACACTCTTGTCACACAGCTCTTACATCAATGATAGAACAATGGCTAAATAATATTCATAAGGGACAATTTTCTGGAACAATATTTGTTGACTTCGCAAAAGCTTTTGATGTAATAGACCATGACCTTCTTCTACGTAAACTAAAACTAAATGGCATTCATTCTAAATCTCTTGAGTTTTTTAAATCGTTTATTTCTGACAGAGAACAGTGTGTTTATGTAAATAACCAAAAGTCACAATTTGAAATTGTTACAGCTGGAGTACCGCAAGGATCTGTTTTAGGACCTTTGTTATTTTCTATCTACATAAATGATCTCCCCCTTTATATGTCTACTTCTTGTGAACTCTTCGCTGATGACACTACATTACATTCTCAAAATATAGACTTGAATAAACTCTCATCCTCATTACAAAAAGGGGCTAGTGAACTACAGGAATGGACAGAATACAACCACATGGCCCTCAATCCAGACCAAAAAAAATCCATGCTAATTACAACAAAACAGAAAAGACAAAATGTATCTATAAATCGTCTTCCATTAAAAATTGGCAATACAATAATTGCTGAAGTACAGTGTGATAAGCTAAAGCTTCTTGGAGTAACTATATACAATAATTTGTCCTGGGTAAAACATATTTCAAATATTAGTAAAATTATTTCTAAAAGGACTTACCAATTATCAAGGATAAAGCATTTATTAAATTTACATTCTCGTAAACTGTTTTATTCCGGTCATATTCAATCAGTAATTGATTATTCTTCTACTATTTGGGATTCTGCTAGTGGCAATGCAATGAAACCTTTAATTAGAATTCATAAACGTGCAATTAAACAAGTTATACTTAAACAAAAAATCTCTCCAGATGACTATAAACGGACTAACATTTATTTAATAAAGGTGTTTTCATGCACAAAGTCCTTTCTGGCAATGCACCTTCGTATTTTTCTTCTCTTTTAAAAAAAAATACTGCCAGATCGTCCACAAAATTAAATGTTCCAATTCCAAGAATTGATCTCTACAAAACTAGTCTAGCTTATTCCGGTTCCATTTTGTGGAATAACTTTCCTGAAGATCTCCACACTCCAGAAACTAAATTTACATAATTTAGAACACGTCTCCTGAAACACAAGGAAAATTAAATACACATTCATTGTTAATGTTGTTGATTGATATTAACCACATTAATTTGATTTCAATTATTTGAAAATGATTTCATCTAATGATGACTTTGTTTATTTGTTATTGTTCCATGTTGTGAATGTTATAACCTTGAGTTGCATTTAATAATTATTGTTAAAACCCCAAAGGCAAAAAGTAAAAAAAGCGCATCCAGCGCTTATTCTTTTACCCTTGCAAATGCGCAAAATAAAATTGTTATCTTATCTTATCTTATCTTATCTTATCTTATCTTATCTTATCTTATCTCTCCCGTCAATGTCGTCACCTCAAGCTACCATCTTCCTTCGTTCCTCTACATTATGTTTTCACAAGCACACACGCAAACACACACGCAAACAAACACACACGCGTCTCCACCACTACCCCCCTCTCCTGACTTCACACTTGGCTAAAACTTCATTACTGGCGTGCATACCAAATGCCGCCGGCATACACTGGCAACGCAATTTGATACTCCCAACAACCCCTGCTGCCTACTTACCCTCCCCCCCCACCTCAGCTCCACCTACCCCCACCCATTCCATAACGGCTTCGCTCTCTCTCTCTCTCTCTCTCTCTCTCTCTCTCTCTCTTTCTCTGTAGGATTTAAATTAAAGGGCCACAATTCCCTGTTTATTTTTGTGTGGTGAAAATGGGTTTACCTTAAGGACTACTCCTTTAGTAGTCCTCGGTTTACCGTTAACTTTGCATCGTCATTACATGGATTTAACCAAGGATAAAGTGTGTTATCACATTAAACAATGATAACGTGTGTTGTCACATTAAACAATGATAAAGTGTGTTATCACATTAAACAATGATAAAGTGTGTTATCACAATAAACAATGATAAAGTGCGTTGTCACAATAAACAATGATAAAGTGCGTTATCACATTAAACAATGATAAAGTGTGTTATCACATTAAACAATGATAAAGTGGGTTATCACATTAAACAATGCTAAAGTGGGTTATCACATTAAACAATGCTAAAGTGGGTTATCACATTAAACAATGATAAAGTGGGTTATCACATTAAACAATGATAAAGTGTGTTATCACAATAAACAATGATAAAGTGCGTTGTCACAATAAACAATGATAAAGTGCGTTATCACATTAAACAATGATAAAGTGTGTTATCACATTAAACAATGATAAAGTGGGTTATCACATTAAACAATGCTAAAGTGGGTTATCACATTAAACAATGCTAAAGTGGGTTATCACATTAAACAATGATAAAGTGGGTTATCACATTAAACAATGATAAAGTGGGTTATCACATTAAACAATGATAATGTGTTGTTTTATCAGGAATGTATTGATTTAAAACATAATTATACTTTCCAAAGAGTTTTCTTTTTATTGCTACAAGCTTTCTTTTTTTTTTGTTTCTCCAGTGGGGCAACACCCGCTGTGAATGTTTAACGGATCTGTGGAGGAAGCGTGGTCACATTGGGTTAAACATGATTATCATTATGTTATTATAATGTGTAGTTTTATGTATTTATTATCATTATGTTATTATGGAGTGTACTTTTATGTATTTACTTACACATTCCCAGAAAACCATCCTGCGAGGCACGGTGCAAGGAGGCAGAAAAAGAAGGAGACCGAAAAAGAGGTGGGAGGACAACATTCGAGAATGGACTGGCTTGACACTGAACGAAGCCATGAGGGTTGCTGAGGACAGAGAAAGATGGAGTGCGCTGGTTAAACGATCATCTGTGGTGCCCCTACGACCTTTGAGTTACAGGATAGGATAGGGTAGGACACATTGTATTAACGGATTATTTTGTGTGTGTGTGTGTGCGCGCGCGCGCCATATGTGGGTGTGTATCGATGAGTGAGCATGGATAAAGGCGAGAGTGAGGGGGTGAACGAGAGAGAGAAAGAAAGAGAAAGAATATTTCCAGCTGAGCCAGTTGACTGTTGTACGCATTGAAACTTTGATTTTTGTTCATTTACTATTTTATGCAAAGTTTGCACTCAGTGCCAGAGGCAATTATTTTTCGGCTGTACGGATAATGTGCAAGTTGAACAATAAAATGTATTGTATTGTATTGTATTGTATTGTCTCATTGATCAGTTGGGGAGGGGCACAGCAGGGTGAGGTAGGGGTTTATGTGTCTGCGTGTCTGCTTGCCTGCGAATGCTCCCTTTGGCCTGTCTGTCCGTCCTAACTTGAAACGTGCCCTTCACTGCGGGGTTTTAAATTAGACAAGGGCCTCATTGATCAGGCGTGAGGAGGTTGAGGAAGGGGTTCTTTGATTGCCGTCTTCATTACTTTGATCGATGACATATCATTTTCACCCTCGTTTTCTGCACTGCGGCGATGACAGCCTCGCTCATATCCGGTCCTAGAGCACTTGTCCACCACCTTCGGCTAAAAGGCGAATGTGAAACCTAGACAGGGTTGGGGAGTTGAGGGGGATGGGGGGGGGGGGGGGTACGGGGTCGGGGTCGGGGTCGGGGTGGAGTGATCGAAGTTTCAGGGTAGGGAGTGAGAGCCTACAGGCCAACTTGAGGCTAGACGAAGCCTTGCAGTATGAAGTGAGAGATGCGTTTTAGAGGGCGAGTACCAGAAAGTCAGGCTAAGATGAAACGCTGGAATGGCAATAGACGTTGAACTGTTAATTGTAAATACAACCTTCCCTGAATAGTGTGCAGGGGAGTGCGTCAGAGAGAGAGAGAGAGAGAGAGAGAGAGAGAGAGAGAGAGAGAGAGAGAGAGAGAGAGAGAGAGAGAGAGAGAGAGGAAAGAGAGAGAAGGATAGAGAGGAAAGAGGGAGGAGAGAGAGAAAGGAGGGAGATAGAGGAAAGAGAGAGAGGAGTAAAAGATTGAAAGAAGTAGAGAAGAAAGAGAGGGAGAGAGAGATAACATATTTGCAAGGATAGTGAAAAAGGGGGGGGGGGGAGGGGGCGTTGGGGTATATCGTAATAGTGTGCAGGGGATTGCGTCAGAGAGAGAGAGAGAGAGAGAGAGAGAGAGAGAAGGAGAGAGAGAGAGGAAAGAGAGAGAAGGAGAGAGAGGAGAGAGAGAAAGGGAGAAAGAATGAGGAAAGAGAGAGAGGAGAAAAAGATTGAAAGAGGTAGAGAAGAAAGAGAGGGAGAGAGATAACATATTTGCAAGGATAGTGAAAGGGGGGAGGGGGTGGGGTGGCCGTTGGGGTATATCGAAGGGTGGAATTTCAACCATTGGAAAACTTACTCAGCATAAGATGAAAGAAAGAGAGAGAGAGGGGGTGGGGGAGAGGGGCAGGCAGCAATTCTCTATTGACGGACAAACAAGCAGACAGTTGCATGAACATGCATGCAATCAGACACACCTACACCCGAACAACACTCCATCTTGTCTCATATTCTAACTAAAGAAACAAAAAGGGCTCCATGCCGAACTCGAGAACCAACGCCAAGGGAACAATATGAGGGACGGACAGTCAGACCAAACGTAATCAGGCAAGCAGGCATGCAAACAGACACGCAATCAAAGAGTTCCCTGCTTCTTAATGTTGGACATGCAGATAAGCAATCAGACAAACAGACAGGCACACCGAATGACAATTAAACAGCTTCAGGGCAGCAACTCATCAAGACTGAAGATATAGCCTATCTGTGGTCCTTATACGTAAATGTGGGCGGATGGCGAGGCAATTTCCAATCAACCAAAACAATAAGATATGCAGAAATACAATGAGCCGTGGGGATTGTTATGTAACATAAACACTAAATGTACAACTGCGGTGCAGGAAAAGCAAAAACCAACGTTTGCTTTGGCTTCCACAACTCAAAACGCGGCGATCTGAAGAGATCGCTATTCAAATCGCCAACACAGAAGACCGAAAGATAAATCCATTTTTATTTTTGAAAAAGGTTAGATTGACCGCCTTCAATACTGAATGGAAGGAGGAAACCAGAGTACCCGGATAAAACCCTCGATGTCCCGAGGCATTCGTTCGCCTTTGTTCTACTCTCTGCCACGTGTCAGCTTAAGCAGCGATAGATCACACTACGCGCACCAGACCATACAAAAAGCAAGACATTACATTACATTGTTATTGCTTTAGGTCCAGCGGACTCTTTCGAGCCAAATCAGGACCAGAGAAGTGAAAGAGGACTCACCCCTGATCCGCATAAAAGATCTGCCGAAACAACCCTAGTGGTAACACTTAAGGCAATCTACCAGCCGGTCACTTTACAATAAATACATTCCACGCAGGGGACGCTGAGGCTATACTCTAATTTATTGAACCCCCGTTTACAAAAAACAAAATAGAATATAAACATCATTATAAAATATCAACAAAACACATACACATAAAATGCCTACATTGCCAAATAATAACCTCATAGGAAGCCCCAGTGACCATTTGGCAGAAAGCATCCAATAGTCCCAAGCTGATCCAACAGACCTCACACACAAATGAGTTTTGTCCCGGAAGAGTTTTCAAGAAAAAAGGTAGGTGACTGGTCTAGCGAAGAAGAAAATAGTATAGTAGATTGATAGAACAGAGTAGGAATGAGAAAGAACAAAGGAGAAAGTCAGTGACAGTGGGAATTTAAAGCACTAAATTTCCAGAAAGTGGGGATACTATTTATACTGAAACTCCCGTCACCCCCACGGCCGGGGGCAAAAAGCAAGTGTCCAGGCAATCAGTCAGCAACTCTCACAAATAAAATGTACAAATATACACATACTTCCGGTGTAATATATACAGGTAAAGTAACAGTGTATAAAAGAAAACGGTAATACAAGAAGGGAATCAGTGGACTGCAGCTGTCTAAATCGAGGCACTACAGAGCGAATGAACAGTAACTCATTACAAACACTCATCACACGTGGCCTAAATACAGGGGGGATAACTAATACACGACGGAAGCGAAGTCGCCTTTTATTATTATTATTATTATTATTATTATTATTATTATTATTATTATTATTATTATTATTATTATTATTATTATTATTATTATTATTATTATTATTATTATTATTATTTAATCGTTCTTATATAGCGCTTTTCCGGCTCAATAGCTGCTCAAGGCGCTGGCCGATATAGGATCTAACTCTAGCCGCCCGAGGCGCCAACTTGCAGCCTTTGAGCGCATCGTAATAACGCTCCAGACAACTGAGCACAATCCTGGGCAGCCAGGGATGGGGGAGAAGGACCTAGGTGCATTATGGGTGTGTTCTTGTCACCGGCACTCACCCGTCTAGGACATGAGCGTCAGGATCTTTAAAGTCCGTTATGATGGAATGTATGCGACACAGACTAGACCTCGGTTTATACTCTCATCCGAAGGAGTAGGAAATGGGAGTAAAGTGTCTTTCCCAAGGACACAACACAGTGCCCAGGCCTGGGCTCGAACCCGGGACCTTCAGATCCGCAAACCAAAGCTTTACCATTAGGCCACTGTGCCTCCCAAATTTTCCAATTTCTTCTACATTGACTGTATCCAATAACATAATTGAAGACAGGGAGAAAAACCGGAGCATCCGGAGAAAACTCACAGTAAACGCCCCAAAAGGCGCACAAGT
>CM072511.1:161224313-161229313 GCA_036898135.1 Oncomelania hupensis
GAAGAACTAGAAGAAGCAGGATAAGAAGAAGAAGAAAAAGAAGAAGAAGAAGGAGGAGAAGAATGAGCAGTAGAAGAAGAAGAAGAAGAAGAAGAAGAAGAAGAAGAAGAAGAAGAAGAAGAAGAAGAAGAAGAAGAAGAAGAAGAAGAAGAAGAAGAAGAAGAAGAAGAAGAAGAAGAGAAAAATGAGCAGTAGAAGAAGAAGAAGAAGAAGAAGAAGAAGAAGAAGAAGAAGGAGGAGGAGGAGGAGGAGGAGAAGAAGAAGAAGAAGAAGAAGAAGAAGAAGAAGAAGAAGAAGAAGAAGAAGAAGAAGAAGAAGAAGAAAAAGAAGCAGGATAAAAAGAATAAGAAGGAGGAGGAGGAGAAGAATGAGAAAAAGAAGACGAAGAAGAAGAAGAGAAAAATGAGCAGTAGAAGAAGGAGAAGGAGAAGAAGAAGAAGAAGAAGAAGAAGAAGAAGAAGAAGGAGGAGGAGGAGAAGAAGAAGAAGAAGAAGAAGAAGAAGAAGAAGAAGAAGAAGAAGAAGAAGAAGAAGAAGAAGAAGAAGAAGAAGAAGAAGAAGGAGGAGGAGGAGAAGAATGAGAAGAAGAAGACGAAGAAGAAGAAGAAGAAGAAGAAGAAGAAGAAGAAGAAGAAGAAGAAGAAGAAGAAGAAGAAGAAGAAGAAGAAGAAGAAGAAGAAGAAGAAAGAAAGAAAGAAAGAAAGAAAGAAAGACAGACAGAAAGAACGAAAGAAAGAAAGAAAGAAAGTAAGAAAGAAAGAAGATGAACAGAAAAATACGGGAAAAAAGACCAACAGACCGACATATTAATCGTTCCGATTGTTGATTATTTCAAAGTATTTCCACATATTATGGGGCAGTGCAAAAATAAAATTTAAGAATGAAGAAATGACCACGATAAGATCGGAAAGAAGAAGAAGAGGACCGTAAAGACCTTTCTCTGGTGGTGAATGTGGGCGGACAAGGCTGATGGCGAATGATGAATCAAGAACACGCGAAGACCAATAAACCCAGTTGATGCAATAATACAATGATGAAGCTCTTCTAAGCCCAAAAACAACTATGACGGCGACGATGACGATCGTGCGACCCTATCTAGCCTTTTCTGATTGCTGCTGATGCTGTTTTCGAATATTGGAAAATGAAAAACACAAGCTAACAAACAAATAAATAAATAAAATGTGCCTGTCATTACACGGACGAACGATAAGAAAAGAAGAACAAGGACAAGGACGATGACGGTTGAGTGTATGATTATTGCGTTGATTAAATTATTGTGCTGCATCCCTTATTTCCTTTGTGTGTGCCTGTCGTTCTTGTAAATAGAGTCTACATTTCACGTTTATTATATGCCTGGCCAGCCAAGTGGCGGATTTCTAGGTATTGATCATAGACAGTTAAGTAGTCTTAGTCTTTGTGTCTCCGTCTGTCTGTCTGTCTGTCTTTCTCCCCTTCTTCCATCCCCCCCCCTCTCTCTCTTTCTCTCTTTCTGGAACACTAGTAAGATTAGGCTCCCCTACAGTCTGTATCCTTGTGAATAAAGTGTCTTGAGTCTGAGTCTCTCTGTCCCTCTTCCCTCTCAGTCTATCGTGCTGCTGTGTCGCCGTTTGGGATTGCTGCTGAAGCCCTTGTTGGATTTGGGTAAAAGTAAAATAAAAATGTGGACGTAATAACGCGGGTGGACGATAACAAAACTCCGTCTAACTCTCCAAGGGAAAACCATTTTATCATCTGTCTTTTTCCATGAGACCTTCTGCAATCTTATTGGTTTGCAATCTCTCTCCATACCCACATCTCTAACGTCACACGCACACACACACACACAAACACACACACACATACTAACACATACTCATACTAAACTTTACACACGTTCGCACACACACACACACACACCCAAACACACACACACACTCTCTCTCACACACACACGCACAACCATACCAATACATTACGCACAAACACATACACATGTTTTATTGAAATATGTTTTATTTTGGAACCAAAAAAAAAAAAGATACGATCAGAATTCCAAATTAGCCTTTTACAATCAAATGAATACAGGAACTAGATATGAATTTCAAACGTATCTTTTATGTACAAATTTTAATTACCGACAAGCTCAAAATAAGCGCACACGAACTTGAAATCGAAAAGGGCAGATATAAAAATATCCCTCGAGAGCACCGTTTGTGTAAATGTTGCAACGTGATTGAAGACGAGCTTCACTTTCTGGACAAGGGTGTATTGTATAATAATGAAAGACGAAAGTTTATTGGTGAAGTTCTTAACTTTAATGATAGGGAATTATTCATAAACAACCTTGCACTATTGAAACCGAACATGATTTTTCAAACGGGATTATGTTCAAACTATCTTTCATTCTATATTTTTCGTTGCTTCAAATTAAGACTTTCTGCACTATAGATGTCAAAACTTTTCTCTTGAAACAATGACAAGAATTGCATGCGTCAATGTACTATATACTGCATCTTGTAAACCTTGTTTTGGTTTTATGACAATAAATGTTCGTATTCGTATTAGTAGTCATACACACAATTCGCCTCTTTCAATATCTCTCCCTCTCTCTCTCCTCTCTCTCTCTCTCCCATCTCTCTCTCTCTCTCTCTCTCTCTCTCTTTCTCTCTCTCCCACAACAGATCAAGGAAAGTAAATCATTAACATTATTTAAAATTAGACCACAAATTTCCATTTTCCCTTGCTCCTAAATTTAAGATGGTTGTATTGGGGTATTGGAGACAACGGGGAGGGGAGGATGGGGGGAAGGCAGGGGTGGGGGGAACGGAGAAGGAGCTAGCATGTATTTTTCAGTACATTAATTTTCTTAGTAATATTTTTAATTCTTACCATTGTTAAGGTTTCTGTTAGTTTCAAATCTATTTTATGTTAAATATATTGTTTGTTCTGAATTTTTTTAATGTCTTTTATTTTACAATTTTATTAAGGACTCCTCAAGCCTTGCAAAAACCATACTACAAGGCACAGTGCAAGGAGGTAGAAGAACAGGGAGACAGAAAAAGAGGTGGGAGGACAACATTCGAGAATGGACTGTCTTGACATTGAGCGAAGCCATCAGGGTTGCTGAGGACAGAGAAAGATGGAGTATGCTGGTTAAACGATCATCTGTGGTGCCCCAACGATCTCAGAGTTACGGGATAGGATAGGATAGGATTAAGGACTAGCTGTAAGACAGGTCCATAGGACCTAATGCTATTATCCTATTGGTTTCGACTTCGACTTCGACTTCGACTTCTCTCTCTCTCTCTCTCTCTCTCTCTCTCTCTCTCTCTCTCTCTCTCTCTCTCTCTCTCTCTCTCCATACGTCTTGCTCGCTCTGTCTGTTTGTTTCTGTCTTTCTCTGTCCCTCACTCTCTCCCTCTCTATCCTCCCTCCCCCCTCCCCATCTCTCTGGAGCTTTGTAACCTCCATGACTGGCCAATAAAAGTGTTGGGTGTTTTATTGTGTGCAACCATTGAGGGTACACATCACCACCATGTAGCTCTCAACCCCTCGTGGCTCGCACCATCCCAACGAGAGAAGAGAGAGAGAGAGGGAGAGAGAGAAAGAGACAGAGAGAGAGAAAGAGAGAGAGAAAGAGAGAGAGGGGGAGAGAGAGAAAGAGAGAGAGGGGGAGAGAGATACAGAGAGAAGGGTGAACGAGAGAGAGAAAGAGAGAGAGACACACAAACACACACACATACAGAAAGAAAGAGAGAAGCAAGATACGATAATATTTTTATATAATAAGGGTAAAAGACTAAGCACTGGGTGTGCTGTTTTACATATTGCCCTTGGGGCTTGTAACAATAACAATCAAGCAACGCCTGAAAGACCAATTTTTGCAAATCTGGCATCAGAATATAAATGAGCATAACAGTTGTATCACAGAATTTTTAAGGAAAAGTTTTGTTTTGAGGATTATTTAGTTAATTTGTCACCATTTTTTTAGAATAAATCTGTTAAAATTTAGACTCAAAGATATATAATTATTCCCGGAGAAGAAAGATTGTGTTCTTTGTGTGATTTAAATGAAATAGGTGATGAATTCCATTATTTGTTTAATTGTACTAATCCCCATCCCCTATTGCCACGGTATTTTAGGAATCACCAAGTGTTTTGAAATTAAATCAGCTAATGAACTCGAAATCGAAAAGCACACTGATAAATTTAAATCATCTTATTGGAATAATACTTTCACTTTTTAAGTAGTACAGCATTGGTTATTTATTTTTATTTATTTATTTTTTCCTCCAATATTTGAATACTGGTGGTCATGCATGTGTGCTTCACTGTTCTGGCATTCTTTCCCTTGTTCTTTCACTTCTCTGATGACTGTTGTTTTTGTTTTATCTTGCATCTTTATGCGATTGTTCTTTTGAGTGCATATCAATTTAATATTTATTTCTTTAGTTATTTTTGATTTTATTTTATTTCATTATTTTTTTTTTAAGAGGTGTCACAAATGTTTGAACATTGTTGTTGCTTTTGTTGATTTAGTGCACATGTTATTGTTTGTAGTTAGAGGCTGCTGTGTCTTGTAATATAGTGCCGTTCTTGTAATCACTATGTATATATTGTGTATCCCTATCCCCCCCATCTTCCCCCCCCCTTGTCTGGCTATACGCCCCCCCCCCCCTCCTTGGGCTAGGAACGTAACTTTATATTTGCTGTTTAATCATTTGTTTAATACAAGGAGAAAGTTCCAAGTTCTTTAGGAACACCCTCACCCTCCTCTTATCTCCAACCTGTAGCCCTCTCATATTTTGCGGAATTGGAATTTAAACGTTGCTAAACTCCATGAGAAGACAAGTGTACGTGCACAAACAAAAATAATTATGATCATGTTGCATGGTACCAACGAGCCCTTCGCTAGACTCGGGAGGGGACGTTATCGAAGGGAATCGAATGTCCTTTAATTAAGCAGCTTACATGTTTATTGGAGATCTTTTACCTCCATATTGTGAAGGGGTAGCAAACTCT
>CM072511.1:161236813-161269313 GCA_036898135.1 Oncomelania hupensis
CGGGTCAATTGCTGTAAACGTAAGCTTGAACAAATGTTATAACTGTATTCTCACACCCTTTGTTGTTGATTTGATGCTCTAACATTGGTGTAGTTTGCTCTTCAAAAAGGGTGCTGTTTTCGCCTGCTTTTGCTCTCATCTATAAAATGGCGGAGGAGTTGTGGTTCCGATAAATATTTTCAACATACGTTTTGCAATATTTCTAGGTTTCAAGTGACTCTTACGAGCATGGTAAAGATGTAAAATCACTTTACTGGTGTATTCGTATGGATGTGCACGAACACTGTCCATCACCCATGTTTTAATGTTTTAGCCCTTGGATGAGCACCAGTTCTAGGTTTGTAGATCTAAACGGACAAGTTACTAGGCTAGCGTAGCAAACAGAAGTTGAGGCCATAGAATTTGTGTTAAAAAAAAATCCCAGTGCCCTTGATCCTAAACTTCAGCTGAATTTCGTCTGCTGCTAAAGGCGCTACCGCCTCGGCACGAAGAACAGTTCGCAAGGGTTTCCTGACAGCATCATCGGAAACGAAAGTGATCGCTACGAACCAAGTCTCGTTGGTCAATCTAAAGCTCGCTATTATTTCGGTCCGATGACTGTTTGTCCTGTGAGAAGATATAAATGTTAATATTTTTTTATTGATAACTGAATGCTGATTGGTTGAGCTGGTCATGTGACGATTCACCAATCACATTCAAACGTGTAGTCATTCTTCTTTTGTGTGGACCACGGAGTGGTTGGGTTTGTACTTCTGGCAGCTGTTGACTGCAGGTATATATATATTGTTTATCATTGAAATATTGTATTATAAACAAAATAATATTTAACCATGATTATATTCTACTTGTGGTGGAATAAAAGTAAGAGTAGATAATTTTGATATTAGTATGAAGGATGGATTAGGGAGGTGATGGAGATGGTGGATCGTTGTATATTTTTTTGAGTAACGAATTGAAATCGGATTTTTATTTGATTTGAGGTTGAAACCTCAACTTGCAATGTATAGTATTATATTTACTTTTGTGAATGAAATTAATCAGCGTCAAGATGTAATATAGTTGTTATAATTAGTTTTACAATTTGCGTATGTGTGAACTGTGTTCGACACATATGAGCTTTGAATTATATATCGTTGGTCTGGTCCCGTCACAGAGCAGAGAAAGGTATCTATGTGGTAATACAGAGAAGTCTATGTATCGAGATATTTAGTGGGGAAAACTTGTGTGTTTTCAGAAGTCTCCGGCTGAGGGGCCTCGAGGCAAAGAGAAGAAGAAAAAGGAAGAAGAAGGAAGAAGAAGAAGAAGGAAGAAGAAGAAGAAGGAAGAAGAAGGAAGAAGAAGAAAGAAGAAGAAGAAGAAGGAAGAAGAAGAAGAAGGAAGAAGAAGAAGGAAGAAGAAGAAGAAGAAGAAGAAAGTAGAAGAGAAGGAGAGGAAGCAGAGGAAGAAGGAACGGAACACGAAAGGATAAGAGGAAGAAGAAGCCGAGGAGGAAGTAGGGTGGAAGCATAAAGAGGGAGCCAGAGAAGAAACCAAAGTAGACGACGGAGAAGAAAGACGAGGAGTAGCAACCACTGCCACATCAGCAGCAGTAGCAACCACTGCCACAACAGCAGCAATAGCAACCACTGCCACATCAGCAGCAGTAGCAACCACTGCCACATCAGCAGCAGCAGTAACAGCAGCAGCAACAGCGGCAGCGGCCACAGCAGCAGCGGCCACAGCAGCAGCAGCAGCAGCAGCGACAGCGGCGGCTAGGGAGGTTTGTTGACGAAGGTGAAGAGGATAGATAGAGAGAAGGACAAGGAGAAATCGAGAGGACAGGAAGATAGTGTATAGACAGAGGCAGAGATTAGAAACAAAAGAAAGACACAGCGAATTCTGTCTCCATGAGACTCTTGGTGACTCTCTCTGGCGACGGTGACCGGGTCGATATTGGTGTTTATTGTGACTGGTGATTCTTGGATTATCAGACTGGAATATTATTTGTGGTTTTGTGAAAGTGTGTGATTTCACGGATTATCGCTACAAAGTATGTGAGTACAAATTGCTTGTATGTTTCTATATTACTGATGGAGTTGTATGTGCTCATGTAAACGTTGTTGATTATTGTTTATTTTCTAGTAATAGAAGGGGGTGTAACAACAAAAGAATTCTTGAGAGTTAGGAAGTGTGAGACGGGAGAACACGCAGATCATTCACGCACGCATACACGCATTTCTTGATATTAACCCCTTTCGTTACAACCACAAATGATCTTTTAACCAGCGTACACCATTTTTCTCTGTCCTTGGCAACCCTCATGGCTTCGCTCAGTGTCAAGCCAGTCCATTCTCGAATGTTGTCCTCCCACCTCTTTTTATGTCTCCATCTTCTTCTGCCTCCTTGCACCGTGCCTGGTAGGATGGTCATTGCAAGGCCCGATGCTCTGCTGACTGGCCATATCATCGGAGTTTCCGTTTCTTCACCAATGTGAGCATGTCATCGTGTCGTCCAATGTCTTGTGTGATGGTCTATCGGACTTCGGCGTTGGTGATGTGCTGAGTATAGGAAATACTTAGAAGCCTTCTGTAGCACCTCATCTCCCTGCTTTGTATTCTTCGTTGTAGGTCTACTGTGAGGGTCAACGTTACGCAAGCATATAAGAAGATGGAGATACTACTGTAGATCAACACTATACTGTATCACGAATCAACGTTCTCCAGACAACAACGACTGGGTCCATGATGTAGGCCACTTCCCACTCTGCCAGATCTTGTTATAGATAATGGTGAAGCAATTTTGCAGGAATGTTGTCCACTCCCGCTGGCTTCCCCTTCTTCAGCGATTGCACTGCTACCTCAACTTCTTCTCGGAGAATTGGGAGGATTTCTTCTTCTCTATTCTGGAGACATGCTAGAACTGATGGGTCTCCGTTTGGTGTGTGGGTGGTAAGGTCAGAGCAGTACTCTGTCTATCTATCCAGACTTCTTGTTCTTTTGTAAGGCATATGCCAGATTTGCTTTGGATCGTTTCGCAGTCTGGTAGGTCTTCTTATTGTTGTTCTTGTTCAGACTGTTCTCTATTTCCTGACATTGATCTTCTATCCAGTTCTCCTTTGCTGTGCGCATGCCTTTTCGGATGTCATTGTTCATTTTTCGGTAGGCATCGGCTTCCTGTGATGTGTTCCTTTTCTTTTTCATCTATCGTTGTTTGTCACACAGGTTCAAAAGTTAAGGTGTGATCCACTGTTTCTTCTTTGGGCGGTGCTTGCCAAGGATTTCAGTGGCAGCATCTGTCACAGCTGAATTGAAGGTGGTAGTCATGGTGCTCCCAAAATGAGCAGTGGCGCAAATTCACCTCCAATTGCAGCTTGGAAAGTTTCTGCCGCCTCCGGGGCTTGCAGTTTGTCCAGGTCGAGCTTCAGTTTGGTGCACTTTGCTGTGTGTACTCTCTTCAAGTGGAGCCAGAAAGACACAATCACGAGATCGTGGTCATTTCCGATGTCCGCTCCTGGAAACGTGCGTGTCCTGCCAATGTTATTGCTTGATCTGAAGCGTGCCTTGACCATAATGTAGTCAATCTGGTTGTGATGCTCACCGCTGGGACTGTGCCATGTCCATCGTATAGATTTTTTGTGGAGACCAAGCCTGTTTGCCAATCGCAGATTGTTGTATCTGGCAAACTCCAAGAGTCTGAGACCCCTGTCATTTGTCTCGTTTTTGCAGTGGGGTCCACATGTGTCTCCCCAATTATAGTACGCATCTTGGCCAACCTTGTTATTCCAGGCGCCTTACACTATGACTATGTCCTTCTTCGGCACTTGGTCAATGACAGCCTGCAGATTTTCATAGAAATCCTCCACTTCGCTGTCGTCAAAGTCTGATGTTGGGGCATAGGCCTGAATGATGATGATGTTGAAAGGGGCTGCTTTCAGACGGATGGTAATGAGTCTACTGGAGTCGGGGCGGCAACCCATGACAATGGCTAGACTGTCTTTATGGACCAAGAATCCAACGCCGTGTTCGTGCCTGTCATCTCTTTCGCTGAAATAAAGTTTGTGGCCTTTGTCGGTCATTGTTTCACCTAGGCCTTTCCAGCGCAGCCATCTGATACCTAAAATGTTCCAACGATAGTGGTCCAGCTCGTGGGCCAGTTCTTCTAATTTTCATTCCGCAGTTAGGGTCCTGACATTCCAGGTTCCTATGACGATGTTGTCTCTGATGCGGATCTTGCTAAGTTGTCCATCAGTAGCACACTAATAAATTCAGTCCTGGTGGCCAGCGGAAGTCGCGGTCCTTGGTGACCCGGGCGACCATCGTTCCGGTATGGAGTGAGTGATTGTTTTGAACTTGTCTTGGGCAAGAAAGACCTGGTGGGGTCCAATCCTCTCCAGGTTGCTGGCCACAGCCGAAATCCACGAGTACAGTGTGGCTCGCCTTGGCCCCGAGCACGTGATCATTGAACCTATAGTAGAGTGATGTTTCTCCGTCCTGACCGGTGACTTCTATATAGAAGACTTTCGCTCAGTGATGCTGTGCTGACATCACCCCTGTTAGTCGCCTCTTTCGACACACCGGGAAACGTTGGGTCTATTCTATTAATCAGTACAACTTACGTTAATCTGATGAATAAAATTTGATACAACAACAACAAAATATATTCTATTCAGTGCCCGAACCCACAGGGCCGAGATTAAGTGTCATGTTATTTAATTCAATCCATATCTGTAGATCATTTTTTTGCAAAGAGGAGGCTAAATTTTGCATCAAAATCGTATGGTAAATTGAATCAACATTTCTGCTATCCGCACAAAACTAATGAATGCGTCTGGTGTAACACTTAACGGCAATAAACTTAGTCTGGGCAAAAAGATGAGTGCAGCATGCAATCCTCCTGCCCAAAACCCCAAAGTGTGTGTGAGGGAAAATGATTGTGGACAAAAATAAGAGATGAGGAGATGACAAGCTCTGTGTATGTATGGGTGTGTGTATGTGTGTGTGACATTTATGTGCGTGATATTTGTGTGTGTGATATTTGTGTAGTCATTTGTGTGTGTGCGATATTTTTGTGTGAGTGATATTTTTGTGTGAGTGATATTTGTGTGGGTGAAATTTATGTGATATTTGTGTGTGTGTGTGTGTGTGTGTGTGTGTGTGTTATTTATGTGTGTGATGTTCATGTGTGCTATTTATGTGTGTTTGGGTGCGACAGCGAGAGAGAGAGTTTTGACAAAGCCTTTTTACATATGTAAATCTTTTCCTTGATAATATAAATTTTCTCTGTTTTTGCCAAATGTCCCATACCATTAGTTTTCTTTAAATTAACAGTAAGTCCTACAATGGTTGAAACTTTTGAAGGTTATTTATATAAGTTTGTAGACAAGCAAGTGAGGAGGAAATCAAGCAACGTTTTTTTTTTTTTGAAGTCCTGAATACCATGTTTACCAACACTAGTTACGTTATCAGCAACTTCAGCAATAATTAACAAGAACCACATTACAGGTAATAGAATACAACTTTGCTTCACTCCTGAGGTAAAAAAAAAAGAAAAGGTAAAGGTAGTCCCATAGCCTGTGGCCGTAGGGGAGCGTGATGTTGGAGATCACACTTATCTTGGGCCAGCATAATGAGGGTGATGCCCATCTCTCTCCCTCGCTGCTTTACCTTCCCCACCCTTAAGAGAGTAGGTACTCAGTCACAGTTGAGTCAACTGGGGGCGTTGTTATTTGTCGCTTCACGTTTTGCGGTCACCCATCCAAGTGCTAACCGCACTGGACGATGCTTAACTTGCGACACAGTAGCGAGTGCTCCAGCCACTGCGCTATCCGACACCCCCACTCCCGAGGAACATTTGAAAAAAAAATTCAGGCATTTCAGAAATTGAACAGAAACATAAATACCCTGCAACATGCGTAGCATTTTTGTAAATGTTTTAATCTTCTGAAACTCTTACCATGCACTAGCTATGTCATCCCAGTCAGCAGAATCAAAAGCCTTTAAGAGAATCAATTCAATATAAAGTGTTATTTTTACTGAACCATAAAGATAGTTTTTTTATGACAGAAATCAGTGTAAAAATGCGGCCAGCTGTATATTTGAGAGAGAGAGAGAGAGAGAGAGAGAGAGAGAGAGAGAGAGAGAGAGAGAGAGAGCGAGAGAGAGAGAGAGAAAGCTGGGGTTGGGTGAGGAAAGCTTTAAAAAAATGTTGGAGTAGGTGAGTGAGATACAGTCAAAGAGAAGGAGGATGAGGAGGAGAAAAAAATATAGATAGCCACTTTTTGCTGTATAACGCCTTTTTAATGCCAAAGTGATATCGACGTGGACATTGCCAGAACGAGCCAAAACCAGTGAAGCCCAATGACCTCCCATGGCCCGCGCACCATTCTCCCAAATCAAAAATAAATGAAGTCGCTCCTAACGGAATCGCCAAAAGAAGGGATGAGTTTAGTGAGAGTTGCGCAAAGACGTAACTTTAAACTGAAACCATTGACATTGGATTGAGGGTTGTTAAGGGTGAAGATTGCATCCATTTCATAGCACTGCATTAGCACAGAATTGGAATCCATTCAAACTTTTCACGAAGAAGAAGAGGAGGAAGAAGAAGAATATACATTATTACATTCTTTCACCTGCAAATTCATGCAGCACACACACACACACCCACACACACACACACCCACCCCCCCACACACACACACACACCCACACACACCCACACCCACACCCACACACACACATACACACAAAGAGAAAAGGCGCAAAATTCTCCGTCCCATGTAGGGCAATACCTTGTACTTAAAACACTCTCGTGGACTAACAACTGCACTCCAATGCACTAAAAGAACACTCCCGTGTACTTGGAAAAAAATGTTGGTTCCTGATAAAATAGTGGGTTCCTAGCAAATAAACCCATTTGTTGCTAAGAGAGGAAAGAACTGGTACCCAAATGTATGTTTATGCAAGTGCACACCCACACACACACACACACTAACACACACACCCACACACACACTAACACAAAGCACTTCTTCTCGCACTAATTTCATTTTATTAAGTTGGACTTTGGGTGTGTGTGTTGAGGGGAGGGAGGGGGGAAGGGAGAGAAAGAGAAGGTGGAGATTCTTGAAAGTTTTCACTTTATATACCATTTGATTCGCTGCAGGCCGCGTGCGCTTCACGACTTCCGGTTCGCTTTGCGCATACGTCAGTCTCTGGCACCACGTGCGATTGAGACCGGAAGTCCGAATGAACTGCGGTACGCCACGTTAGACTCGGCGCGCTAGCACATGCACGGACTGACACACGCATGCCCCCATGGGTGCCAGGTCTTTTCAACTTGCCGCACCACAGCTGTAGAGAGTCTGGCTCGAAGAAGGCATTTTAGAAGAAGAAGAACACCCTCTTCTTTCACTTACTGACACTGGCGCAGTATTTGTTCTCCTCTTCGTATGCTTCTGAGCGTCCTGAGCATGCTACCATTGCATGGAGAAGATGCGCTGTACAAGAGCTCAGCATTTGCAACATCAACCCATGTCAAAAGACTACGCACTCACGCAAACAGATGTAGGTTCCCATAAGATGCACACGTGCACACAAACATGACAAATACTTTTTAGAACGAAATACAGTTGGGTGCAGCTTAGAAGAAGAAAAAAAAGGAAGAAGAAGAAGAAAAAGAACAACAACAACAACAACAAGTAGAAGAAGAAGAAATAGAAGTAGTAATAGTGGTGTTGGTAGTAGTAGTAGTGGTGTTGGTAGTAGTAGTAGTGGTGGTGGTGGTAGTAGTAGTAGTAGTAGTAGTAGCAGTAGTAGTAGTAGTAGTAAGTAGTAGAAGTAGTAGTAGTAGTGGTAGTGGCGCGCAAGACAAATACTTTTTAGAACGCAATAAAGCTGAGTGCAGCTTAGGAGAAGAAGAAGATGATGATGATGAAGTAGTAGCAGTAGAAGTAGTAGTAGTAGAAGAAAAAGAAGAAAAAGTAGTAGTAGTAGTAGTAGTAGTAGCAGAAGAAAAAGAAGAAGAAAAAGTAGTAGTAGTAGTAGTAGTAGAAGTAGTAGTAGAAGAATGTTACACTCGTTTGATGTTAGCGTTTTTCTATCAGTGTTGATTCAGCTCCAATGCTGAAGTACTGATGAGTGTAGCCCAGATTCGTTTATCCACGCAACCCGTTCAAACAGCCACAAGGCACGGAGTCGTATAAAGTTTTCAAACTTTATTCAGCGTTCATCAACAACTGCATACAATCGCCTTTTCACTCTCTCTCTTTCACAACACTCAGGACGTTCCAGAATGACGCGTTACAACCAATCAGAATTAACTTCGTCATCAATGTTTTACGTCATACAACCTTCCTTTCTGTCAAAAGAATGTTCTCCAATATCTACGCCCATCAAGAAACTTCGATCGACAGTAAACAAGTAAATCTAGAGAATTCTCTAATAATATTGACTAACGAAAATTATCAACGTTATACAAAGCCTCTCCTAACAACAATGCAAACTCAAATCAAAGGTAAATAAACTCTACTATTGAATACTTTGCAAAGCGAAACGATTAGATCTATCGTGCGCGTTTCAGACATACTATCCTTCGCGTTTCAACGTAACAAAGAAGAAAAAAAAGAAGAAGAAAAAGTAGTAGTAGTAGTAGTAGTAGTAGTAGTAGTAGTAGTAGTAGTAGTGGAAGAAGAAGAAAAAGAAGAAGAAAAAGTAGTAGTAGTAGTAGTAGAAGTAGAAGTAGTAGTAGTAGAAGAAGAAAAAGTAGTAGTAGAAGAGGAAAAAGTAGTAGTAGAAGTAGTAGTAGGTGTAGGTGTAGTAATAGAAGAAGAAGAAGAAGAAGTAGTAGTAGTTGTTGTTGTTTTGGTAGTAGTAGTTGTAAACGACGAAGAAGAAAAACATCATCAACAACAACAACAAGGCCAGGAGAACAAAGAGACCATGAAGAAGAACATCATCATCAACAACAACAACACACAACAACAAAGAAGAAGAAGACCAAAAAGAACAAGAACAAAAAATAAAAGAGGAACAAACAGAACAATAATGACAAGAACAATACCAACAATAACAAGAAGAAATAAAAAAAATAGGACTCCTCCTCCCCCTCCCTCCCCCAAGAACAAAAAAACCTGAACAAGAACCACAAGAAGAACAACAATACAAAAACAAGAGGAAGAGAAGCAGAAGAAGAAGAAGAAGAAGAAGAAGAAGAAGAAGAAGAACGGAGAAGAAGGAGAAGAAGGAGAAGGAGAAAAAAAATGAGAATGAGAAGGTGAAGAAGAAGAAGAAGAAGAAGAAGAAGAAGAAGAAGAAGAAGAAGAAGAAGAAGAAGAAGAAGAAGAAGAAGAAGAAGAAGTAGCCTTACAAAACCACTATACAGGAGTGTGCAGTAGTTGTGGCGGAGGTGTGAAGACATGAAAGTTGCAATGGACGGCAGTAAACGGATAAGACATCCAACTTCTGTGCTCGGGAACAAATAAAAACGCTACAGCGTGGTAGCCATTGGGAGAGTGACGTCAACACTAGGGTAGACGACCGTGACAGAATTAACGCCCTTGGCGGCGCCAGTGGTCAGAGTTGCTGCCCATTACGGTGACCAGGAGACGAGGTTGATGGAGCGAAATCAAAGAACCAATTGGACGCTAGCCCAACAGATGAGGCTGAGGACCTCGACGTAGCGGACCAGAAACTGCCTTACTGCACGAACAGAGAGGTTTGATTACGTTCGAGTTCAGCGCCACTTTGATCTCTGCGCTATGTCAAAGGTAGACTATTTCTTTCTTTCTCAGTGTTCTTAAACAGCGATTTTCCACCTCGAGGAATGTTCAAGGTGCTGGTCGATGCACAGGATCAAACGCAACCTGCCTAAGGTACCCATCTGCTGCTTTATACGATCGTCTGACTGCACACAACAGACGCACCACCCTGGGCGACTGGGGATGATGAGGGAGAACGATAGTTAGTTAGTTATATAGATTAACGTCCCCGGACACATAAGCGTATAGGGGACGATTGTTCGTATGGGAAAACAAACCTAATGGCGCTATTTATATTCACAACTTTCCGGCAGCTCTCATAAAAACTCGTGGGTATCGCCATTATAAATTAAAACGAGGTTAGCATGAAACCAAGTTCCGGTCTAGCTTGTTTTGCTTTTATCAAAGCTTGATGCGTGACTTTTAAATATGGCAAATTGCCGAAAACGACGATTGTTAGAGCCAGAAAACGAGTGGGATAAGTATAAAAACGGTGGAGGAAGTACATGCTCAGTGAAAGGATGCAAAAAACAATCGTAGAGGCCTGTATTTGTGGCGACTTCGGAGGTGCGTCGATCATCGACAGAAAGTGAAACAGGACCTGAAGACTCTTGTAGTTTTCCATAGCTTCGCCGTCGCAAACTTCACAAAACACGAAGTAACTATGTTAGGCGAGCGTTGTGGCCAAGTGGGCTAAGGCGGGACTAACTTGCCTTGTTCACAAGCCAGAAACCAATGGCGCCTGACAGGTGTTGGTTCGAGCTAGCATCTGGGCGTTATATTTTTCCGAATATTTTTCAAAAATTCACAAATAATGTTAGGTAGGTAGGGTTTAGGCGCGCCACTGGCGATAGAAAGGGATAATAAACTGCAGCAAAAAAAATAAAAATATGTGAGGGTACGATACAGGTGGCCAGTGACACATGTTATTACTCTTGAATATTTGGAAATAACTCACTAAAACACGCGGAGAAAAAAAACCGGAAGTATGTTTCATTGAGGGGATTCCCGTTGGTGCATAGGATAGCAGAAAAGTGTGAATAGCAGCCAGGCAGGTAGATTAACGTCCCCGGACACTCTAGGCATTATAGCAGGTCTTACCCATCTAATACATAAACCTCAGGAAGTGTAAAGTCCCTGCGTTGGACTGCGTGCGCGTGCAGACTAGACCTTGGTCTGTACTCTCAGACGGCAAACAGTGTTTCCAAGTAGCGTAGGCGCAATTTAAAATGCAAGCTGTCTGCTCTGTTAGGACTATGCAGACTGCGATACTGTAGCTCGGCGGAAGGGTCAAGGACTAAATAAGAAGCAAGGAAGTTCTGAATTGTCCAACACCGAGCTCATTGTCCATTTATGTACTTCTGTGGATGAGGCTGGAGAGAGAGAGAGAGAGAGAGAGAGAGAGAGAGAGAGAGAGAGAGAGAGAGAGAGAGAGAGGGAGGAAGGGAGAATGGGAGGGGTGTCTCGATTACCTACTTCGTCTGTGTTTAATTACGTACGTGTCTGGATCTTGCAATGTAATTGATAAGCCCCAACTTGTCAGACTGCGGACGTGATAAGTTAATGTTCGTACAACTTATTTTATTTTATTTTATTTTTATTTTGTGCTGTCGGACCGTGACGAGTTAATGTTGGTACTTTTTTTTTCTGCTGTCAGTTTGTGATGGGTTAATGTGTGTGTGTGTGTGTGTGTGTGTGTGTGTGTGCGGAGGGGAGGGGAGGGGGGGGAGGGTGTGTGTTTGTGTGTGTGTGATGGTGGTGGTTTGGTGTTTTTGTTTGTCTCCGTAAATAGTTAACGATAAAAAGTTTTTTTTGTTGTTGTTTTTTTGGGGGGAGGGGGGGGGGGGGGTTGTGGTTTTTTTGTGTTGTTGTTTGTTTTGCTGTTGGTCTTTGATGAGTGAATGTTGGAGTACAGACGGGCAGAGGTGCCTTTCGGTCTCGATTGTCCCCCCTGCTGCAAAAACCACTTTCCTGCACCCGGCCCCTTGCAAATGATGCATGCAGTCAACGTCAAAGATACCAAAGTCCGCTACCCAAACACAGCCATGAACATTGAGGTGTAAGGTCCACATCCGCCATTGGCGATATGGCAGACGGGAAAAAACACAGTAACAGTACCACAGTAGCGAGTTGCTTTGCAGCGAGTGGCTTACTGGCGTTGTTTCGTATGCAAGTACTCGTAAAGCAAGGTTGGGAAAAATAGGGCGTTCTGCGCCTGCGCATTAAGAGATCCTAGGCTAAAATCAAAAAGAGGATAAGTCCGCCATGTTGGCGGCCATGATGCACTTGAAGAGAAATTTCTATGTTTCAAACTCGCCAAAGCCACGTGACGGATTGCTTGTTTTCGCCTGGTGGAACGGAACTAAACGCCTATTTTTCGCGAGTACTCGCTTTAAAGCAACTCGCTACAGTACAACCATGGAATATTGACAAAGTAAGATAGGCCTAAATCCGTCGTACTTTGTTTGGCTGTTGTTGTTGCTACTACTACTGGTGCTGCTGCTGCTACTACTACTACTACTACTACTACTACTACTACTACTACTACTACTACTACTACTACTACTACTACTACTACTACCATCACCACTTGGCAATTACACTAACACCTCTATCCTGAAAACAATAGTAAACAGGATTATTCAGAGCATCAGACCTAGCAAAGACCATCCTGCAAGGCACGGTACAAGGAAGCAGACGAAGAGGGAGACAGAAAAAGAGGTGGGAGGACAACATTCGAGAATGGACTGGCTTGACACTGAGCGAAGCCACGCGAGGGTCGTTGGGGCGCCACAGATGATCGTTTAACCAGCGTACTCCATGTACGCTGGTTAAACGATCATCTGTTTCGCCCCAACGACCTTCGAGTTACGGGATAGGAAACCGGCGACTAACCAACTGCGCCACCTAGCCACCCGTTGTTGCTGTTGTTGTTGTTGCTGTTGTTGTTGTTGCTGTTGTTGTTGTTGTTGTTGTTGTTGCTGTTGCTGTTGTTGTTGTTGATGTTGCTTCAAAAATGAGATATATTCAATCGCCATTGACCGTCATGTGTCAAACGGGAAAGTTTCAGTTTGACAAGCACACCCAGCAGGCACGTACGGTCTCATTTTCCCCTCGGTCATTGATCAGGACTGCTCAATTGTCTGGGGCGCAAGAGGGCGCGCGTAAAAAAAAAAAAGCAACAAATTGGCGCCTTGCTGGGCACCTTCGTTTAGCTCCGGTTTCTGTGGGCGCCTTGAGCAGATCTTGTGTTGGGGAAGTGCTAGATAAAGACAAGTCCAAACCTAACATCCAGGCCGTACAGCTTTTGCTTAGAAGAGTCTAGTCCCTTTGGAAATTGCGGACTACTGTTAATGTATTTATGTATTTATTTCTTTATTTTGTTTATTTATATCATTTGTAAATTTTAAGTCTATTCACACGAGTAGAATTATACACCATATTACATTATAAACAAATTAAAGTACGATTAAGAGAACCAATACGAAATGAGTGAATTGAAAGTCAACAGACATAAATGGTATGCATAATTTAAAAAAAATGTTTTCAAACAAAAGGGAGATAATAGGCCTTGTTAGGAAATGGGAGGTAACTTTTTTTTTTTTTTTTTTGCTTTGTTTTTAGTTACTAGAATTATCCGGGCAGACATTCTCATGAGCATGTCGTCTCAGAACACTATGAAAGCTACCCAGAGCAGCAAGCTTTTCTACGGAAAAAGGGCGGTGATAGTTGCATGGTCGTGCAAGACCGAACTAGCGGACTGCAACTAAAATCAACCTTTCGGTTGGCGCGAAACTGTGTTCGTTTGCAGTGAATGTCCGCCCAACGTGCGACAACTCTGAGCGCAACATGCGGACAAGCCGGCCAAAGTTGTTTCCCCCTCATGTTTCCGACCACGGTCTGTTCCTAGTACGTTGTTGAAATCGGTTAGGCCTGGGCTGAAAAGTGGCGTCATGGGACGACCTTTCACCTCTGGTTGTTATTGGAGTCCAGCATGCAATGCGAGAATGATTGCGGGCGGGCTGGAGTTAATTGTATTAAGAACGTCGATGCAGGGGTGAGTGAAGCGTCAACAGCTTCAGTCGTGTGACGTGGACGTTTGCATTATTGATACACCATCTCTCCTGACTGCAGGGAGAAAAACAAAACCTGGACAATGTGGCGACGTTTCTCACCACGCGTTCAATGAAAGTTGCATTCCACACGGCACTCTCTAGTATCAAATGAGGTCCTGCTGAATCACCTCATACAGTAGTTAAACGTGTGTTTGTATCTTAACGGGAGCGATGCCGAAGTCTGGTTCTATGGTACTCCCACGAGCTGGCGTTTCTGATTAGCTGTAACATCAGATCTGTCAGAAATAAAATTCACAAAGCCGACGGGCAGAGAATTTCGGTAGTCAAAGGTAATGGGAGTCATGATTCCATGATATGAAATTACGTGTATACTAAATATAGGTAACGCTGTCTAAAACTTAGCAATGATTCTTCCAAACGTTCGGACAAACTACTGGAAGCATAAACGGGCACACCAATTCAATGGCTTCCCTAGGAGAGAATCCCGAATCTCTATTTACACTAGGAGAATCCTGAATGTTCTTCAATCCAGGTTTGCCATCTGAAATCGTTATACCTCAAGTCCCATCTTAAAGGGAAGTTACCCATACTTGCGCTTTACCAAGGATTTTATTTCTCTTTATTATCTCCCTTTTTGAAAAAAAAACCCCACTTATTTGTTAGTCTCCCTTTAGGCATTCCTGCCAGCAGTCACCTTGTATTAGATTACCCGACCACCATTGCCCTGCATGGCCAGCACGATTGTAGCCATGTCCAAGGTTTAAGAAGAGAAAATGTAGTTTATGGGATGCATGTCCCCGCATTGCAGGACCCAGGGCGGCATCTCCTGTCCACGGGTTTGGCCCGATAATTGTAAATATGGCACGGGAGACTGGCCTTTTGAATGCGCAGTTGACTCAATGGTGTAACCGACGGCAAAACGATTGAAGCGTTGAATGTTAAGCTATGATGACACTGCAGGCAGGCAGTGGTTCCAAGTTAGTTGAAAGCCTCTCGAGATGTCTGGCGACGGGCCATAATGGCCGGCTTTCGTCACTCTGAGCTGAACCGGGAGACCAGCAATAACGTTCTACCACTGTAAGGATCACAGTACATCTTGTTTCATGCAAATGCTGCACTGTCTGCACAAGGTCATCAGCCATTTTCAATAAGGATTTACTTTACAACCTCACAAACACTTATCCCACGCATGCTGTTAACGTGAGTCAAGGATAATTCTCAGGAAGCTCAAGTGACCTCCACAGCACAACGTGCTAATAACAGCTGGCCTGTCTTTCACAGTTCAAAGGCCGAAGATTGTCAGATGCATCTGGCATGTCTTGTAATCAATAAACACCACGCATGTCTGTCAATCACGTTAGTCTGGCAGCAAATTGACAACTGAAGAAATCTAGGCCTATATTGCCATTTAAAATACATATATATGTATATATACACCTGCTTCTCAACTAAAAGTCAAGGTGGCAGCTGAAATATACTGATAACATAATTGAGGAGCTATACAGTCAGTGATTTCTGTCTTAAAACACATTCATTAATAATAATAATAATAATGAAAATAATAATAATAATAATAATAATAATAATAATAATAATAATAATAATAATAATAATAATAATAATAATAATAATAATAATAACAATAATAACAATAATAACAATAATAACAATAATAATAATAATAATAATAATAATAATAATAATAATAATAATAATAATAATAATACGAGCGAGCGTTGTGGCCAAGTGGGCTAAGGCGGGACTAACTTGCCTTGTCCACATGCCAGAAACCAATGGCGCCTGACAGGTGTGGGTTCGATCCAGCATCTGGGCGTTATGTTTCTCCGAATAGTATTTACTTTCACCTCGGGCAACGTCTCGGGGTTTTTTTTCCGGGTACTCCGGTTTGCTCCCCCAGCAAAATGTTTTTTAATCACAAAATAATGTTAGGTAGGTTGGGTTTGGGCGCGCCACAGGCTGCGACTACGCCTTCCACAGGGGAGGCGGCCCAGAGTTTCCCAATAAAAAGGGATAATAAACTGCAACAAAAATAATAATAATAATAATAATAATAATAATAATAATAATAATAATAATAATAATAATAATAATAATAATAATAATAATAATAATAATAATAATAATAGTAGTAGTAGTAGTAGTAGTAGTAGTAGTAGTAGTAGTAGTAGTAGTAGTAGTAGTAGTAGTAGTAGTCAGATTCAGAAATGGTATGGTCCACGACACGTCACAGATACTTGATGATTGGCCACACAAGCACAACTATAACAAAAGCTAAAAGCAATCAACTATAACATTTCAAACAGTAACATTATTTAGGGCTTTGCCTACTACAACAAACGTACCTACATACAGCCGTACCTACACCAATACATCTATACACAAAATACATTGACACTGCTTTCCATTTACAACCCCATTCAGTCAGGATCGACTTCAAGGCAAGGCTGAATAAATGAACTTTGACCTTTAAAGTCTACACCATTCTAATGACGATACGGCACGACGGAATAACAAGCCAAGGAAAATCTAGAATAGGGGGCCTACATCAACACTAAACACAAAAGTTCGTGGTGAGAGAGAGAGAGAGAGAGAGAGAGAGAGAGAGAGACAGACAGAGACAGACAGACACAGACAAAGAGAGGAGACCAAGCAGAGACGCATACATTTCAGTACTATGTAAAGTAGCGAAAGAGAGAAGCTGTGCATTGTTCTTTCAAAAGCTGGCTCTGAGAAAACGGAAACTCTGCATGGAACAGCTCTGCCCTATACTTCACCCTTCCTTCAGTTTAAGGCCCGGGTACAAGAAGCCATTCTTCCTTCCAGGAGTCACCAACAATGGACGTGTTTGTTTTTATACCCAGGTCACGTTTTAACGAGGAAAGTGCTTTGGCTTGTTGGCTAATCGCTTAAAATCGCGCACAACACTTTTTATTTTAATGCATTTAACTTTGTGTGGCTGTCTACTGCGTATGGAAGAAGAGGAACGGTTGTGTGAGAGTGTGTGTGTGTGTGTGTGTGTGTGTGTGTGTGTATGTGTGTGTGTGTGTGTGGATGGGGTGTGTGAGTCTCTGAAAGAGCGAATGACATGTCGGTGTGTATGTGTGTTTGTGTGGGCGTGTGTGTGCAAGAGTTCAATTCAATTCAATTCAACCAATTTATTTAAAGTCTGTTCACAAATTATGTGATTTTTAGACTATAAAACAAAGAAACAAAATAATATAAATCATAAGGTGGAAAAAGGAAATAATAATAAATACATCATAAATAATAATGATTAAAAAGACAACAAAATTGAAGGAAAAGAATACAGCAGCAACAACAAACCCAGAAGAATATATACTGATTAAACAATGTAACCTAACATTGAAGCACCACCATATTAACATCCAAAATACATCGAATAATGAAATAAATAAATAATTAAATAAAATACATCGAATAAAATAATTATACTACTTTTATAATATTATTAATATTATATTATTAATAATATAATACTTTTATAATATTTTTATAATAAATGTGTGCAGGAGTGTGTGCGTTTGTGTGTGCGCGAGTCTGTGTGTGTTTGTTGCTATGGGTGTGTCCGCGTGGGTGAGTGTTGCATCATCAAACAGATTAAGACATATGATCCATGAGTTTGCTGAAACTTGTTTTGAGAGCTGTGCATGGGTGGCGGATTAGGAACCTTTGGAATCAACTGTCGTCCTTTAGTAACAAAACCACAAAACAGATCTTGGAGAATATCATTGCAAAATGGTGGGTCAGTCTTTCGCTGGTGCAAAACGTTTAATTATTCAATTCCATTCAAAACATCTTTGTTCACTCAGGAATTTGGACAGACGCAGAGACCATCACCACACTGAAATAAACAAATGACAGTTACATTTACAAGTTATATGCAAATCATTAATTAAAAACAACGCACAATATACCAAACAATGCCTTCTTGCGCATACCTTGTATGCACACGCACACACACACACACACACACACACACACATTTTTGTAGAAACGACGTTGGGATGACTGTCGTGAAACTCTACATACATTATTTTGACACACTTACCATCATTTTGACATTTTGACATTTTGTCATTTTTTAAAGCTATCCCTAACCCTAATCCTAACCCTAATCCTTAACGTAACCCTTAACGTACCCTAAGCCTAACACAACCCTAACCCTAACGGAAAACTATTTTGACGTCAAAATAACGGGTCCGTCAAAAGAAAGTACGTAGAGTTTCATTTCAAGTGTATGTCAGAGTAACGTCCTAGCCACACACACATCCTCACACACGCACACCACGATCACACTTTCAATAAAAAAGTTAAACCGGCTTACATTCCACCTATACACAGGTTCCTTAACCATCCACAGTCAACCTAGTCACTGTTATACACATGCGCTGTTATAAATGTGGCGGCGTTGGACGCGACTGGTCACGCTTGAGCGAGATGATCCCCTTGAGACTGCCAGAAAGAATGTGTTCCCTTGTTGTTAGTGTGGCCTTGGGCAGCTCCTGCTGTGCGGACACCTTGGGCAGCTCCTGCGGTGCGGACACCTTGGGCAGCTCCTGCTGTGCGGACACCTTGGGCTGCTCCTGCTGTGCGGAAACCTTGGGCAGCTCCTGCTGTGCGGACACCTTGGGCAGCTCCTGCTGTGCGGACACCTTGGGCAGCTCCTGCTGTGCGGACACCTTGGGCAGCTCCTGCTGTGCGGAAACCTTGGGTGTCTGCAGGACAAGGTGACTCGACATATGTTCTCCCCCGCCTGGCCCTTCTTCGTCTTCTGCATTTTGGGGGGTGAACAGGGCTCAATGTCCGGCTGGCATTTTAAACAGGTTTGTGGCAGTGAACTGCAGAGAGTGCGGTGGCACTACCTGTGACGTCACTCTCTGTCACGGTGGGTCTTTTGTTGCTGGGCTCTGCACAATGGAATGCTATTGCCCACTCGTCTGCGGGGACCGGCTAGTTAGGTTGCCCTATGACTAATCTTGATACATTTATATGTTTGGCCCGGTCTGTGAGTGGATAAGGTTACAGAGATAGGGAGAAAAGTGTAATAGATTCATTGACACACTAGCTCTGGCACGGCTATGAAACACAGGTAGTCCAGCCACTTGTTTTTATTTCCTCTACTCTAAATCTAATTCTCTAATCACTATATTAACTTAATTGTCCGAAACGTAATACAGCTAGGATTAACTTAACAGTCCAAGGTTCACTTCGAGTAGTTCGCTCTTTGATGGGTCTATTCTGCTACTGTTCTCGATACTTGCTACTGTCTCATCACTGGGCTTTGTTCTGGTTTTGCCTACTGTTTATTTATTCAGGAAGAGTGGACTATCGCACAGTCCTTATAGATCAGTGTGTGTGCACTTCTTCTAGAGCACCTAACTTGATCGTTGAGGTGCGGGGCTGTTGTCGCATGGTCTCGTGTCTTGAATACTGAGCTATCGTAGCACAGTGCTGGACGCTCAAATGCAGGCCGAATGTCAGGGTTGACTCTCAGTGGTCTATCTTCTGCCTCGGACCAAGCCTGCTCGTCTGCAAAACATAAGACGAGTTTCTGCATCGCCTTGTTTACAAAGGGTGTGCAGAGCGTCTCACTGTTGGCACAAACAACCCTCCGTGATCGCGTCCACTTATACAGATAAGCGACAAACAATTTTTTAAGTCCGTGGTCCACTAGAATCTCCCACATAATTCCTGTACATATACACCATGGCTAAAATAAAAACATGGAGAAGTAATTAATAATGTACACATTCTCCGGTACAGCCACTGGTCTGCAAGAATATCAATGTGAGAAACAACAGTGGGTCCATAGGGGCTACATCATGGTGCCGAAAACGGTCGCGTGCGTCAGCCACGTGGTCAAGTAAAGTTTTACTTACATTCACAATTATAAAACATGGCAAGACTCCACAAATATAATCCAATAATCATATCAATAATCACGGTGAAACAAAAGATTGATCATTTACCTTTCTGACAATGTCAGGCTATGGCTATACTGCGATGACTGAATTTCACCCGTCACCTGCGTAGTCTTCTGAGAGAGCTTTTAGCGTGTGCGTCCTCTCGGGCTTGGTTTTAGACAAAGACTGACAATCTTAACGGGGTCAGCTTAAGCTCACGATCTCCCGAGATACCTTAGCAGTCTCGTGCGGGGGTGACGGATATAGGTCAGTTGGATGATGTCACTGCCTACCTTAGCAAAGATTTAACCTACACATGCTTAGAACAGTCCTAACTTGTGTCGTCTGCTAAGCATCGACTTTAAGATACAAAGGCCAAAGCAAGATGAACTTTTAAGGCGAGGAACCTTAGTGCAGGGTCTAAACTAGCCTATTGTGACACTATCAGCCAGCAATCCGGTGTGCTCTCATCACAATTTCCTCGTCTTGCAAAGCAATGGCATTTCTTTTACGTCCCACTTACGAGAGATAATGAGATAATGAAAAATAACAGTTCGAGTTCGATCGTATTCTCAAAGCAGTAATGGCCGAGAGTTGGGAGTCAAATGCTCCGCTCATAAAAGGAAAACGTATAATGAAATGAAAAAAACAACAACCACAAAACAAAAGAAAACTAACATAAAAGCACCAAAAAACAACAACAAAAAACCCTTCCCTCCAACCATCACCATTCACACAATGACAACATAATGACAATAATATTGCACACTAAATCTTACTCTGCCTAAATAAATGATAAATTTGCATACTTCTTTAAAACGCAGGACCCCCTATTATTAAAAACATATTGCAAAGTACAGTATCATTATGTAAGGTAAGGAGTGCTTGCAGTGAGTTTTTGTTCAAGGACAAGCTCAAGGCACTGTCCACACCAAACGACAATCTCAGGCGAGGAAGACTCTCGTCCAAGTGTCGACAGGTCGACCCCACAGCAGCTAAAACACTCCCATTGGACGAAATCGTTCCATTGAAAAGGTCGCCTGCTGGATTATCTCCCTTTAAAGTACCCGTTCCGTGGCCCAACGCTTCCAACGTGTGCTGGAGGACGTTGCCGTGGCTCTTTCTATTCTGAGCCTGTTGTGTCGGGTGACGTCTAATGACTGCATATAAGATAGTCCTTTGCTGGTCTCGCGAGGTGACGTTATACCAAAAGACCGCTTATTTCAGAGCTTTCAACTCAAGACTATGGATCAATGAACTCTTCTTTGATCCCACTAACTAGTGGAAAATGTTTGAAAAACCAAGGACCGCAGACTCACTTTAAATATACATAAATAATTGATATTATTTCAACACTTCCTGTGATAGATTCGTGATGGAAGAGGACGTAACACTGAGCCAAACAAACACAGGCATAGTATGACACGTGGAGTGCGTGCCATTCCCAAGCAATATGCAGTTATTTGCTGTGTTTTAAAAAAAATCTCTTTATCAATGTTTGAAGTTAGGTCTTGATGTTTAATGTCACAACTCTGGTCCTCGGTTTCAAAACCATTGCGATCTTTTAAAACCAAATATTTGTATATTTGTGGAGACTGAATACCAAACTGATCAGCACCGAGTTGCATAGCTAGAGCGCTACATAACTACTCTGGCGGAATGACTAGGGTAACCCTATGTTCGCGGGAAGCGCTCTGTAGCGGTTTCGAAAGGTTTATTATCGAAACGAGAAAGATGGCGGTCAGAGTGGTAGGCTTTCGATTTACGAATGGCAATGTATTCAATAGTGAAATAGCAAGAAAGGACTTTTCTCATTTACAGTCTGGTAAGATGTGTATACTTGTTATTTGACGGAATACTTATGTATATGTGCAATTGACATGGATTAGTATTGATATTTGATAGTATTATTGTGTTGTCAGTGCGACTGACAATAACTTTCACTTTCAGACGACTTCACTTTCCCAGACTTGGCTGGGCAACTCTCGGCAGGTCTTAAGCCTATTGTTGGAACAGGCACTGAGTTATGAAGATCAATGAGCAATGACCTTTTGAGAAATCCATGGACTGAAAACTCTTGTGTGGGTACTTGGAGGACGGGTGGGCAGAAGACAATCCTTGGAGACTGGGAGTGGATGAAGAGCGGATGGAGTGGATTTGGGTTTGAAAAGAATTCTTGAGCGGAGAAGGGGATAAGGGGTTGGGGGTGGGTGAGGGTGAGGGTGAGGGTGGGGGTATTGTGGTGGAATATGACTGCACCAAGGCTGAACCGGAACTAAAGCTATTGCTAGCAACACACACGCTGCAACACCTCCATTCCCAAAAAGGTCTCTCACGGGAAGCGTGGGCAAAGAGAGATAGAGAGTGAGATGAGAGAGAGATAGAGGGGGGGGGATGAGATAGAAAGAGAGTAAAAAAGAGAAAAAGAGAGTAATGAAGGTCGTTCCGATAGGGCGCAAAACTCTAACCTTCGGCATTGGAAACCAAAGCCCTGACCAACTGGAGTACAGCCACTCCAACCCTTACCAACTGAAATACAGCCACTCCAACCTTGACCAACTGAAGTACAGCCACTCCAACATTGACCAACTGAAATACAGCCATTCCAACCCTTACCAACTGAAATACAGCCACTCCAACCCTGACCAACTGAAATACAGCCACTCCAACCTTGACCAACTGAAGTACAGCCACTCCAACACTGACCAACTGAAGTACAGCCACTACAACCCTTACAAACTGAAATACAGCCACTCCAACCTTTACCAACTGAAATACAGCCACTCGAAACCTAACTGAAGTACAGCCACTCCAACCCTGACCAACTGAAATACAGCCACTCCAACCCTGACCAACTGAAATACAGCCACTCCAACCCTGACCTACTGAAGTACAGCCACTCCAACACTGACCTACTGAAGTACAGCCACTCCAACCTTGACCAACTGAAATACAGCCACTCCAACCCTGACCTACTGAAGTACAGCCACTCCAACCCTGACCAACTGAAATGCAGCCACTCCAACTTTGACCAACTGAAATACAGCCACTCCGACCCTGACCAACTGAAATACAGCCAAACTAACCCTAACTGAAGTACAGCCACTCCAACCCTGACCAACTGAAATACAGCCACTCCAACCCTTACCAACTCAAATACAGACACTCCAACCCTTACCAACTGAAATACAGCCACTCCAACCCTGACCAACTGAAATACAGCCACTCCAACCCTAACTTAAGTGCAGCCACTCCAACCCTGAAAAACTGAAAAACAGCCACTCCAACCCTGAACAACTAAAATACAGCCACTCCAACCCTGAACAACTGAAATACAGCCACTCCAACCCTGACCAACTGAAATACAGCCACTCCAACCCTAACTGAAGTACAACCACTCCAACCCTGACCAACTCAAATACAGCCACTCCAACCATTACCAACTGAAATACAGCCACTCCAACCCTGACCAACTGAAATACAGTCACTCAAACCCTGACCAAATGAAATACAGCAACTCCAACCCTGACCAACTGAAGTACAGCCACTCCAACCCTGACCAAATGAAATACAGCCACTCCAACCTTTACCAACTGAAATACAGCCACTCCAACCCTGACCAACTGAAGTACAGCCACTCCAACCCTAACTGAAGTACAGCCACTCCAACCCTGACCAACTGAAGTACAGCCATTCCTACCCTGACCAACTGAAGTACAGCCACTCCAACCCTAACTGAAGTACAGCCACTCCAACCCTGAACAACTGAAATACAGCCACTCCAACCCTGACCAACTGAAATACAGCCACTCCAACCCTGACCAACTGAAATACAGCCACTCCAACCCTGACCAACTGAAATACCGCCACTCCAACCCTGACCAACTGAAATACAGCCACTCCAACCCTAACTGAAGTACAGACACTCCAACCCTGACCAACTGAAATACAGCCACTCCAACCCTGACCAACTGAAATTCAGTCACTCCAACCCTGACCAAATGAAATACAGCAACTCCAACCCTGACCAACTGAAGTACAGCCACTCCAACCCTGACTAACTGAAATACAGCCACTCCAACCCTGACTAAAGTACAGCCACTCCAACCCTGACCAACTGAAGTACAGCCACTCCAACCCTAACTAAAGTACAGCCACTCCAACCCTGACCAACTGAAGTACAGCCACTCCAACCCTGACCAACTGAAATACAGCCACTCCAACCCTGACCAACTGAAGTACAGCCAATCCAACCCTGACCAACTGAAATACAGCCACTCCAACCCTTACCAACTGAAATACAGCCACTCCAACCCTGACCAACTGATGTACAGCCACTCCAACCCTGACCAACTGAAATACAGCCACTCCAACCTTGACCAACTGAAATACAGCCACTCCAACCAAGACGAACAATAAAATAGACAGAAATTGGGTGCGGGTAGAAGGAATGGATTGTAAAAGAAGAAGAAAAAGAAGAAGAAGAAGAAGAAGAAGAAGAAGAAGAAGAAGAAGAAGAAGAAGAAGAAGAAGAAGAAGAAGAAGAAGAACAACGACAACAACAACAACAACAACAACGATGACGACAAGAAGAAGAAGAAGAAGAAGAAGAAGAAGAAGAAGAAGAAGAAGAGAATTAAGTCAAGTTATTATAAAGTTTGTACGTCGAGCATTTTCAGTAACGAAATTAAGCAGTTCTGTGCCGTAGAATTTTACCATGGACTCAATGAAATTAGATATGACGACCGTTGTCGACAGACGCAGATGGATGACAATAAATTCAATCTCCAGGCACAAGGCAAGAGTGGCACAACGAAGCCAGACAAACTTTGTCAACATGAGGACCACGCAACATCATCACAAAGTTTGGCGCTGAAAGGATGGAGAAGGAGGAGACGAAATAGGGGGAAACTGAAGAGGAGGAGGAAGACGAGGAAAAAAAAGAAGGACAAACAAGAGGAGGAGCAGAAGTAGAGGAAGAATAGGATAGAAGAAGAAGAAGAACAGGAAGGAAGGAAGGAAGAAGAAGAAGAAGAGGAAGAGGAAGACGAAGAAGAAGAAGAAGAAGAAAAAGAAGAAGAAGAAGAAGAAGAAGAAGAAGAAGAAGAAGAAGAAGAACAAGAAGAAGAACAAGAACAAGAACAAAAGAAGCAGAAGAAGAAGAAGAAGAACAAGAACAAGAAGAAGAACAAGAAGAAGAGAAGGGAAAAATGAATAAGACGAGGGAAAAGAAGAAAAGGGATATTAGGATGAGGAATAGTAATAAGAAAAAACAACAAGAAGAAGATTAAAAGGAGTAAATGAAGAAGATGACGGAGGAAGAGAAGAGGAAGAAGGAGAAGAGGAAGAAAAAGAAGTATAAAAACTAGTGGAGAAAGAAGGAAAGAACACGAACGAAAAGAACAAGAAGAGAAAGAACAAGAACAAGAACGAGAAGAACAAGTAGCAAACACAACAAGAACTGACAAACAAGAGAAGAAGAACAAAATACCAAGAAAAAGAACAATAACAAGAGGGGGGAAGTGAGGGGGGGGGGGAGGAAACGAAGAAAGATAAGGAGAAGGACGAAGAAGAAAGATTAGAAGGAAGAGCAAAGGTGAAGTGTGTGGGTGTGACGACAAAGAAAACACAGAAAAAACAAAAGCAAAGTGTAGGACAATAACATTTTTTTTAAACATTTGTATATCTTTTCTTTTTTTCCTTTTTTTATTTTTTTATTTTTATTTTTTTTGGGGGGAGAGGGGGAGGTGATGGGGTGAGGAGGAGAGTGTACAAAAATGGAAGCGAACTTGAGGACAATAAAGCGGATATGACTACACGTCTACACTCACCATTGGCGGTTCAACGGACGGGAGATCACCACCTCAGGCAAGAGGCAGTACAGTTCTACAGCAACACTGAACCACCAGAGCAATCGTATTGCTAGGATATGCCTTGAGAATGAGCTTTGAAATCAGGTCGAAAGCTTGGCTTTTTAGAGGACGCTAGGATGTTTTCTGTGCTAAGATTTGACAGCGACACACGAACACTTAGTATCTTGGTCACCACGGGGATTGGATCCTGGGTCTTCCCTGTGCCATGCGAAGGCTCTACCACCGAGCTTCCGCGGTGCTTTACCCCTCTTCTCCTCCCTCCCCCCCCCCTCGTGCCCTCCCTCCCCCTCTCAAAAATAAAAGTAAAGAAAAAAGAATAAGAAAGGAGACGAAGATGAAAAGATAACAGAAGAGGCCACGAGAGCACGAGCCCAACAGACAATAGTGGATGGGAGACTGGGTCAGAAGTAAACTTGGAGTTAGGGCAGAGAACAGTAGAACGAATTAAATGATCACATGCTGTTATACTCGAATCGATGTTGGTGTTTTATCAGTATTTGATTCAGCCCCGATGCTTGAATTCCTGATAGTTGTGTAACTCAGATTCGTTTATCCACGCAGCCTGCTCACTCATCAACAAGTCAGGAGTCGACGTATGAAGTTTTCCACTTTTATTCAGCACACATCAACAACTGCATACAATCGCTCAATCGCTTTTCAACTCTCAACTTTTACTTTCCAACTCACTATCAACAGCAATCAATCTCAAAATAGTGCGGCACATAATTATATAGCCTCTCTCTCTTTTCCCGAACAATTTAGAACACGGTAGATGACGCACTACCACCAATCAAAATAAAGATCGTCATCACTGACTTACGTCATACATCTCTCTACACATACCGGGAACGTTCTCAAATTTCTACAAGTTTCTATCGACAGTAAACACGCAGATCTAGAGAATTTCTCCATTAATATCGACTAACGAAAATTATCAACGTTATACAAAGCTTCTTCTAACAACAATGCAAACTCAAATCAAAGGTAAATACACTCTATTGTTGAATACTTTGCAAAACGAAACGATTAGATCTATCATGCGCGCTTCAGGCATACTATCCTTCGCGTTTCAACGTAACACATGCACAGCCAGCAAAAAGACTGCAAATGGGCTGTTGTATTGTGATCCGGCTCTAACAATTAACAATTAAACAACCCAATCCAATTTGCAGCCAGAAAACAAGGAAGGATTGGGGAAGAAGAAGGAGGAGGAGGAAGGGAGGGAATCAGGAGGAGGAGGAGGATAAGAAAAAGACGAGGAGAATGAAGAAGAAAAGAAGTAAGAGGTGGAGAAGGAGAAGAAGAAGAAGAAGAAGAAGGAGGAGGAGGAGGAGAAGGAGGAGGAAGAGAAGAAGAAGAGCAAGAAGAAGAACAAGAAGGAGGTCAAGAAGGAGGAGGAGGAGAAGAAGAAGAAGAAGAAGAAGGAGGAGGAGAAGAAGAAGAAGAAGAAGATGGAGTAGGAGGAGAAGAAGAAGAAGGAGAAGAACAAGAAGGAGGAGGAGAAGAAGAAGAAGAAGAAGAAGAAGAAGAAGAAGAAGAAGAAGAAGAAGAAGAAGAAGAAGAAGAAGAAGTATATTAGTATAAGAAGAAGAACAACAACAACAAAAGTTTTCTCTCTTTCTCTCTCCCTTTCTCTCTCTTTCTTTCTCTCTCTCACTCTCTTTCTCTCTCTCTCAATCATTCTCTCTCACTCTCTCTCTTACATTCTCTCTTACACTCTCTCACTCTCTCTCATACTTTCTCACTCTCTCTCTCACTCTCTCACACACACTCTCTCTCTCTCCGTTGCTCTTCTGTTGTTAAAGGGACCCACTTTGCCCACTTGCCCTCCACAGATCCTTTTAACATTCACATTGAGTGTTGCCCGACTGGGAAAAAAAGTTTACAACAACAACAAAAAACAAACTCTTTCGCGTGAAGAAAATTCCGTACGTTTTGTGCCTACTAATAGCAACAACCTTTGGCAAGCCAGACCACAATCTGGAGCTAAAAATATCGGCTACCAAAGACGGTAAGAGGCAGAACCCGTAAAACAAATTGCTCGTAAGGTTTTGGGATAATAACATGAACCCTACCCTAACCCAGGCATCAAAAACACGCTCTTCAGCTTCGTTGATCACGCACAAGTAGGGTCAAAGGTCACACGGCTATGGTATGCCATGTACCGCTGATCAGGGGAAATCACCTCCTATCCTATCCTATCCTATCCTATCCTATCCTATCCTATCCTATCCTATCCTATCCTATCCTATCCTATCCTATCCCATAACTCGGAGGTCGTAGGGGCACCACAGATGATCGTTTAACAAGCGTACTCCATCCTTCCCTGTCCTCAGCAACCCTGATTGTTTCGCTCAGTGTCAAACCAGTCCATTCTCGAATGTTGTCCTCCCACCTCTTTTTCGGTCGCCCTCTTCTTCTACCTCCTTGCACTGTGCCTTGCAGGATGGTCTTTGCAAGACCTGGTGACGTGGCCATACCATTGGAGTTTACGTTTTTTCACCCTGCGAGCAGGTCACTGTCAGAACCGACATTCAAGATTCAAACTTTAGCGGTTAGTCCGAGCAGCGAAAGCTCACTTTATCATTGTGTCATGTGATAACATTGCCAATTTTATAATAAGCCCGTTTGGGTCAAAGGTAAACAAAGCTTCGGAATTGAAGTCTTCTAAAGGACCCCAAGATTTTTACACTTCTAGCGCCACAAATCTTTTTTTTTTCAAATTTACAGTGAGTGTAACCCCAATTGGGACGAATACGATTAAGCCCCTTGATCCCACCACCATCCTTACCCTTACCATCACAAAAAAAGAACAAAACGAACCCCAAATGAAAAAAAAAAGAAGAAACAAACGAACAACCTCTTTTGAAAGTAGTTTTGATATACTTTCAAAAGTTAATTTGCTGATGTGCCTAGTAACAGCATCATGGCAGATTTTTTAAACAAACATCTCCTCTTCGAAAGTGTGTGTATAGTAGTATCGGTGGCTTATTTTGATAGCAAACAGCAGGCGTCTATCATTGAAAACGTATAGCGCTGGGTTGGAGCCCTGGGTTTTTCATCACACCATCTTTTAATGTCACAGCAATGCAATCCCCAAAGTTTATTTTTTTATTTTTTAATTAACCATTGTTACAGAAAATAAATAAAACATCCCTAGATACCTCGTTGACCATTGCAAGAATTATTTTTTTCTTCTCTCTCCTTGTCTTGTGCGGAGAAATAATAATAATAATAATAATAATAATAATAATAATAATAATAATAATAATAATAATAATAATAATAATAATAAAAATAATAATAATAATAATAATAATAATAATAATAATAATAATAATAATAATAATAATAATAATAATAATAATAATAATACAGGATGCCATCACGCGAGTTTTTTTCAATCGAACTCAAAGCCGGCGATTTGAAGAGACCTTAATTATTACACAAGGCGTAATAGAAATCAATGTTCTTTTTTTTGTTGTTCAAATTTTAAATCGACTGCATCCAATACCATTATTGAAGAGAGGGAGAAAACCTGAGTACCCGAAGAAAACCCTCGGTATCCTAAAAAGTCTCGTACCTAAGCTAAGTTCGTCCCACGCAGGAGAGAGAGAGAGAGAGAGAGAGAGAGAGAGAGGGGGGGGGGACAGGAGAGGGGAGTTGGGACCTGCGACTTTCAGCATAGGGAACCAGCTTACCACCAAGTGAGCTAGCAGTCCACATCATTAGCAATAGAGTGACCTCCCTCAGCGTTAGACTTCAATACCGTAGGCATTTGTACACTGGAAACTTAAAAGTACCCGGGTACCAAAGATGTCTGTTTATTGTTCACGCTTAGCAGTGAATTTGCGGAAATTGAGTTGTTGTGACGTTAAAAGATGATATACTAGGCAAGCTTTACTCACACTGACCGTTAAGCTTTGAATTTTTAGGCGTCTTTTCCTTGATATGTCAACAAACAACTGTGCCTACTTCTATATATGTACACTTTCACAGCTTGTTTACAATCAACATTACAGCTATAGTTAGGCATATAAACACACGACTAAACATTTATAACCAAAATCTGTACTTTACCAAATTTCTTTCAAATTTTAATCTTAATTTGGTCCGGTGGGGCAACGCTAACTGTGAATTTGACAATAATCCGTGACGCTGATCTGGGGTCCTTTAAACAGAAGTAATTCTTTGTCAACTTCAAACTTCAATAACAAACAGTGAAACCTTTGTCAACTTCAAACTCGAATAACAAACCCTAAGCCTTTGTCAGTTTCAAACTTGAATAAAGTAAAACTTTGGCCATTGATACCAAACCAATTTCTCAAGTTGTATTATAGCACAGAAAAGAGGGTGTCTGGCGCTCTTGGGAAAAAAAAGGGGGATGAATCCATAGGCAGGGTAAATTTGCTCTACACAACATGTGCACAGCCCAATCGAAGGCGGTATGGATGGCAGCAGGACTACTGCAGACTTCAGCCGGCCCGTTGATGCAATAAGACCTGCATTCAATACTTTTGTGAGTGCACAGAATTTGCCAGGCGGAGGATCTGGGCCCACCCTGTGATCGCCGCGCCGCCCTCGACCGTGCTTTCACGCGTACGCCCAGACTATCTAAGGTACGGCCATCGCTGCTTAATTTACGCACAGTGACATTACGCAAGTTGGATGCCTGTAGCTTTATAGCCACGAGATAGATATCATTGATTAATTAATGTATTTATTGTATCATTCTTATCTAGCGCTTTTACAGCTCAAGAGCTGCTCAAGGCGCTGGCCGATACAGGATCTAACTCAAACCGCCCGAGGCGTCCACTGGCTCTTTTACGCGCATCGTCTGACGCCTTGGACAACTGACTGAGTACAAGCCATGAGCGAGGGGAGATGGAGAAAGAAGGGAACTGGGCTAGCGCTTGCTGGGTTGCTATTTATGTAGCCGGCAATCACCCATCTAGGACATGGGCGTCAGGATCTTTACAATCCGTGCGACGGCATGAATGCATGCACACAGACTAGACCTCGGTGTATACTTTCACCGGAAGGAGTAATGGCGCTGGCCTGCGCATCGTGGTCATGTTATTACGTCCGCGCCCCAGGCCGTCAACCAGGGTGGTTTAACATTCAATGCTTCCATTGTTTTACCGTTGCGCATACCACTGGGGCCAGCTGGGATCCCGTAGGCGCAGAACAGCGCCACCAGGGCGAGGGGGAATAGGATGTGATGCTCGGCGCTATGTTTTTTGTATTTGACAATCACCTAATAGCCTAAGACATGAGCGTCAGGCTCTTTAAAAGTCTGTACGATGGAATGCATGTGCGCACAGACTCAACCTCAGTTTATATACTGTCATTAGAAGAAGAAGAAGAAGAAGATGAAGAAGAAGAAGTAGAAGAAGAAGAAGTAAAAGAAAAAGAAGAAGAAGAAGAAGAAGAAGAAGAAGAAGAAGAAGAAGAAGAAGAAGAAGAAGAAGAAGAAGAAGAAGAAGAAGAAGAAGAAAAAGAAGAAGAAGAAGAAGAAGAAGAAGAAGAAGAAGAAGAAGAAGAAGAAGAAGAAGAAGGAAAAGAAAAAGAAGAAGAAGAAGAAGAAGAAGAAGAAGAAGAAGAAGAAGAAGAAGAAGAAGAAGAAGAAGAAGAAGAAGAAGAAACACATACCTACTACAAAATTAATAAAATGTGAAAAAAAAGAAGAAAAACGAAAAAACGCAGGTGGACAAAGAAAGAGAAAAAAATAATACAGAAGACAGATGTATTTTTCTTTTATTTCATCGTTTTTATATAGCGCATTTCCAGCTCAAGAACTGCTCAAGGTACTGGCCGTTACAGGATCTAAGGCCAGCCGCCCGAGAAAGAAAGACGGACAGTTGTTGACCACTGCTTATAGATTATCAGATCTATTTGTAGGATACAGTCTGCGTGTTCAGGGAGGCGGGTTGTGGCAATTCTGGTATTATTCACGCCTGTGTGCATTTTAATTTGCAGCTCGCGCCGACATCTTCTCAAACTTTCGGCACAGTAATTCTTTTGACTGGTGCAAAACCTACTCGGGTGAACGACACAATACCCTTTCTCTCTCTCTATCTCTCTCTCTCTCTCTCTCTCTCCCTCTCTCTCTCTCTCTCGAACCCCGTCCCCCTTCGTCTCCCTTCACCCCCTCCCCCACTGACAACCCATCCCACTTCCCTCTCAAGCCGCTCCCCTCGGCCATCTCCTGTTTTTCTGACCGAATATCTGTCCTTGTCAATCAGTCTGTCTGTGTGTCTGTTTGTGTGAATGTCTGTCGTAGGTAATATTGTTCCTATAAAAGCAATTCCTATACGCAGTAGAAAACGTGGTCGTGTGAACGCAATTGAATATAAATAATATGATGTTTTCTCTCATCTACCTCCAATAACCCTTCCCCCTACCCTCACACCGCTCCACCACCCCCATCTCCCTCACCCCTACTTTTCGTCCTCTGCACTGTGTTTCTCTGTCTGAGGAAGCCAACTTCACAGCCTTCAACACGATAGTTGCTATGCATAGTGCAAGTCTGTCGTTTCCGGCTTTCCCTCCCCCTATCTTCCCAAACACCCCCCCCCCTTCCCTCTTTGCAACCTCCCTCCCCCCAATTCCCACCCCGTTCCTTTTGTATGTCTGGGACTTGGCTTGATCCTTTGTTCCGGTCTTTTTCAAGAATGGAGATGAGGTGCTACATAAGACTTCTGGATATTTCGTACAGCCAGCACATCATCCGACAGACCATCACACAAGCCATTGGACAGCGCGATGACATGCTCACAGTGGTGAAGAAGCGGAAACTCCGCTGGTATGGCCACATCACCAGAGCATCAGGCCTTGCAAAGACTATCATGCAAGGCACGGTGCAAGGAGGCA
>CM072511.1:161274313-161276813 GCA_036898135.1 Oncomelania hupensis
CCGTCTGAGGCTCAGACCACTCAGCTCAATCCTAGCCTTGGGGCACATCACCGTCTGAGGCTCAGACCACTCAGCTCAATCCTAGCCTTGGGGCACATCACCGTCTGAGGCTCAGACCACTCAGCTCAATCCTAGCCTTGGGGCACATCACCGTCTGATGCTCAGACCACTCAGCTCAATCCTAGCCTTGGGGCACATCACCGTCTGATGCTCAGACCACTCAGCTCAATCCTAGCCTTGGGGCACATCACCGTCTGATGCTCAGACCACTCAGCTCAATCCTAGCCTTGGGGCACATCACCGTCTGATGCTCAGACCACTCAGCTCAATCCTAGCCTTGGGGCACATCATCGTATGATGCTCAGACCACTCAGCTCAATCCTAGCCTTGGGGCACATCATCGTCTGATGCTCAGACCACTCAGCTCAAACCTAGCCTTGGGGCACATCATCCGTCTGATGCTCAGACCACTCAGCTCAAACCTAGCCTTGGGGCACATCATCGTCTGATGCTCAGACCACTCAGCTCAAACCTAGCCTTGGGGCACATCATCGTCTGATGCTCAGACCACTCAGCTCAAACCTAGCCTTGGGGCACATCATCGTCTGATGCTCAGACCACTCAGCTCAAACCTAGCCTTGGGGCACATCATCGTCTGATGCTCAGACCACTCAGCTCAAACCTAGCCTTGGGGCACATCACCGTCTGATGCTCAGACCACTCAGCTCAATCCTAGCCTTGGGGCACATCACCGTCTGATGCTCAGACCACTCAGCTCAATCCTAGCCTTGGGGCACATCACCGTCTGATGCTCAGACCACTCAGCTCAATCCTAGCCTTGGGGCACATCACCGTCTGATGCTCAGACCACTCAGCTCAATCCTAGCCTTGGGGCACATCACCGTCTGATGCTCAGACCACTCAGCTCAATCCTAGCCTTGGGGCACATCACCGTCTGATGCTCAGACCACTCAGCTCAATCCTAGCCTTGGGGCAACATCACCGTCTGATGCTCAGACCACTCAGCTCAAACCTAGCCTTGGGGCACATCACCGTCTGATGCTCAGACCACTCAGCTCAATCCTAGCCTTGGGGCACATCACCGTCTGATGCTCAGACCACTCAGCTCAAACCTAGCCTTGGGGCACATCACCGTCTGAGGCTCAGACCACTCAGCTCAAACCTAGCCTTGGGGCACATCACCGTCTGAGGCTCAGACCACTCAGCTCAAACCTAGCCTTGGGGCACATCACCGTCTGAGGCTCAGACCACTCAGCTCAAACCTAGCCTTGGGGCACATCACCGTCTGATGCTCAGACCACTCAGCTCAATCCTAGCCTTGGGGCACATCACCGTCTGATGCTCAGACCACTCAGCTCAAACCTAGCCTTGGGGCACATCACCGTCTGATGCTCAGACCACTCAGCTCAAACCTAGCCTTGGGGCACATCACCGTCTGATGCTCAGACCACTCAGCTCAATCCTAGCCTTGGGGCACATCACCGTCTGATGCTCAGACCACTCAGCTCAAACCTAGCCTTGGGGCACATCACCGTCTGATGCTCAGACCACTCAGCTCAAACCTAGCCTTGGGGCACATCACCGTCTGATGCTCAGACCACTCAGCTCAAACCTAGCCTTGGGGCACATCACCGTCTGATGCTCAGACCACTCAGCTCAAACCTAGCCTTGGGGCACATCACCGTCTGATGCTCAGACCACTCAGCTCAATCCTAGCCTTGGGGCACATCATCGTCTGATGCTCAGACCACTCAGCTCAAACCTAGCCTTGGGGCACATCATCGTCTGATGCTCAGACCACTCAGCTCAAACCTAGCCTTGGGGCACATCATCGTCTGATGCTCAGACCACTCAGCTCAAACCTAGCCTTGGGCCACATCATCGTCTGATGCTCAGACCACTCAGCTCAATCCTAGCCTTGGGGCACATCATCGTCTGATGCTCAGACCACTCAGCTCAAACCTAGCCTTGGGGCACATCATCGTCTGATGCTCAGACCACTCAGCTCAAACCTAGCCTTGGGGCACATCATCGTCTGATGCTCAGACCACTCAGCTCAATCCTAGCCTTGGGGCACATCATCGTCTGATGCTCAGACCACTCAGCTCAATCCTAGCCTTGGGGCACATCACCGTCTGATGCTCAGACCACTCAGCTCAATCCTAGCCTTGGGGCACATCATCGTCTGATGCTCAGACCACTCAGCTCAATCCTAGCCTTGGGGCACATCACCGTCTGATGCTCAGACCACTCAGCTCAATCCTAGCCTTGGGGCACATCATCGTCTGATGCTCAGACCACTCAGCTCAATCCTAGCCTTGGGGCACATCATCGTCTGATGCTCAGACCACTCAGCTCAATCCTAGCCTTGGGGCACATCATCGTCTGATGCTCAGACCACTCAGCTCAATCCTAGCCTTGGGGCACATCACCGTCTGATGCTCAGACCACTCAGCTCAATCCTAGCCTTGGGGCACAT
>CM072511.1:161279313-161376813 GCA_036898135.1 Oncomelania hupensis
ATCAACGATAGTGATGATGTTGACCAACGAACATGAAAGGTAAACTGACCTGTTTCGTGCCCAGGTGTTTGACGGAACACGGTAAGATGGCCACGTCACCTTGTCTAACGGTGATTTCGGAGGCTCCAGGCATAAACATCGGAGGCGGAACATCGTCGTGAATGGACACCGTCAGCACTGCAACAGACCACGAATGAGTCCAACTCAGTACCATTCATTTGACATTTATTTATGATTACAAAGCCATATAGTATAAAATAGTTTCCAAGATACAAAATGATAATTGTCCCAATTTTTCCACAAAGAAATTCGACGAATAGAATCCTGTTCAGTTCGATAAGGGTCTTATGACCGCACATTGCAACGTCAAAGATTTCGTACAAAATCACAACAATTATTGCATCATTAGACAAAACATAAGATTAAGCTAAACAAATTGTTTTTCCCAAAGCGCAGTTTTTATTTAAATCGGTTAATTCGTTTCTTGCATTTGTCTACAAATAACATCGAGATTGATTCTCATAATAGCATCAAAGGCACAGTTGTTTGTTTATATAACAAGGAAAACACGTCTAAAAAACTCAAAGTGTAGCGGTCGGTTTCAGGAACGATTGTTCGTCGGACCATAGTTTTAGTCGACAATAATGCAAATCCTGAAGTCAATGCATCGTCAGTAAACAGAAAAGAACAGTCAAATAGATTTCATTTAAAAAAAGAAAAAAAAAGAAAAATGAAATGAAATGAAATAGAGAGAGAGAGAGAGAGAGAGAGAGAGAGAGAGAGAGAGAGAGAGAGAGAGAGAGAGAGAGAGAGAGAGAGAGAGAGAGAGAGAGAGAGAAAGCTCCTTGTTTCTAGGAACATGCAAAAACACTGTTTAAAATTGACGGAAATATCGGAAATATGCTACAACGGTTCGGGTAAGGGTTAGTTGTAGATCTATCCCTAGCCCTTGCCCTAACCATTTTCTCTAGAGAAATGCACTTTTTCGGTCCCAAAAACCCATTTGCCTTGCCTTCTTGGATTCTTAAATTGTATGAAACCAAGTGAGGACACAATCCGGCGTCAATAAACGGTTCGAAAACATTCTCAAACGGTTCGTAAAAGACAGTTGACCTAAAAGACAGTTGACCTACAAATACAGCGTGGCCTAATTCGTCGCCTAGAGGAGACAAAACTTACTTTTTCTTGCATTTTCAAAGTTACCTTGGATCTGGGGACGTTCGCATGTTCCCATTAACAGTTAAATAGAAGACAAAGTATATTGCTGGGCTTAGAGGGAAATATGCTTCTGGCCCGTGAGGATAAACCTAAACAAGACGACGAGCCATTGAAAGGTATTTAAGGAAACAACGCCCATGGCCCATGAAAAAAGAACAAAAAACATTTTCCAAAGTGTTAATTTTGTTGGCGGTTTTGTTTGTAACTCAGCTTTAGCCTAAAGAAACACCAGGAAAACGGTGAATGGTAGGCCACCCTGTCAACCATCCGCAAGCCTAAACATTATCAAAATCCAATCAGCGCAAAACGTGTTTTGAAATCGATGAAGCACAACGACCTTGACGTTTGAGAAAATACAACTAGGAATGATCCAACATGCTTAGCAGCACTTAAAATATCAACAAAGTAAAAAAAAAATTAAAAAAAATAAGTAAAAAATAAAAAAGATGAAATTCGGTTCAGTTATTTTTGAGGTAAGATTAAAAGTGCGTTTTGATTTTTTGTTTAAAGGAATTTTGGAGCGACGTTCTGACGACTGATAAACTCACTGACAACCGACGACTGACAGACTGATCGACAATCGACGACTGAAAGACTGACTGACAACCGACGACTGACCGACAACCGACGACTGACAGACTGTCCGACAACCGGACTACTACTAAAGGATGGCCCATACTTTGAAGTACCCTTATACTAAAAACGCAACCAAATCGGTTCAAGCGTTTTCAGTAGATTGAGCAAAAGGTGTTTAGCATCAAAATGGCACCAGTGACCTTGAACTTTGCTCTAGAGTAAATGTAAGGCCACGGGAGGCAGGCCCCTAACCTAGGTAATGTTCCTAGGAAATGTGGTCAAAATCCATTCAGGGGTTCTTGAGATATGCACCGAAAGACGGACCGACAAGCGGACGGACAGACGGAGCGATATTTGGCTGGTTCTGATTTTCTCCGATTACCTCAAAATATTTCCAGATAAGTCTGGGTATACAAAAACCTGTGCACAGTGTGCAATTGGAATACTGGAGTATTTGTAATACATTTGAATGGATTTCATCTTGTTTATTTTTGCTCGCAGACTGCCGCAACAAGATTTCACAGACATATTGTGATCGCTTATTTGACCGCCATGTGACTCAACCCTTGGAACGCAACAAGCAATTTCATTCGCGCAGTTTCACAAGCATCACTGAATGCCAAACACAGCATGACGCCATTTGACAGCTGACGTACTGCATACCTCACTTCTCATACCAAGTAGCAGTAGTAGGATAGATTAACGTCCCCGTAAACAGAAGCGTATAGGGGACGTCATACAAAAAGCAACGGTAGAAGTATTAAATACAACTCTTTGCTTAAGAGAATACCAGGTTCCTATGACGATGTTGTCTCTCGTGCGGATCTTGACAAGTTGTCCAAGGGATACCAAGAGCGTACTCTCACAGCAGATCTACAACGAAGAATACAAAGCATGGAGAGGTGCTACAGAAGACTTCTGGGCATTTCCTATACCCAGCACATCACCAACGTTTAAGTCCGACAGACGTAGACCATCACAAAAGCAATTGGACAACACGATGACCTGCTAACAGTGGTGAAGAAACGGAAACTCCAATGGTATGGCCACGTCACCAGAGCATCTGGCCTTGCAAAGACCATCCTGCAAGGCACGGTGCAAGGAGGAAGGAGAAGAGAGAGACCGAAAAAGAGGTGGGAGGACCACAATCCAGAATGGACTGGCTTGACACTGAACGAAGTCATCAGGGTTGCTGAGGACAGAGAAAGATGGAGTACGCTGGTTAAACGATCATCTGTGGTACCCCTACGAATTTCGAGTTACGGGATAGGATAGGATAGGATAGGATAGGATAGGATAGGCTTAAGATAGGATAGGATAGGATAGGATAGCATAGGATAGGATAGGATAGCATAGCATAGGGCTAAAGATAGGGGTGGCCTCGTGGCGCAGTGGATGAGTCCCCGATTTCCTAGGCCGAAGGTCGAGGGTTCGATGCCCTCAAAGTATGTGACCTAGGTACGAGACTACTGAGGTCACCAAGGGTTTTCTTGGGTACTCCGGTTTCCTCCCTCCCTTAAATATTGGTAATGCATGCAGACAATATGAAAATGTAAAAACAAAATTGCCTTCCTTTCCGTCTTCTAATAGCGATCTCCCTGCCTTTACACCATATATTTGAGTGATAGATGTGTGTTTGTTGTATGTGTGAGAGTGAGTGAAACATGTGAACATGTATGTTGCTACAGATCGCCGCGCTTTGAGCCTGATTGGTGATTTGGAGAAAAGCGCGAAAATAAAGCAGCCATTATTATTATTATTATTATTATTATTATTATTATTATTATTATTATTATTATTATTATTATTATTATGGGAATTAAAAGAGGATGGGCTAAAGTGGAAGGAGGAAGAGGAGGAATGGGGCAAAGAAGAAAAAAACTATCCCACAAAATATCTACCCCTCAACCCGCTATTCATCCCCTCACTTTCCAATTTCCCAACGGTACGCACATCACTTACCACATAGCACAGCATTTCACTCTCGTACCCGTACGGTAGCCATCTCAAACTCCAACATCAGTGCAGACAGTTTATTTCACAGATTAACACTGGCTGCTACCACACAGGGACGACTAAGAAGAAGAAGCAAGTGGAGGAGGAGATAAAAAGAAGGAGAAGAAGCAGAAGAAGGAGAAGAAGCAGAAGAAGAAGAAGAAGAAGAAGAAGAAGAAGCAGAAGAAGAAGGGGAAGAAGAAGAAGAAGAAGAAGCAGAAGAAGAAGAAGAAGAAGAAGAAGAAGAAGAAGAAGAAGAAGAAGAAGAAGAAGAAGAAGAAGAAGAAGAAGAAAGGAGAAGAAGAAGAAGAAGAAGAAAAAGAAGAAGAAGAAGAAGAAGAAGAAGAAGAAGAAGAAGAAGAAGAAGAAGAAGAAGAAGAAGAAGAAGAAGAAGAAGAAGAAGAAGAAGAAGAAGAAGAACAAGAACAAGAAGAACAAGAACAAGAAGAACAAGAACAAGAAGAACAAGAACATAAAGAAGAGGAAGAAGAAAAAGAAGAATGAAGAAGAAGAAGAAGAAGAAGAAGAAGAAGAAGAAGAAGAAGAAGAAGAAGAAGAAGAAGAACAAGAAGAAGAACAAGAACAAGAACAAGAACAAGAACAAGAACAAGAGGAAGAGGAACACAAACGAACAAGAACATGAAGAAGAGGAAGAAGAAGAACAAGAAGAAGAAGAACAAGAACATGAAGACGAGGAAGAAGAAGAAGAAGAAGAAGAAGAAGAAGAAGAAGAAGAAGAAGAAGAAGAAGAAGAAGAAGAAGAAGAAGAAGAAGAAGAAGAATAACAAAAAAACAAGAAGAACAAGAACAAGAACATGAAGAAGAGGAAGAAGAAGAAGAAGAAGAAGAAGAAGAAGAAGAAGAAGAAGAAGAAGAAGAAGAAGAAGAAGAAGAAGAAGAAGAAGGAGAAGAAGAAGAAGAAGAAGAAGAAGAAGAAGAAGAAGAAGAAGAAGAAAAGAAGAAGAAGAAGAAGAAGAAGAAGAATCAATAGAGGAATTCGACGAAGAAGCCATTGTCATGGCCTCAAGCGCTGACCAAATCAAGAAAAAAAAAGATAGAAAAAAAGAGAAAAAAAAAGAAGAAAAAAAAAAGAAGAGAAGAAGAACCAGAAAGAGAAAGAGGAGAAAATAAGATGTGTTTTGGTCGTTGTCCACAAAGTTGATCCTCATGGGAAATGAAAAGAGAGACGGAAAGCGAGAGATAGAGGGAGTTTGAGAGGTATGGGCAAAGAAAGCCGTAAGGACTTTACACTAAGTTTTACAATTATTTACGTAACGTCTTGCCAGAAACCTGCCCTAATTTCTGTATAGCGGAGATCAACCCCGCACGCATTTTAAAAAACCAGCTGAAAATAAAACAAAACAACAAACAAAACAAAAAAGATAAAAACCAATAAATAAAACCACCACCACCACCAAGAACTAAACATCATACGAACATGCCACCCTCTCTCTTCTCTTCCTTCTCTCTCTCTTTCACCTTCCCTCTCACCACCGTCTTCCCCACTTCCTCCCGGCTTCACACACTAAAACGAGACAGTTAAAGGGTCCCTTTCCATGACTTTGTTTTTGATGCGAAATGGAGTATAACTTAAACAACTATTCTCATTCTATAATCAATGGGTTATACAGTTTTTTTTAGGGATTTTCAGCCCCAATGCTTTATCTTGATAAGTGTAACTCAGATTCGTTTATCCACGCAACCTGTTCACACTCAACAACAAGGCAGGAGTCGTTCATGAAGTTTTCATGATTTTATTCAGCATACGTACATCAACAACTGCATACAGAGCGCTCAATCGTTTTTTCCACTTTCACTCTTTTTTTCTCTTTTTTTTTCTCTCAAGGACACAATAGGCATAATACAGTCCTCTATAATCGAGAAAATGTTCGAACATTCAGCGTGACGCAATAATTAAATAAAATTCGTCTTTATATAAGTTATGATAATAGTTTTTATTATTTGTTGAGAATCTCTTAGAGTGTGGTTAGTAAAATTTAAGTAATTCGAAAATTCATAAAATTATACAATATATTTTTAAAAGCAAAATCAAATCAAAGGTATAAATCTGTTATTGCATGCAAAAAAAAAATAGGATCTATCGTGCGAAAACGTAACACACAATGAAAAAAGCGGACTTCTCACTGCTGAAACCAACCGCTCAAGTACGAATTTTTCATTTCTGTTTTGGCAAGGTGTTATATCCCTTGTTTAACGGTACGCCAATACGCTCTACGATTTACTAGATCTACTACTCCTTTTTTTTTTACTATTTTTTTTTACTATTTTTTTTTACTATTTTTTTTTACTATAAGGCTACCTAGCAGTTACTATTAAGAAGCACATTTACTACAAAAATGATTGATTCTGTTACACTCGGTTTGATGATGGTGTTTTTCTTTATCAGTATTTGATTCAGCCCCGATGCTGAAGTCCTGATAAGGTGCAACTCAGATTCGTTTATTCACACAGCCTGCTCAATCAGCATACAAGTCACAAAGTCGACGTATGAAGTTTTCCACTTTTATTCAGCACACATCAACGACTGCATACAATTCTCAACTCAACTCAACAACTTTCACAGCAACTCTCCAGCTTCACTGTCAACAACAATCTCTCAACAACAGTGCGGCACACAATTTTATAATCTCTCTCTCTCTTTTCTCGAAAAATTTCGAACCCAGTAGACTAAAATGACGCACTACAGCCAATCAATTAAAAGATCGTCATCACTGACTTACGTCATACATATTTCTTCTCCTTCCGCCATACTTCGATATTTATCCCGAAACTTCGATCGATAGTAAACAAGCGGGTCCAGAAAATTCTACAACGATATCGACCAACAAAAATTATCCACGTTATACAAAGCCTCTCCTAACAACAATGCAAGCTCAAATCAAAGGTAAATAAACTCCATTATTGAATACTTTGCAAAACGAAACGATTAGATCTATCGTGCGCGCTTCCGACATACTTTCGTTCGCGTTTCAACGTAACATAACCCCCCACTCAAGAAGAAATTTACCCAATTTCTTTCAACAACGTTGAAACGTAATGCACAAACAATGTACAGAATTAAAACTTACTTCAGACTGTCTCATTTACTGTCAATGTTCTCAGTTTATATACACAGAGTCCATGTTTTTCATCCGCAAGTCTTTCTGGATACTGTCAATGTTCACAGTTCATTCACACAAGGTCAATGTTTCTCATCTGCAAGTCTGTTTAGATATTGCCAATGTTCACAGTTCATTCACACAAGGTCAATGTTTCTCATCTGCAAGTCTGTTTAGATATTGCCAATGTTCTCCACACAGTCAATGTTCTTTCAACCGCAAGGAAACGACGCCCTCGTCAGTTGCGGTCGTCATCGGCCCAGGGTCAAAGACAGTGATCTCGTGGGCTTTCCTGGAGTCAGTGCATCCTCCGTTGTCTTCCTCTCCCGTCGGATGTCCGACGCAGTCGACGTTGTCAGTTCCCAGAATGCATCCGCTGGGTCTCACGGTCAGGTTGGCTTCTGCGGGACGGTGGAACAGCTCCCTCAAGGTCTGCAGATGCTCCTTCCAGGTCTGGGTGTGGACTTCATGTTCGACCAAAGTCGTAGAGCCTGGGACATCACTGAAGCTATGGGGAAACTCGCCCATAAGGTCCTTGAGCTCCATCTTTTGACCTTCCGTCAAGCTTGGTCCTAGCTTAACATCATCGATGCCTTCTTTGCTATGGAAGTCTCCCAATTCCAACAGTTCCTCGCTGTCAAAGCTGTTGTCGATCTCAGCTGCTGTTGCCACATGCACAGTCTCTGATGGCCTTTCCACGTACAGCTTAAGGAGGTTGGCGTGGTATATCTTGGAATGCTGGCCGACCTTCACCTTGTAGTCGTTGATCCCCACCACGGTCTCCACTTCGTACGGGCCTTTCCACTGCATCAGCAACTTATTGTGATCAGTAGGTAGCAGCACCAGCACTTTGTTGCCAGGTTTAAACTTCCTGTTCACAGCCCTACGGTCATAGTAGTGCTTTCCACAGTCCTGGGACTTCTTCAGGTTTTCTCTGGCTATCTCGAGAGTCTGCTCCAGCTTCTCCCGTAGCTCAAACACGTACTGGTAGCTGTTCTTCACCTCTGGGGTGTCTACTTCTTTCGTCCACAGTTCTTTTAGGATGTGCATCGGCCCTCGGATGGTTCTTCCGTACAGCAGCTCGAACGGAGAGAAGCCGGTGGACTCCTGCGGTACTTCTCTGTAGGCGAAAAGTAAGGCGTTGATGTAGCGATGCCATTGTCTGGGCTGCTCGCTGCACAGTTTCTTCAGGGTGGACTTCAGCGTAGCATTGAACTTTTCAACAAGCCCGTTGCACATTGGATGGTAGGGTGTCGTAGTCAAGTGCCGGATGCTCAGCAGTCTGTTGACCTCCTTCATGCAGTCAGAGACGAACTGCGTCCCGAGGTCTGTCAGAATTTCTTCAGGCACTCCAAGTCTACTGAACATGTCCACCAGTGCCTCTGCTACAGATTCAGTGTCAATCTTCTTCAGTGGCACTGCTTCTGGGTACCGAGTCGCATAGTCCACTAAAGTCAGTACCCATCGATGACCTTCTTCACTCGGAGGTCTTATTTCGCCGATTAAGTCTAAGGCCACCCTCTTGAAAGGTCGGTCGATCAGAGGCATCCTCTGCATAGGCACTTTCGGGACCCTTCCTCGAGGTATGGTCTTCTGGCAAATGTCACATGATCGGCAGAAACGGCTGACGTCCGCATGAAGTCCTGGCCAGTAGAACACCGCCTGGATTCTATCTGACGTCTTCTTGATACCCAGGTGACCTCCCATGATTGAGTCATGCGCTACCTCCATCACCTGGCGCCTTAGGGGTAACGGTACCAAGACTTGACGTAGTGGTTTCCCTCCGTTGACCCTGTCACGAAGAGAGGGGTTGGGGGATGGGGGTTAAGCTATTAATCTCTAGCGCGTTATTTCCTCCTTTGATAGGGCAATGGTGCGATGACATTCAGGAGATTAATGCTGGGCCAACTTAATAATCAGACAGGGATGAGACGAGAAAGAGGATAAGGCTACAATAGTTAAGAAATTCGCAGTCAAAGGCCAGTCAGGGTAATTGCGGTTTCTATAACTATTGACTTTATTTAATTTGAAATGGAGAGTCTAGGTCAGATACTTCTAGCGTGAGTCATGGGCTTAGCGTCTTTAAGTAAGGAGTAGTCTGGTGGTTTTCTGGATAGTCAATAACTGGGATACTAGAGCGATTGTAGACTGATCTCATCACCGGGCGAGAGTGTATCTGTATGGTTTCAAAAGTCACTCTGGTAATCTGGCGAGGGGGGATTCTCGTAGTCTTAGGCACTTAGCTATGTACTGTAGTGCGGAGATTTGTCCAGGATACTCTGGATGGCTTGTTGGCGTTGGTATCAGCGTGTGGGCGAAAGATGCAGGTCAGTGGTCACGCGATGATGACTCATGGATCACGAGTGCTCGTTTTGTGTTGTGGCACAGGTATCGAATTCGGCTTTCGTGGCTAGCCGGCTGGATAATGGCGAAGTCCCAAGTCTCGCTTCTCATTGACCTCCTGCGTTGACAGGGGCCTGCGGCGGGTCAGTGACTGGGAGTTGATACAAAGCCGGGGTGATATGCCCGGTACAGGAACCCGTCTGCAATGTATACAGACGCTGTATCAGCTGGGGATAGGGATAGTGCGGATTCAGGGCCTGTGGTTATGATAGCCCGTCTCAGAATTCAAATTGGCTTGACCGGTCATGGGTTGAGCCAGTGCAAATACCAACAGTCAAACAATGCAACTAGCTTTACTGGGCCAAAGTGGGGTTTATTGGCAGCCGCTAGTATAGGATACATTCGGCGCATAGGATGGGGTTGGCAACAGGGCAAATATTTTATACATTGGGGGCAAGCGCGGAAAGCAAATGGAGGGTACAGGGCAAATGGGCTGTAGGTCTGGGCTGTACTGTGGACTTTAATCTATAAGGAGGGACAGTATGGCATGGGATATTTACACATGGGGCAAGCGGAGCATACAAGCATAAATCCAAACATGTCAGGGGTCATATACAAGGTAGAAAATATGTGCAAGGGATAAATACAAGTCATAGCAACACATCAAGGCAAAATTATAAACATGAACATACATATTGACAGGACGCATGAACATGATGGGCGAACGACGGGTGATGGGTCTGCTATATGACAAAGAGTAAGTTCCCTCTCTTACCTTGACTTAGACGGGTGGAAGCACAAGGGTACTGTCGAAACTCAGAGGTCACTCGGTGATGTTGACGTGTTTTCGGACAGGCTGGTACTTCAAGGCAGGGATGCTGGGGTCTGACGCTATGTCAAGGTTTGTGCCAGGCTTTAAGGAGATGTCCCGGGGGCGGGGCTTAACGACTGTGCGAGCGGGCCTACTAGAGATGGCTGGGTAGGGAGAGATGATGGCTGGCTGAGTGCGGGGCTGGGATGCTCGCGGCCGGGCTCAGAGTTGCAATTGCACGCCTCGTCACAGAGGCCCCCCCAAGGAAAAAGGCGAGGACGTAGGACTCGACGAAGACGCGGCCAATCAGCTCTGAGGTCGGCTGCCGGGTGAGGCGATGGTTGGCGATGATCCGGGTGATGCGGGGCGATGCGGGGTTCCGGGTAGTCAATGGCGGATGCCCAAGGCTGGGGTCCGCGGAGCTGCCGGGTTTCGGCTACGGTTAGAGGGCGGCGGCGGGAACGAAGGCTGGGGCGTCGGCCCTCAGGGGCGACTCGCTGGAGTCGGTTGCGGGGTGACGGCTGAGGAAGTCTGCGCCGTGGTTGTCTTTTCCTGGGATGTGCTCCAGCTGGAAAGAGTATGCTTGGAGCAGCAGAGCCCATCTCATCAGCCGGGCGTTGAGCGATTTGGATGTCGCCAAGAAGGAAAGCGGCTGATGATCCACTTGGACGGTAAAGTGCGAACCGTAGAGATACAGTTGGAACTTCTGGACGGCCCAGACGAGGGCGAGACACTCCTTCTCCGACGTGGCGTAATTCTGTTCGGCCGGCTTGAGTTTCCGGCTGGCGTACGCGACGGGGAAGAGCGTCGGGGCGTCCGCGGAGTCCCGTTGGAGTAGAACGGCTCCGAGGCCTACGTCGCTGGCGTCTGTGCGCAGGACGAAGGGCTGTCCGTGGTTGGGGAGTCGCAGGACCGGCTGTGACGTCAGCTTGTCCTTGAGCTCCTGGAAGGCAGCTTCACATTGCGGGGTCCAGAGGACTCGGTCCGGTGCGGTCTTCCGGGTTAGGCTGGATAGTGGCGCGGCGATCCCGTTGTAGCCGGGTACAAACTTCTGATAGAAGCCGCTCAGTCCCAGGAAGGACTGAACATCTTTCTTGGTCTTGGGGCGTGGCGCGTCTCGAAGGCGCTGGACGGTCTTTTCCAGGGGCCGGAGCTGTCCACGGCTGATGGTGTGGCCAAGAAATTCCAGCTCCTGATAGCCGAACTGGCATTTGGTCGGCCGGGCAGTGAGGCCAGCTTCTCTGAGGCGGCGCAAGAGTTGGCGCACCACTCGCAGGTGCTCCTCCCATGTCTCCGTTGCGACGAGTATGTCGTCCATAAAAGAGTGTATGAACGGGCAGTGGAGGGGGTCCAACAGCTTCCGCATCATCGTGCTGAAAATACTTGGGGCATTGTGCAGACCAAACGGCAGAACGTTGAATTCATAGTGGCCGTCCATCGTGCTGAAGGCTAGGTACTGGCGGGATGAAGGGTGCACGGGAATCTGATAAAAGCCTTTGCTCAGATCCACTCGGGAGAAGTATCGGGCGGATTGTAGCTTTGCAAACAAGTCTGTTGGGTCGGATAGGGGTCCGGGCACGAACTGGGTTACAAGGTTCAACTGCCGGAAGTCGATACAGAGGCGATGTTCTCCGCTGGGCTTCCGTGATAGAACTATTCCTGCGCTGTAGGGGGAACGGGAGGGAGCGATGACTCCGGCTTGTAGCAGAGCCTCTACTTCCGTTCTGACTACTTGCTGCTGGGAAAGTGGGACGGGGTACGGTTTCTGGCGGACGGGAGTGGGGTCCGTCAGGGTCAGTCGAACTTCTTCCAGGTCCGTCCTCCCAGGAATGTCGGTGAGGACTTCCCTGTATTCCGCTACGATGGCGCGTAGTTGGCGTTGCTGGCCGGCGGGGAGTGAGGGGTCCAGAGAGACGTCCCGGAAGGATTCCCTCCCTTTTAGCGGAAATTCGGCGACGCCGGTCTCTGTGCCATCCACTTCGACGGCCAGCGCGACCGTGAGTAGCGAGTGGGAGTCTGGGGCGGGCGCAGGTTGCTCCAGGTACCGCTTGAGCAGATTGATGTGGTGGGTCCTGGGCTTTCCGCCTACCTCGATGCGATAAGTGGTACGTGAGAGCTTCTCAAGCACCGGGTAGGGTCCTTGCCAAGCTATGTCTAGCTTGTTTGTGCCGCTGGGGAGAAGCAGTAGGACTTGGTCTCCTACCTGTAGCTCTCGGTCCCGGGCGCGGCGGTTGTGATAGCGGGCTTGTCGTTCTCTCGCCTTCTTCAGGTTGGCGGAGGCGGCTTTCCAGGTGGCCTTGAGGGTTTCTTGGAGCTTCGTGACGTATTTCGTTGCGTCGACCGGTGCCTCGTCCAGTTTGGCGTCGGTCCAGCTACGTCGCAAGGCGGCTAGAGGTCCGGAAAGGGGTCTTCCAAAAAGCAGCGTGGAAGGCGTGTATCCGGTGGAGGTGTGCGGGGTCTCTCGATACGCGAAGAGCGCTGACGCGACGTATGTGTCCCACGCTTCCGGCTGTTCGTCGGCGATCTTGCGGATTATCGAGATAAGAGTCCCGTTTAGGCGCTCGACCTGTCCGTTGCTAGCGGGGTGGTAGGGTGGAGTCCGGATATGGCGAATGCGGAGTAGTTGAAAAACCTCTTGCATGAGTTTCCCGGTGAACTGGGACCCATTGTCGGTCAAGATGTTGTCCGGGAATCCGACTCGAGTGAATATGGTGACGAGCGCGTCGGCGACTCGGGCGGCGTCGATCTTTGGTAGAGGAACGGCTTCACACCACATCGAGCAAGCGTCGACAAGGGTTAGTAGGTACTGGTTCCGCTTCTTGGTCCGCGGGAGGGGTCCTACGATGTCGACTGCCACTCGCTGGAAGGGTGTTCCGACAACGACTGTGGGGCTGATAGTGACCGGGACGGTGTGATGGCGGGGCGAGTATCGTTGGCACTGGCTACAGGACTTGACGTAGCGCTTCACGTCTTCGGTCATCCCGGGCCAGTGGTACTGAGCGCTGATGCGTAGAGTGGTCGCTCCTATGCCCATATGTCCGCTTAGGGGCATGCTATGGCCAAGTTCCAGGACTTGGGGGCGAAGTGTCGCAGGCACGACGAGTTGAGAATGGTCGTCCTTCTGGCGGAAGAGGAGTCCGTCTTCGACGAAAAAGTCCCCGGACTTGGGTGGAGTGCGTGCGGCGGGAAGTTTTCCGTAGCACTTGCGGAGGGTGACGTCGCTTTCTTGGGCCTTCCGGATCTGTTCCGGCATCTGGTTGGGTATCGGGGGTGGTGTCGCGGCTGTTTTCGCCTGGGCGCGCGTCTGGACGGCGGCCATCGACTCCCCAGGCTGGGGCGGCATTCCCAAGAACACGTATCGGCATCCTAAAATCAGGTCGTACAGGGGCTGGTCCATCACGGCAGCTTGGATGGTCCCCGTTACGTATCGGCTGGTGACTTGGATCCGGGCTATAGGGAGCGTGGTGCTGGGTTGTGACGCGTCGGCCAACTTCAGGGTGATAGTCTCGCCGGTCAGGTCTTGTTCCCTGATGAACGAGCGGCGGACGACGGCGTCGAAGGTGAGTCCAGTGTCGTATAGACAGTGGGCTGGGCGATTGTTGACGGTCACTTGCTCAGTGACGGCCGGTCGATCGGCGGGAGAGACGACGGGGGTTACCGGTTTCCCGTCGGGGGTAACTTGGCGTAGGGCTAGTACGGTACCCTGTTTGCGACGCTGGTCGCTGATGCGTCGAAAACATTTCTCCCGGGTATGTCCTCGGCGCTGGCAGTAGCCGCAGTAGAGCTCTGTGCTCCGCTTCCCTGGCTCTGCTCCGGGGGTTGGGCGTCCTTTGGGCGGTTGTGGACGGTGGTTCGCTGGCGGGACTGGCCGGCGAGGCTGGTGGCGGGTATCTGGCGACGAGGGTACGGGGGGATCACGGCGAGGCTGTCTGTCGTCGGGATGGGCGGTGAGGTATCGGTCCGCGACGATGATCAGATCTTCAAGGCGAGCGGCCCCCTGTTCGGCGGCGAAAGTCCGAAGTTCCGCTGGCATTGTCCCTCGGAGTTGTTCGGCGAGCATCAACTCTAGCAATCCATCGTATGTCCTGGGTTCGTCAGTTTGCTCAATCCATTTGTCCCGTAGCGTAGCTAGACGGTCGGCAAACTGCGTGAACTTCTCCCCTCTCTCTCTCCGGGAGTTCCGGAAATTCTTGCGGTAGTGCTCACCTGAGAGCTCAAAACCGTGCAGTAAGGCTCTCTTGAGGGCGGGATAGTCTCCCTCCTCGGAAGTCGGTGTCTTGGCCAGAATCTCATAGGCCTTCCCCTTAAGGCCATGACTGAGCTTGCGATACCAGAACTGGGGGTCAAGACCGTTTTCTCTCGCGACTCGTTCGAATCGGCCGAGATAGACTTCAATTGATTCGTCTCGTTCGACGAATGGGTCCAGGGGGAAGTTCATCCCCGGAATCGGCGGGGGGGGTGCGGGTATCCCGGTGCTGGTGGCGAAGCTGGGGGCGAGTAGCGAGTAGTCTTCGCTAGCGGGCGATGCGATACCCAAATCGCGGCGGTCGCGCTCAAGTTGGAGGAGTGCTTGGCGCCGTTCGAGCTCCTTATCCTTCCTTTTCTCTTCCAATGCCGCTACCCTCTCGTCCTCCTCCTTCCTCCTTGCGGCGGCTCTCTCCTCCTCCGCTATCCTCTCCTTCGCCTCCTCTCTTCTCCGCTCGGCGGCTCTCTCCTCCTCTGCAAGCTTCTCCTTCGCCTCCTCTCTCCTCCGCTCGGCGGCTTTCTCCTCCTCTGCAAGCTTCCGGGCGGCGGCCCGTTCCTCCGCGGCGATGCGCTCTTTCTCCTCCTCTTTCTTCAGTGCCGCTGCTCTTTCTTCCTCCTGCCTCTTCGCATCTCGCTCTTTTGCCCTCTCCTCCCTCTTCAGCTTTTCCTCTGCCACGTCAGCATCTACGTTAGCCAGGACGTAGTCTTTGAGTTCGGTGCCGGCGAGCCCTAAGCTCTCGCCAATACTCTTGTACTTAAGCGCAAGCTCTCCCCGGTCGGCCATGGTAAGGGAGGTAACTTACCCTGAAAAAGGTCCTAACCGGAATGAGGGGCGCACACAAGGGGTACACTGACGGAAAACAAGGGGGTGGGCTGGATGAGCTACGATGAATCTGCAAAGGGGCGAATACAACACAACCACAAAGACAAAATGCAATCAATCAAAAATTACAAAAATGAATGCAAGAAAAAAGCCTTTTGAGATATCGCCACTCGGGAAAACCAGTAAGGGACCTATGGGGCTATGCTATAACTACTAGGCTTAGAGGGCTGGGTCCTATCTATACTGGGCTGGGGTGGAAATTACGCTAAGTCCTAAGTCTAGTCAAGTTGGGATGGGAACCTAAGTCTTTTGTCTCGTCGGGTTGGGAGGGGAAACCTAAGTCCTTTGTCTCGTCGGGGTCGCCAAAATTAATGTCACGAAGAGAGGGGTTGGGGGATGGGGGTTAAGCTATTAATCTCTAGCGCGTTATTTCCTCCTTTGATAGGGCAATGGTGCGATGACATTCAGGAGATTAATGCTGGGCCAACTTAATAATCAGACAGGGATGAGACGAGAAAGAGGATAAGGCTACAATAGTTAAGAAATTCGCAGTCAAAGGCCAGTCAGGGTAATTGCGGTTTCTATAACTATTGACTTTATTTAATTTGAAATGGAGAGTCTAGGTCAGATACTTCTAGCGTGAGTCATGGGCTTAGCGTCTTTAAGTAAGGAGTAGTCTGGTGGTTTTCTGGATAGTCAATAACTGGGATACTAGAGCGATTGTAGACTGATCTCATCACCGGGCGAGAGTGTATCTGTATGGTTTCAAAAGTCACTCTGGTAATCTGGCGAGGGGGGATTCTCGTAGGCTTAGGCACTTAGCTATGTACTGTAGTGCGGAGATTTGTCCAGGATACTCTGGATGGCTTGTTGGCGTTGGTATCAGCGTGTGGGCGAAAGATGCAGGTCAGTGGTCACGCGATGATGACTCATGGATCACGAGTGCTCGTTTTGTGTTGTGGCACAGGTATCGAATTCGGCTTTCGTGGCTAGCCGGCTGGATAATGGCGAAGTCCCAAGTCTCGCTTCTCATTGACCTCCTGCGTTGACAGGGGCCTGCGGCGGGTCAGTGACTGGGAGTTGATACAAAGCCGGGGTGATATGCCCGGTACAGGAACCCGTCTGCAATGTATACAGACGCTGTATCAGCTGGGGATAGGGATAGTGCGGATTCAGGGCCTGTGGTTATGATAGCCCGTCTCAGAATTCAAATTGGCTTGACCGGTCATGGGTTGAGCCAGTGCAAATACCAACAGTCAAACAATGCAACTAGCTTTACTGGGCCAAAGTGGGGTTTATTGGCAGCCGCTAGTATAGGATACATTCGGCGCATAGGATGGGGTTGGCAACAGGGCAAATATTTTATACATTGGGGGCAAGCGCGGAAAGCAAATGGAGGGTACAGGGCAAATGGGCTGTAGGTCTGGGCTGTACTGTGGACTTTAATCTATAAGGAGGGACAGTATGGCATGGGATATTTACACATGGGGCAAGCGGAGCATACAAGCATAAATCCAAACATGTCAGGGGTCATATACAAGGTAGAAAATATGTGCAAGGGATAAATACAAGTCATAGCAACACATCAAGGCAAAATTATAAACATGAACATACATATTGACAGGACGCATGAACATGATGGGCGAACGACGGGTGATGGGTCTGCTATATGACAAAGAGTAAGTTCCCTCTCTTACCTTGACTTAGACGGGTGGAAGCACAAGGGTACTGTCGAAACTCAGAGGTCACTCGGTGATGTTGACGTGTTTTCGGACAGGCTGGTACTTCAAGGCAGGGATGCTGGGGTCTGACGCTATGTCAAGGTTTGTGCCAGGCTTTAAGGAGATGTCCCGCGGCGCTTAACGACTGTGCGAGCGGGCCTACTAGAGATGGCTGGGTAGGGAGAGATGATGGCTGGCTGAGTGCGGGGCTGGGATGCTCGCGGCCGGGCTCAGAGTTGCAATTGCACGCCTCGTCACAGACCCTCGGGTGCTGGAAGATTCGGTACAGGATCTTGGCCTTCACCTCAAAATAGACCGTACCACTGCCTTTGGTCACGTGGTCTTGGCGGTTCCTGTACTTGTTTAAAGTGCTATCAGCTTCCTGGAGCTGGATCAGCTTATCTCTGTCCACGATGGCAGCTTTGGAGTTGTCGGCGACCTTCAGTGGCGTAGACATCTTGTCTCTCTTGGCCTGGGCCCTGGTAGTAACAGCACTGACGATCTCTGGTCGGCAGGGCTGAGCCGGAGTAACCACATTGTCCCGTAGCAGCTCTGTAAGGTCTACATCGGGAAATGTCAATGGATCCTCCTCCACAACTTCGACGCGTTGGGTTGAGGCAGGACTCCACTCTGGATCGGGGTCGTCGGGTCGTCTCGCGCCGTCGATATTCCCGATCATCAAATCATACAGCGGCTTCTTCAGGCAAACCGCTTCGACTTCGCCTACGTAGAAAAGGGTGTTGACATGAATTTTTGCAACTGGCGCTTTCACACATTTGCTGTCGGCCATGAGTGTCCATTTAGAATCGCCAGTGAACTGTTCTTTAGCGATTAGTTCTTCTCTGACGATGACCCCACTGCAGCCAGAGTCTCTTAAAACGGTCACTTCATGATTTCCGACGCGTCCCTTTGAAACAGGCATGTTCTGGACGGTTACAGCTGCGCTGGCGACGACGGGGATGGATTTTCCGTTGGCAAGGAGAAGTTGGCCATCGGTTATGCACTCTTGCACGTCCGCGGGAGTAGCTGCGCGCTCGGTCTCACTCGGAAGAATGACGCTCCCGCCGCACACCTGATGGTCAGATCTACTGGTTTGCCGTTGATTGGAGAACCGCCTCTGCCGGTTGCCCGCCGCTGAATTGTCCGTACTGCTCCGCTGTCCGCTATTTCTGCTTTGAGGGCAGCTGGCAGCTCTATGGTCTGTAGCGTTGCAGATAAAACAGCCTCTTGAATGCCCTTCCCTGGGAGGAGGCGTGGAGTCCGTCTGTCTCTGGCTCGTCTGGCTCCCTTGGACCTGGTTCCCATGGTTTGCAGTCTTCTGAAAATGTTTCGTCGCGCTGGGTGGCCCCAGGGTTTTCCCATGAGCGATAAGATATCTTTCAGCAGCCTCAGTCACATCTTTAAGCGTCTGCAGCTTTTGTTCTTCTAAGTGGGTCGCTAGGTCCTTGTGACAGGCATTGAGAAATTGTTCCTTCACGATCAGGTCATGGAGACTGTCGTAAGACTTCATTTCGCCTGATAACTCCACCCACTTGTGTAGATATGACGACAGGCGCTCCACAAACTGCTTTGGCGTCTCGTCTGACTTAGGCCGGCATTCACGGAAGCGTTTACGGTAGCCCTTCTCTGTAAAGTTGTAGCACTGCAACAGGGCCTCTTTCAAGACGTCGTAGTTTTTGGCGTCATCGTTCGACAGTCTGGTGTAAACTTCGAGAGCTTGCCCCGTCAGAAGTGCACTCAGTCGAATTGCCCAGTCTTGAGGTTGCCAGTTAGAGCTTTCAGCGAACCTTTCGAATCTCGCCAGATAACTGTCAATCTGGTCCTTCCCGTCGACGAAAGCTGGCAATTTTGGAGCCGTATGGTCGTTGGTGACTTGTGGCGCATGCTGATTGTTTTGGATACGCGCCAACTCTATTTGGTGCTGACGCTCAGCTTCTCTTTCTTGCCGCTGCTCTTCTCTTTCTTGACGCCGCTCTTCTCTTTCTTCTCGGCGACGCTGCTCTTCTTTTTCTAGACGCTTCTCTTCTAATTCTAGTTCTTCGCGGCGACGCTGCTCTTCCTTTTCTAGACGCTTCTCTTCTAATTCTCTTTCTCTTTCTTCGCGCCATATTCTCTCTTGAGACTTGACGTACTCCGTCAGCTGTTTGCCTTTTAGATTTAGTTCAACCCCTCTCTGCCAGAAGTCAGCCATCTTGATGCTTCTGGAAAGTTCTTTTCTGGAAAGTTCTTTTTCTAGAAAGTTCTTGACTGGAGAGTTCTTTTTTTCTGGAAAGTTTTTGACTGGAAAGTTCTTGACTGTGCTGTACCTTTCTAGACTGTTCTAGAACAGCACGCTTTCTGCAGTAGCGCTGATGCTTGTCACTAGTCGCCTTTGCTGACGCAGGCCCCGCTGTCCTCGTCGTATGCGACGCTGCACCACGCTGGTGTTGATGTACACGCTCCTGTGCTGAAGTAGACGCGACGTCCGCTCGCCGCTCTCTGTAACACTGGCGATGTAGCTCCGAGACTGTCCCTCGACGTAGTCCTGCGGCAGCCACGTAGTCCCGATCTGTTGTTCGCTCACGAAGCAACTCTTCAGCGACTACACGCCCTTGCAGTCAACCCGAATCTATCGGATGTAGTCCCAGTATGTTGGCCCCTCTCGACGCAACTCGTTGGCGGCTACCCTCGATGACTGCTTCTCGTAACGTTGACTCGCTTGTTGTAGCAGTTGAACCCTTGGCTATGGCGTGAATCCCGGCTTGGCCCCCCAAAATGTTACACTCGGTTTGATGATGGTGTTTTTCTTTACCAGTATTTGATTCAGCCCCGATGCTGAAGTCCTGATAAGGTGTAACTCAGATTCGTTTATTCACACAGCCTGCTCAATCAGCATACAAGTCACAAAGTCGACGTATGAAGTTTTCCACTTTTATTCAGCACACATCAACGACTGCATACAATTCTCAACTCAACTCAACAACTTTCACAGCAACTCTCCAGCTTCAATGTCAACAACAATCTCTCAACAACAGTGCGGCACACAATTTTATAATCTCTCTCTCTTTTCTCGAAAAATTTCGAACCCAGTAGACTAAAATGACGCACTACAGCCAATCAATTAAAAGATCGTCATCACTGACTTACGTCATACATATTTCTTCTCCTTCCGCCATACTTCGATATTTATCCCGAAACTTCGATCGATAGTAAACAAGCGGGTCCAGAAAATTCTACAACGATATCGACCAACAAAAATTATCCACGTTATACAAAGCCTCTCCTAACAACAATGCAAGCTCAAATCAAAGGTAAATAAACTCCATTATTGAATACTTTGCAAAACGAAACGATTAGATCTATCGTGCGCGCTTCCGACATACTTTCGTTCGCGTTTCAACGTAACAGATTCAATGTGTCAGGGTGTCGGATAGCTCAGTGGTTGGAGCACTCGCTACTGTGTCGCAAGTTAAGCACCGTCCAGTGCGGTTAGCACTTGGATGGGTGACCGCAAAACGTAAAGCAACAAATAACAACGCCCCAAGTTGACTCAACTGTGACTGAGTACTTACTCTCTTAAGGGTGGGGAAGGTAAAGCAGCGAGGGCGAGAGATGGGCATCACCCTCATTACGCTAGCCCAAGATAAGTGTGATCTCCAACATCACGCTCCCCTACAGGCCACAAGGCTATGGGACCACCTTTACCTTTTTTTACCAATATAACACCCAAACCATACTTTCGAGAGAGTTATATTTTGTTGTACGCATATTTTTGTCAGTAGGGCAACACTCATTGTGAATGTTAAAAGGATATGTAGAGGGAAGTGAGGGGAGGTTGGGGTGGGGGTGGGGGTGGGGTAATTCAAAGTGAATCCTCCTTTAAGCTCAAGCCCTTCATCCGCCTATAGGAGAGCGTGGAAGTTTGCGAGGACCGTTTTGCCAGCACTTAGACGTCGGAACAACTCAAGGCAACGACTCAACAAACAACCCTGTGAATGTCGGTCCCACAGTCCGCAAACATACACTCTCCACCCTTCGCTGGCACTTTCAGGAGATTAGCATAAGTGGCAAAGAAGAAAAAAAGGAGAATAATGAAAAGGAGGACGAAAAAGAGAAAGAGCTACAGAAGCGGAGAAGGAACATAAGATAAGAAAAGAAAAGAAAAGATAAGATAAGATAGAGTAAGATAACAAGAAGAATTTTATTTAACTAGCGTAAAAAAGTAAGCACTCCTGCTTTTTTTTTTTTTACATCTTGCCCTTTAGGCTTGAAACAATAACAATTAGTATTACAAAATAACATCATAATAAACACCACATAATGTAGCAATACAATTAAGACCTGTGCATACGCAAACACACACATGTACACATACGCATGCACAAAAAGACCTGGGGCGATAAAAAGGAAGAAGAAGAAGAAGAAGAAGAAGAAAGAAGAAGAAGAAGAAGAAGAAGAAGAAGAAGAAGAAGAAGAAGAAGAAGAAGAAGAAGAAGAAGAAGAAGAAGAAGAAGAAGAAGAAGAAATAGATAAAGAAGATGAAGAGGAAGAAGAAGAAGAATGAGATGATGATGATAATGATGATGACGATGATGATGATGATGATAATGATGATGATGGTGATGCTGATGAAAAAAATAAGAAAAGTAAGAAGAAGAACAACAACAACATCAACAACAACAACAACAAGTAGAACTTGACAATGATGATGATAATAACGGTAATGATGATGACAAAGAATAAGAAAAGAAAAAAGAAGAACAAAAAGAAGAACAACAACAACAAATAAAACTAGATGATGATGATGATGATGATGATGATGATGATGATGATGATGATGATGATGATGATGATGATGATGATGATGAAGATAATGATGATGATGATGAAGATGATGAAGAAAAAGTAAATTAACACTATTGCATCTCTCTCTCTCTCTCTCTCTCTCTCCCATCCTTCTTTCTACCCCCCACCCTCACTACTTACCTCCCAACATTGTTTCTTACTCTCCTGCCCATCTGTAGCAAAAGTATAAGATGTTTGAGCAATCAAACAGTCTTTTGGTCCCCATGTGGCCCATTGAGCACGGAGTTTCCACTTCCAAGGCGATACATTTTTAAATCCATCGACCTACGCCCGTATCCCCGCCAGGTCATCTTGACATTTAATGTACCAAAGGGAGTGAGGGAGTGTTTGTAGGATAGGGTGGGGGGGGAGGAGGGAGATGGGGAAAAAATGGGTTTTCTTTGGGGGGAAGGGGTCAGTGTACGCAAAACCTGTGTTAACTGAGACTGGTCGTTGCAGACTTATATGGCGGCCTACTAGCGCCAAAACCTGATAATTACAATTATCATGTGATAATTCCAAATATCTCGGGATAATTACAATTATGAAGAGATAATTACAAAAATTACAAATATGTTCCTGTGATCATGTTTCATTTTCAGTTATCAATCCGCCTGGAAATGCGCCAAAACTGAAATTTGTAAATTATCACATAATAGTTAAAATTTTCACTTGATAATTATAATTTTCACGTGATCATGCTTAATACTGGTAAGGCGGCTAACTAACGTTGTTGTTTGTAGATTATAGTCACACGACATTTTCGCATATTAGTTGACTACTGGACCGATTTATACTGACACCAGCGGGCCAGTTGTTGGTAAAGGGGAAAATAATATGATCACACGTTGACCAATCCGGGATTCGAACCAGCGACGTTTCGGTTACTAGCAAGACGCTCTTACCAACTGAGCTACCCGGCCCCCTTACTAACGTCAAAACCTGCAAAACTTATATGTATCAGTGATAATTGTAATTAACACGTGTTCGGTGTAATTCACAGAGATACCGATAATTCGCAGTGTTAATTACTAATTTTCAGTTTTGGACACGCTTTACTAGGGCCAAAACCCCAGGCGTGCTGGGAACACTGCCGCTGCCGCCCATGCGCATCTCGCATCGGGCCGCGCATGCTCATCTTGATATTTATAATTTTCAGTGATAATTGTAATTACGGCTTGATAATTGTAATTATCTCTTGATAATTGTAATTATCTCATGATATTTGTAATTATCAGGTTTTGGCGCTAGGAAAGCGTGGCAAATACTGATAATTATTAATTAACACTGCGGATTACCGATATCTCTGTAAATTACACAGAACACGCGATAATTTCAATTATCTCGTGATAATGGTAACTCTCAGTTTTGGCGCTAGTAGGCCGTCATAGATTTAAACCTTGGCCAGCCTCTGCCTACAGACTAGTGTAAACACGCAATATGCAGACACAAGCCCTGTCCCAGCGCGCCTTCACATACACACACGCTAACACAGGAGAGAACCATGGAAGTACAAACACATGGAAACACATCTCCTTCTTTCTATGACTAAGGGAGTTCGCAGCCAAGTCACGTGGTTTTGCCCTTGTGTTCGATACTTCCTGTTGCAGAAAGTCTTATGTCCGCATCGCATGGACCAATTAGATGACCTTGTTGAGGCATGTAGATACTTTTCCATTTCTAAATTTCTATGAGCTAACGAAGAAGAAAAGTGTAAGTACTAGATCTAATGTTCTTCATCGATTTTTTTTAAATGTGAAACCTGATGTTTTCGACTGTGCAAATAGCCGCTATCGGAGAGACCGCCATTGACGTGTAATTCACTCATTGTCACTTCTTCTTCTTCTTCTTCGTAATACTGTGGATACCCCGTATTCGAGGGAAATGATTCCACAAGGTGCATGCTGGGTGTGTTCTTGTTACCGGCACTCACCCGTCTAGGACATGAGCGTCATGATCTTTAAAGTCCGTTATGATGGAATGTATGCGACTATACTCTCATCCGAAGGAGTAGGAAATGGGAGTAAAAACACAATGCTCTGGCCTGGGCTCGAACCCGGGACCTTCAGATCCGCAAGTCAAAGCTCTATCATTAGGCCACCGTGCTTCCCTACGCCAAAACTTGCGAGGCAAGGTAGAGATGTAGATTGTAGTCATATCTTATCATGGACATTTTCATGATACATTTGTAACTATAGTAGTGTATATATTTAATCTATCGTTGTTTTTGACTTCTTTCTTTTAGTTTACGGCGAAACAGCAGCAACTACCCTGAGGGCGACGTTTGGCGGATATGTCAACAGGGTCAAAATATCACTATCAAAACATGTACGCCATTCAGCAACCGGAAGTTTGGAACACACACGTCCAAAAAAGACTGGAAGCAGAGAACTTCGGTCCTTCTCGCCGAAAGCCGTGCATCCATATACTGAAGAATCCATGGAGAGAGAGAGAGAGAGAGAGAGAGAGAGAGAGAGAGAGAGAGAGAGAGAGAGAGAGAGAGAGAGAGACAGACAGACAGACAGACAGACAGACATAGAGGAACATAGCATCAAACAGATGGCTATTGTTACAGAACTCCTCAACTTGAAAAACGAAGTTCATCCTTGTTGCATCCGTTCACTGTTGCGCCGAGCACGGTATTCGATATCTCATTTGATTCCTTCATTCAATCAATGGAACTTTCGCCGGACCTGCTGACACTGGCTTGTTAGTCATGCATAATGCAGGGTCCAAGAGACAGAACAGCTCCACGAGGTGGTCGCATCCAGCTCTCCAGTTGCTCGGTCAAGCCCTACCTTTCTTCTCTCATGTCTCCTTCGGAGGGGAGTGTATACAAATATACTCCTATACGTATGCATTCTATCGTTCGGGCTCTAAAGTTCCTGACGCCCATGTCCTACTTCGAGTGCCAGCCACACAGATAAACTCAGCAAAACACTAGGTCCATTTCCCCCATGCTTTTATCCCCGGTCGCGCAGGATTGTGCCCAGTTGTCCGGGCCGTCAGACAATGCGCCCTTAGGCAGCACGTGGGCTCCTCGCGCGGCTTGAGTTAGATCCTGTGTCGGTATGCGCCTTGAGCTGCTCTTGAGCTGGAAAAGCGCTACCAAAAAAAAAACCCACGATACTCTGAATGCAGCTGGTGGCCGCTGAGATAACACGTTCCGTTCCAAGATGGAAGATAAGTTGTCGACGTTCTCTAATTTTCATGCTGTTTGGAGAAACCATAGATCCACACCCAAATGAACTACAAGTTGGATTGAAAGGGTCGTGCACGTAACAAAATCCATTAAAATTAAATGAGTAGTCTACTGAACACTGTGATGATGATGATGATGATGATGATGATGATGATGATGATGGTGATGGTGATGATGATGATGATGATGATGATGATGATGATGATGATGATGATGATGATGATGATGATGGAGGTATAGCGCCTTCTCTAAGGCGGTTGACTTGCTCTATGCGCATGCAGAGAAAAGAAAATGATCCATAAATTGGGGGTGGGGGGGGGAGAGAAGGGGGTAGGGGAGCAGCCATCAGATGTGGGATAAACGGAGTCAGAATGCATTGCTGAAATAATGCGTCTTTGCTGCCCCTTTTGAAGGACGATCAGCTAACGCTGAGCTTCACTCTCTGCATCTAACGATCACAACAGAATGCAACGGAGTATTGTAGGTTTTATACTGAATACGACAAAGGAAAGACGTTAGATTTGCTAAAACGGGTGACATTAGAAAGAAGAAAAGCCATTTCAATCCTTAAAGGTCGAAATAGCTGTCACACAACACTTTGTTCTCGACTAACAGTGGTTGTCCTAGATGAAGAGTGGAGGAACGTAGTTCAAAAAAAAAATCACCTTAACATGCCTCTATAGGGAGAATGATACCGTCAACTTTGATGGGGGCATCTTCCTACAGTTTTGTTTTGTTGTTTTACTGAACCAAAGTGTGAAGACAAACAAACAATTAGTTGTTGTTTTTCTTAAATGATAATTTCCTTGATATTGGAGCAATGCTGCCAAGAAATGCAAGTAAAGCGAGTAAGCCGCCAGGTTAAAGTCAGCGGCTCAAATCCACGTTACCGCCATCAGGGAAACATGTTTCAGTTCCCCGGTTTTGTTGAGTAAGTTGGATGCTCAGTGTAAAGTCCTAGTACTCTATCTACTATGTAGACGTCTGGATTATAGCGTGGGAAGGTCAAAGTGAAAATGTCTCGTTGTGACCCACTCACTTTCACTTTACTGCCTCTTTTCTTCGCAAACTGACAAACAAGAAGACTTACAAACATACTATGACGTGGTCAGCTCATCACCTTCACGTCCGGGGGAAAAAAACTAGCATTCTATGGAGACGACATTTACACAGACAGCTTGATAGACAGTTTTGATAGATTTTATTTGCTAACCCACAAATCTTTCATTTTGTTTTTTCTAACTATTTATTTCCTGGAAAACATACATCAAAATATCAAAATTATGATGTGGTCAGCTCATCGCCTCCACGTCCGGGGAACAACTATAGCATTCTACGGAGATAACATTTCACACAGACAGCTTGAGAGACAGTTTTTGAGAAATTTTATTTGCTAACCCACAACTCTTTCATTTGTTTTTCTAACTATTCATCCTACCTTTCTAGTACAATTCCATCATCTAATGCGGAGACAGGGAACAAAGGAAACTGAGAGAGCTGAAACAGAGAGCGGTGGCGAGTTCCTTTCACTCCTGCACCATCTTATATATATATATATATACTAGTGGTTTTGTACCCTGGCAAGCCAGGGTACACAGGTTGCTGTTTAAAATGTAGACAGAGAGACAACTGTTGTCTGCGAGTTTCATTTGGACGATGATACCTGCCCATATCCCACTTGATACCTCCCCATACCCCCCCTCCCTCATCTCTCTCCCCCCCATGATGCCTCACCATACCCCCTTGATACCTCCCCGAACCCACTTGATACCTCCCCATACCCCCTTGATACCTTCCGTACCCCCCTTGTAACCTACCTGTACCCTCCTTGATACTTCCCCGTTGATCGTTTCGCAGGTATGGATGAAAGGAATCGACCATCACCATACCCCCTTATATATATCCGAATCCCCGTTATGCCTACCCATGCCCCTTTAAACCTACCCGTAGCCCCCTTTTATCTACACGTACCACCCCATCCCGATCCTTGGTAATAATACTACTACTACTACTACTAATAATAATAATAATAATAATAATAATAATAATAATAATAATAATAATAATAATAATAATAATAATATGCCCCTTTAAACGTACCCGTAGCCCCCTTTTATCTACACGTACCACCTCATCCCAATCCTTGGTAATAATAATTATAATAATAATATTGAATATAGAATAATACAAATAGAAATCATAAAAAACACCAAGATTTTAAAATAAAATTTGATATAAGATTATAATAATAATAATAATAATAATAATAATAATAATAATAATAATAATAATAATAATAATAATAATAATAATAATTATTATTATTATTATTATTATTATCATCATCATTATTATTATTATTATTATTATTAGTTTATAAATAATAATAATAATAATAATAATAATAATAATAATAATAATACACACCGACTCAAAAAAAACTTTTAGGTTTTGAAGCGTTCAGCCAGGCTAGCTATAAATAGCTTTGCCAGTGGTCTTATCTCATTTTTGATATGATGATGATGGTCATTGTTGTCTGGGTGGCGACGTGGTGATCGTCCTTAACGCTCATGCAATAGGACGTTAAGCATCGTTTTCCGTCCGTCTTTCCTGTCCTTTCACTGAAAGGGAGGGTGTAGGCAAGCTATAAATAGCCCGCAGCCAGCAAAATGTGGGATAACCTAAGAGTGCTGCATTGAGCTGCTGTGAATAATAATAATAATAATAATAATAATAATAATAATAATAATAATAATAATAATAAATAAGTTAAAAGTAAAAAGCCTAAATTAAAAAGAAAAATATCCATATTGTAGTGTAAAAAAACAAACAAATTACATTAAAAAAAATATGACCCATGGGAGATTTGAACTTGGGTCGCCTGCACGGTAGGCGAATGTCTTACTAAGTGAGCTATCAAGACTTCTTAAAAACATCATACATTTTTTGGTCTATATGAGAAAACATCCTGAAACCTCAATTCGATTTTTAATTAATCAAATTTAATTAGTTAAACACAAAATTTTGTAAGATTGGTGACATGAGTGCAAAAGTGTTTTGAATGGAAATAAAACAAAATTTGCGGTAGTACGAAACGGCACGTTCTTGACACGGGTTGAATGGGAAGCGCTCGGAATGAGGCTATTGCAGTTTGTGGACATTTTGTTTATTTATTTATCTCAGAAACGATTAAACGTTCGGTAAGGAAATGTCGGCTATAACGATTTCGCGGGTTTTGAGCGCACAGCAGGCCGATCCGCAGCGCCCAGCACCTGCCCAGATCAGCGTCCATACCGGACAAACTTTACAGTAGAGGCGAAGAAGGACTTCCGGCTAAGCAATTTATATATATATATACTAGTGGTTTTGTACCCTGGCAAGTACACACGTTGCTGTTTAAAATGTAGACAGAGAGACAACTGTTGTCTGCGAGTTTCATTTGGACGATGATACCTCCCCATATCCCCCTTGATACCTCACCATACCCCCCCCCCTGATATCTCCCCGTCTGCCCCCCATGATACCTCACCATACCCCCTTGGTACCTCCCCGAACCCACTTAATACCTCCCCATACCCCCTTGATACCTTCCGTACCCCCCTTGTAAACTACCTGTACCTTTCTTGATACTTCCCCGTTGATCGTTTCGCAGGTATGGATGAAAGGAATCGACCATGTTTGTTGTTGTTTGTTTGTTAGTAGATTTGTGTCCCAAGACACCGTGGCGAATATGGGACAACAGGAATCGACCATCACCATACCCCCTTATATATCCCCGTATCCCTGTTATGCCTACCCATGCCCCTTTAAACGTACCCGTAGCCCCCTTTTACCTACACGTACCACCCCATCCCGATCTTTGGTAATAATAATAATAATAATAATAATAATAATAATAATAATAATAATAATAATAATTATTATTATTATTATAATATTGAATATAGAATAATACAAATAGAAATCATAAAAAACACCAAGGTTTTAAAATAAAATTTGATATAAGATATTATAATAATAATAATAATAATAATAATAATAATAATAATAATAATAATAATTATTATTATTATTATTATTAGTTTATAAATAATAATAATAATAATAATAATAATAATAATAATAATAATAATAATAATAATAATAATAATAATAATAATCTATATATATATAAATTGCTTAGCCGGAAGTCCTTCTTCGCCACTACTATAAAGTTTGTCCGGTATGGACGCTGATCTGGGCAGGTGCTGGGGGCTACGGATCGGCCTTCTGTGTGCTCAAAACCAGTGAAATCGTTATAGCCGACATTTCCTTACCGAACCTTTAACCGTTTCTGAGATAAATAAATAAACAAAATGTCCACAAACTGCAATAGCCTCATTCCGCGCGCTTCCATTATAAATCAAATTGAGGTTTCAGCATGTTTTCCCATATAGACCAAAAAATTTATTGATTTTGTAGGAAGCATTGATAGCTCAGTTGGTAACACTTTCGCCTCCCGTTTAGGACGACCCAAGTTCGAATCTGACGCGGGCCATTTTTTTTTAATGTTTTTTTTCCCCACTACAATATGGATATTTTTCTTTTTAATTTAGGCTTTTTACCTTTATTATTATTATTATTATTATTATTATTATTATTATTATTATTATTATTATTATTATTACTATTATTACTATTATTATTTATAATATTATATCTTATATAAAATTTTCTTTTAAAACCTTGGTGTTTATGATTTCTATTTGTATTATTCTATATTCAATATTATTATTATTATTATTATTATTATTATTGTTATTACCAAGGATCGGGATGGGGTGGTACATTATTATTATTATTATTATTATTATTATTATTATTATTATTATTATTATTATTATTATTATTATTATTATTATATCAAATTTTATTTTAAAACCTTGGTGTTTTTATGATTTCTATTTGTATTATTCATTATTATTATTATTATTATTATTATTATTATTATTATTATTATTATTATTATTATCAAGGATCGGAATGGGGTGGTACGTATAGGTAAAAGGGGGCAACGGGTAGGTTTAAAGGGGCATGGGTAGGCATAACGGGGATACTGGTATATATAAGGGGGTACGTTGGATCTCATTTTTGATATGATGATGATGGTCATTGTTGTCAGGGTGGCGACGTGGTGATCGTCCTTAACGCTCATGCAATAGGACGTTAAGCATCGTGTTCCGTTCCGATTCCTTTCATCCATACCTGCGAAACGATCAACGGGGAAGTATCAAGGAGGGTACAGGTAGGTTACAAGGGGGGTACGAAAGGTATCAAGGGGTTATGGGGAGGTATCAAGTGGGTTCGGGGAGGTATCAAGGGGGTATGATGAGGCATCATGGAGGGGGGGGGGGAAGGGGAGATATCAGAGGGGGGGGGGTATGGTGAGGTATCAAGGGGGATATGGGGAGGTATCATCGTCCAAATGAAACTCGCAGACAACAGTTGTCTCTCTGTCTACATTTTAAACAGCAACCTGTGTACCCTGGCTTGCCAGGGTACAAAAACCACTAGTAATAAATAAGTTAAAAGTAAAAAGCCAAAATTAAAAAGAAAAATATCCATATTGTAGTGTAAAAAAGAAAAAAAAACATAAAATAAAATATGGCCCGCGGGTGGTTTGAACTTGGGTCGTCTTCTCGGTAGGCGAACGTCTTAGTAAGTGAGCTACCAAGCCTTCATATAAAGACCATCAATTTTTTGGTCTATATGGGAAAACATGCTGAAACCTCGATTCGATTTTTAATTAATCAAATTTAATTAGTTAAACACAAATTTATTGTGTAAGATTGGTGACATGAGTGCAAAAGTGTTTTGAATGGAAATAAAACAAAATTTGTGGTATTACAGAACGGCACGTTCTTGACACGGGTTGAATCGGAAGCGCTGCGGAATGAGGCTATTGCAGTTTGTGGACATTTTGTTTATTTATTTATATCAGAAACGGTTAAACGTTCGGTAAGGAAATGTCGGCTATAACGATTTCGCGGGTTTTTAGCGCACAGCAGGCCGATCCGCAGCACCCAGCACCTGCCCAGATCAGCGTCCATACCAGACAAACTTTACAGTAGAGGCGAAGGACTTCCGGCTAAGCAATTTATATATATACTAGTGGTTTTGTACCCTGGCAAGCCAGGGTACACAGGTTGGTGTTTAAAATGTAGACAGAGAGACAACTGTTGTCTGCGAGTTTCATTTGGACGATGATACCTCCCCATATCCCCCTTGATACCTCCCCATACCCCCCCCCTGATATCTCCCCGTCCCCCCCCCATTATGCCTCACCATACCCCCTTGATACCTCCCCATACCCCCTTGAGACCTTCCGTCCCCCCCCTTGTAACCTACCTGTACCCTCCTTGATACTTCCCCGTTGATCGTTTCGCAGGTATGGATGACAGGAATCGACCTTTTTTTTCCGTTTCGTTTAGATAAATTAAAGTCCGACGTCACAATAGCGAATAGGGGACTGATATGGAATCGACCATCACCATACCCACTTATATATACCCGTATCCCCGTTATGCCTACCCATGCCTCTTTAAACCTACCCGTAGCCCCCTTTTACCTACACGTACCACCCCATCCCGATTCCTGGTAATAATAATAATAATAATAATAATAATAATAATAATAATAATAATATTGAATATAGAATAATACAAATAGAAATCATAAAAAACACCAAGGTTTTAATAGAAAATTTGATATAAGATATAATAATAATAATAATAATAATAATAATAATAATAATAATAATAATAATAATAATAATAATAATAATAATGTATTATTATTATTATTATTATTATTATTATTAGTTTATTAATAATAATAATAATAATAATAATAATAATAATAATAATAATAATAATAATAATAATAATAATAATAATAATAATAAATGAAAGGTAAAAAGCCTAAATTAAAAAGAAAAATATCCATATTGTAGAGTAAAAAAAAAAACATTAAAAAAAATATGGCCCCCGTAAGATTTGAACTTGGGTCGCCCTGCACGGTAGGCGAATGTTTTACAAAGTAAGCCACCAAGACTTCCTAGAAAGACCATCAATTTTTTGGTCTACATGGGAAAACATGCTGAAACCTCAATTTGATTTTTAATGGAAGCGCGCGGAATGAGGCTATTGCAGTTTGTGGACATTTTCTTTATTTATTTATCTCAGAAACGGTTAAACGTTCGGTAAGGAAATGTCGGCTATAACGATTTCGCTGGTTTTGAGCGCACAGCAGGCCGATTCGCAGCGCCCAGCACCTGCCCAGATCAGCGTCCATACCGGACAAACTTTATAGTAGAGGCGAAGAAGGACTTCCGGCTAATCACTTTATATATATATATATATATAGAGAGAGAGAGAGAGAGAGAGAGAGAGAGAGAGAGAGAGAGAGATAAAATCGGTATCCAGTATCAACATCACGCCTCCCAACTTAATAATGATTGGTCAACTGTGCAATCATGAATATTTATTTTACAAAATCTATATGGACATGCGTTCTTTCTCTTATTAATATTAATTTCAAGGAACTTTCCAAAACCGTCTCACTATCTCCTATCCTCCTTACATCATTCTGTGGAGTTTCATTCGCCACCTAACTGGCTACGCGACGTCAAAGGTGAAACAGAACTGCATTAACCATATCCCACATCTTCCCTCTAACTGATTAAAGCTTACTTTCCCACACTAATATATCTCCCCACTACCTACCTTATCACTTTCAACCACACACCTACCCTCAACACTACTATTTCTAAATGACTAATATTGCATCTACACTTGTAATCACCTCCACATCTCTTCATATTTAACAATGTATTACACAAATAACTCCATATTGCTAAATAATCAAACCCATCAATGCCTTCATTCATATTTTATGCTTCACAAATTTCCTTTATAACCCACTCCCATAATCAACAACCATATTTCTTGTTGTACTTCTTATTTCCTGTTTCTTGTTTTAATTTCACAAAACCCAAAACAATTTCTGACACTTCCACCACCACTTTGAAGCCTCTCAACAATTCATTTATCTTCCATCCCCTTTAAGGTTTGGATAAGCTCGGCGCTAATTACGTTTTCGTTTTTATAACCTCTTATTATCAACACTAATACAGACTTCTTTGTATTAAAACTAAGATGTCTCAAATTTGTTAAAACGTTACATCAATTCCAACTGTGGTACATTTCTAACATTGTATTGAAACCATAATTTTGGATTCTGTCATAATACTCTCTCTCTCTCTCTCACACACACACACACAAACATACAAAGACACACAAACACACCCACACACAATTATGTAGAACACCAAGACTGGGTTTTACTAAGAATGTAAGAATCGGAAAGTGATTTTTTGACGGAAAGAACGCAAACTTCTTCTAGAAATGTAAGAATCTAATGCAAAATCCGCTCTTTCCGTCTCAAAAGTTGACCTAGTTCATTTCCTATAGGCGACGAAATAGGTCGAACTTTCTTGCAAAATTTCCCGAAATTTGAATTTTTTTCCCTCCGTCCCGGATAGAGCACTCCCTTGTACTTAAAACACTCTCATGCACTACATCTGCACTCCCATGCACTAAAAGAACACTCCTGTGTACTCTTAGAAAAAAAGTGGCTGGCTGGAAAACACTGGGTGGCTAATACACAAACCCATTTCCTGCATAAAAAGCAAGGTTAGTCACCCATTTCAAGGCTTATACCTCCGCACGAAGATACACACAAACATACCTAAAGACACGCTAGCACCCATCAATCATTATATTCTCTCTCTCTCTCTTTCTCTCTCTCTTTTTCTGTCACACACGCACACACACACACACACACAACTACGAAGACACGCACACAGACACATACACTCGCACACATCACCCACTCTCTCTCTCCACACACACACACACACAGAACCAGAGAGACCGACAGACAGAGACAGACAGACAGTGGGACAGAGTTTAGCTGTTTGGCCTGTTCACCCACCCTCAACTCCACCCACCCACCGCTCACCTCTGTGAACCTCCTCACTCCCCCAACGCTCCTAATTCCCTTCTTCCCCAGCGCCCTGCCTCAGCCCCCTCCCACGACATTTTGCTTCTTGTCCACACGTTTGGTGGCTTACAAGGCGGACGATATCTGCCGGAGGAAGGTAAGCCCTCGGATTAGCCTTGTTGTCGCATTTCGCACGCTGTTGCTGCAGAGGTCACCTCGCTCTGTGGAACCAGGGACCCCCGGCTGGAATTGCAGGCAAAGACACTCCAACCTCAGACTTGAACATTCTAGACCCGCAACTAACGTCTTGCGCAACAGATGCTTCGCTTACTAAGGAATAACGCTTCATACTCCCTCAGGCCCCAATTCCAAGGCTTTGTTTACATTTAATAAAAGCGGATATAGCCCAAAATTCTCATTGTGTTTACGTCAAACGATGACGAAGCGGGGTTTTGTGGCTCAAACCAAGCGCTGCAGTTTGAATTTTTAATTTCGGTTCTGAAAGGGATTTTTTTGTCCTCTGTTTTTAACGGCACAGTCGGTACTTTGACTTTATTTCTGAGTGAAACATGCGGCTTAAAAATGTGCGTCTTCGGTGTCTGGGGTGTGATAGGGTCTATTTTTAAAATACCCCCCCCCCCACCCCCCCAAAAAAAGGAACTTACGAGCAATTATTTTTACGGGTTTTGTCTCTTACCGGCTTTGCTGGCTGCTATTTTTAGCTCCAGAATGTTGACTGGCTTACCATCAGCTGTTGCTATTAATAGGCACAGAATTACGGAATTTATTCATTTAAAAAACAACTATATTTTCAGAAGGCAGAAAAGAAATCAAGTTTGATCATTTCGATTTTTAGACTGACTGCATCCAATACCATCAACTGACCACATCATCATCATCATCATCATCATCATCATCATCATCATCATCATCATCATCATCATCATCATCATCATCATCAACATCCTCCTCCTCCTCCTCCTCCTCATCATCATCATCATCATCAACATCCTCATCATCATCATTATCATCATTATTCATCATTATCATCATCAGTATCATCATTATTATCATCATCATCATCATCATCATCATCATCATCATCATCATCAACATCCTCCTCCTCCTCATCATCATCATCATCATCATCATCAACATCCTCCTCATCATCATTATTCATCATTATCATCATCAGTATCATCATTATTATCATCATCATTATCATCATCATCATCATCATCATCATCATCATCATTATTATCATCATCATCATCATTATTATCATCATCATCATCATCATTATCATCATCATCATCATCATCATCATCATCATCATTATTATCATCATCATCATCATTATTATCATCATCATCATCATTATTATCATCATCAGTATCATCATTATCATCATCATCATCATCATCATCATCATCATCATCATCATCATCATCATCAACATCCTCCTCATCATCATCATCATCATCATCATCATCATCAACATCCTCCTCCTCATCATTATTCATCATTATCATCATCAGTATAATCATTATTATCATCATCATTATCATCATCATCATCATCATCATCATCATCATCATTATTATCATCATCATCATCATTATTATCATCATCATCATCATCATCATTATCATCATCATCATCATCATCATCATCATCATCATCATTATTATCATCATCATCATCATTATTATCATCATCATCATCATTATTATCATCATCAGTATCATCATTATCATCATCATCATCATCATCATCATCATCATCATCATCAGACTGACTGCATCCAATACCATCAACTGACCTGAAGACGGCGCTATACAAGACCACATCATCATCATCATCATCATCATCAACATCCTCCTCATCATCATTATCATCATCATCATTATCATCATTATTATCATTATTATCATCACCATCATCATCATCATCATCATCATCATCATCATCATCATCATCATCATCAACATCCTCCTCCTCATCATTATCATCATCATTATCATCATTATCATCATCACCATCATCATCATCATCACCATAATCAGCATCATCATCATCATCATCACCAAGTACTAAGGGCTAGAGGCAGAAAAAGTGTGGGGCTTAAAGCGTTGTGTTGTTTCTCCAGGAACAAAATGTACTCAGCTCAATCACGGTCAAGATGCCAGTATGGCTGTAATTTTAAGCCAGCCTTTCCAATGGTTTTGGCTTCCATTCTTGTACCTGCCCCCTGCACTGGATTGTTTTTTGGCCTATCACGCAACAGACACGATACGAAGAAGTCACCTCTTTAAGCTTGTTGAAATTTCAATGTTACGTTTGAGACGCGCACGATAGATCCGATCATTTTATTTTGCAAACCATGCAATAACAGAGTGTATTTACCTTTGATTTGATTTGTCCTTAATGTGTATAATTTTTGTCGGTCGATATAATTGCTGAGAATTTTCTAGAATTACTTGTTTACTATCGACCGAAGCTTCATGATAAATCTAGTAATAGCTAAGCGATTTTTATATCCTAAATAAGGTTATATGACGTAAGCCAGTGCATAGTTCCGATGACGCGTTTAAATTTGATTGGGTGTTATTGTGTCATGCTGGAATGTTCAAACCTTTTCTCATTGCAGAGAGGCGATACAAGTAACAAGCTGTCTCATTGTGGAAACAGTTATTGATTTATGATGATTTTTGATGATGATCTTTGAAGTGATTTTCCGAAAGCGATCTTGTATGCAGTTGTTGATGTATGCTAAAGTTGGTAAACTCCATACGACGACTCCTGCCTTGTTACTGAGTGAACAGGTTGCGTGGATAAACCAATCTGAGTTACACTTATCAAGATTCAAGCATCGGGGCTGAATCAATCATTGATAAAATAACAACCGCGTAACATTCAGCATTAGCTATGGCAACAAAAGATCATCTCGTTAAGCAAAAACTACTTCCATCAGACATCCACATCTAATCTTTGATTTAATATTCTGTTCAGTTAAAGCCTGGTTTGCTTGTTGACTGTTAAAAAAAGTAATATTATGAAAAAATAATAGCTTTTTTTATGTTTCAAATATAACACACACAATTCTCAAAATCAGTGCAAATGACCTGGTAATGTAAGAAACAAAAATGTTCATAATATACTTTTTTAAAAAAGAGCTTATTTAATGCTTAGGGTGCATAAAGAGCAATAAAAAAAGTATTTTGAAAATGAGGGACCTAATTCAAGACAGGATTTGAGATTCTTTAAAATAGCATACATTTTAATAATAATAATTATACAGGACGCTATACGCGCCTTTCCCCAAATCATTCAGGCTCAAAGCGCGGCGATCTATACCAACATACACGCTCATCTGTCTCATCCACCCTCACACACACCAAATACACATCCATCACTCACACAGGTGGTGTAAAGGCAGGGAAATCGCTATTAGAAGACGGAAAGAAAATCGAATTTTTATTTTTGAAATTTTTATATTGACTGCGTCCTGTACCGTTATTGAAGGGAGGGAGGAAACCGGAGTTCCCGGAGAAAACCCTCGGTGACCTCAATAGTCTCGTACCTAAGTCACATACGTTCGCCCCTTGCGGGAATCGAACCCGCGACCTTCGGCATAGGAAACCGGCGACTTATCCACTGCGCCACGAGGCCACCCCTATTACAAGGAATAGGGTGAGTGGGAGAATGGTAATGCACTCAAAAAGCGCATAATTTAAGAGAAAAGAGAGGGGCTGAGACTTTGCGGCGTAGAACTGCCATTTCCCCTATCTTTTGCCTTAGTCCAAAATTAGTCTCAAAACGCGGCGATGTGTAACCAACATACATGCTCACATGTTACAGACACTCCTATATACACAACACACGCCCATTCGTCCCTCAAACCTGTGGTGTAAAGGCATGTCGCTATTAGATGACGGACAGGAAAACAAAGTTTTATTTTTAAAATTTTACAGACAGGCTACATCCAATACGATTATTGAAGAGAGGGAAGAAACCGGAGTACCCGGAGAAAGCCCTCGGTGACCTGGAAGTCTCGCACCTAAGTCACATAAGTTCGTCCCCTTTGGGGTTCGAACCGCCGACCTTCGGCATAGGAACCCAACTCGCTATCAAGATCGGGGCTAAATCTCAAACTGAATTAATGTTTATTTCACACAGAATTGACCCTGGGACCTAGGACTACACGTGCTTTAAGATGCATTTGCTGTTGGGAGAAAATCATATGCACAAACTTAGTTTGTCGACGCGAACTTAAAACTTAGTTCGTTAACCCACAAAAACGGAATCGTACATACCGGTGTTTTCTAGATGCATCTACGAGTATTTATGTGACAGTCGTGGCCACTGAGAATGACTGGATTCGTTTGCTGACTGCCTATTCACAATCACGTGCGGGGCTTGTATGGGTCTGTTTTATCATGAGACCAACTTGTTTGGGTAGGTCGGCAGTCGTTTTGGCCCAGTCCTGATTTGCCTGTTTTAGGTAGGCCATTAGTCTCGCCTGAGCTGGAATACCGGCAAGCGGTATTTGTGTGCTGCTTGCGTACTTGGTATTCCAACAGTGGTAGTTATTAGGCCATCTTTCACTCCTATGTATATCGGCACTGGCACCTCTGCTTTGGCCTTTCATGACCCTATGGAATGGGAGTGGGGGAGAGAGAGAGAGAGAGAGAGAGAGAGAGAGAGAGAGAGAACCATTGGGGCCTTTAGTGCTGTTTGTGTTTTAGTCGAACAATCGAGAAAGTGGGGGTGGTTGTAGTGGTGACCGTTTTTGAGAGTATTCACTGTGGATAACTAGCCTTGCTTTTTGTCCTATGAGAGTTACGAACTATAAAGCAACACCAGGGCATGACGGTTTATTCTTGCTACATGCGTTTAAACTGAAGTCCTATCATCCACGAGAGCGGCTTAAGGTTAAAAGGTTAGACTGAACTTTATTCAAAGGAAGTTGCAGGTGCTCAAGGCAAAATTACACCAATATGAAGTTTATGTCATTAACGTTGGTGTCACGTGGGGTTTATGGGCTCTGCACAATGGAATTATGGACCCTCACGTTTATTCGGTGGGAACTGCTAGTAAGTCACCCTATGAATTACTTTAATAAATTTATTTGTTTAGCTCGTTCTGTGTTAAGGTTGGGGTACAGCAATAGATAGAAAAATGGTAAAAGATTACTGTCACACTAGCTTTCACACGGCTATGAATCCTATGTAGACCAGCCACTTGATAACAGTTAAAATCACACATTTATTTCTTCTACTCTATACAAGATTCTCTAAGTACTAATCTAACTTAAAAAGTCTCTTTCAATGCTAATAGTTCGATCGCTGATAGTCTAGGCAGCTGTTTTTCTTCCTCGGGCACTTGCTATAATATTTCATGTAGATTTGGACTACTGTGGTCCGTTTTACAGTTTCTGAAGAGTTGGACTACTGTGGTCCTGCTATGATCAGTTTAAGTGCACCTTCGTGTTATGCACTTAACTCATGAGTGGGGGTTCGAAGTCCTTCTGTGAGGTAGCTTCTGGTCCACCTGTGTCGTTGTGTAGTTGGGTTCCCTTGCCACGCTGTGGGGTCTGACAGGGTGTTTTACCGGGTCGCTCGTTCCGTCTTGTGCGGTAGAGGTTCCTCAACCAACTAGTCGTTTCTGTGGAGTGGGGTGCACAGGATAGCTCGGGATAGCTCGGGATAGCTCGCCTGCTCGTCTGTAATATAAGAGACGAAATTCTGCACAACCCTGAATAATCGGTTTGTGCAGAGCGTCTCACTGAAAGCCAAGTAGCCCTCAGTGATAGCTCCACATCTCTATACATAAGCGACGAACATTCTGCTACTTCCGGGTTCCACTGGAATCTCACTCTAAATTCCTATACATACATAAATATAAATCGTGGCTAACTATACACATACAGAATTAATAATATTATAAACATTCCGTGGTACAGCCACTGGTCTGCAAACATACATATAAGTTAAACAACAGTGGTTCCGTACGGGATACAACATGGCGGCGTAACCGGTCGTGTTTCGCCTCGTGGTCGGCTCTTCCACATGGTCACGCAAATTCGGATTAATAATTCACATTTATGCATAGCAAATTCCACAAACATAATTTCAACAATAATATAAATATATCACGATGAAACAGAAGGGTGTTCATTTACCTGTTTGACAAGTTCAGGCCCGTGGTGGCTTGATAGAATTCTAAGATTCTAACGTCCTGCTTCCTGGTCTATGAGTGAAGAGATTTCTCTGTCAGCTTTCTAGCTGTTAACACTTCGGTGTATTCCTCCCAACTGACCAAAGATAAGCTAGGTTTGGACCCAGTCAAACTGGCTCGAACCGCTTTGCGTAAGCTCCCATTGGTTAAAATGTTTACGACTCTCGTAATTACGATGATGTCATGGCCTCAGCCAGCGTCAACTATCACTGTGTGTATGATCGGCAGTATGCTACCGCTACGCTTGATTACTTTCATCGTCTGCTCCTAACTTTGAAATTCTAATATTATATATACTAACCAAGCTAAATATTAAAATAAGCAGAGTTAATACTAGCCAGTTCGTGACAGTTGGTACGATTATAAAAAAAAACCAAGTCTTCCTTAACTGTTAATTCTTTGGACACATGCCCAGTCTTCAGTAGACTCATTACCATCCATCTGAGGCGAACCCCTTTCAACATCACCATCATTCAGGCGTATGCCATAACAATAGACTATGATGACAGCAAAGTCGAGGATTGTTATGCAGGCTGTCCTTGACCAAGTGACGAAGAAGGACATAGTGCAAGGCGACTGGAATGCCAAGGTTGGCCAAGATGCGCACCACAACTGGGGAAAAACATGTGGACCCACTGCAGACAAACGACAGAGGTCTGAGACTCTTGGAGTTTGCCAGATACAGCAATCTGATACTGGCAAACACGCTTGGTCCCCATAACAAATCCAGACGATGGACCTGTCACAGTCCCAGCGGGAGCATCATAACCAGATTGACTACATAATGGTCAAGAAACGCTTAAGATCAAGCATCAACATTGGCAGGAAACGCACTTTTCCAGGAGCAGACATCAGATGATCAGTGGATCACACCTTAACTTTTGGACCTGTGTGACAAACGAAGAAAGATGAAAAAGATAAAGGAAACACCTCACCGGGAGCTGATGCCTACCAAAAAATCAACAATAACATTCGAAAAGGCATGCGCACAGCAGAGGAGAACTGGACAGAAACTCAATGCCAGGAAACAGAGAACAGTCTGAACAAGAACAACAGCAAGAAAGCTTACCGGATTGTGAAGTGGCTGATAAGTGTTAAACAATCCAAGGTCTCTACGATCCAAATAAAGTCTGGCCTAGGCCTTATAGAAGAACAAGAAATCTTGGACAGATGGAATGGACATAATACTGCTCTAACCTTTGTAACCACGTACCAAACGGAGACACATCAATTCTAGCATGTCCCTAGAACAGAGAAGAAGAAGAAATTCTCCCAATTCTCCGAGAAGTTGAGGCAGCAGTGCAATCGCTGAAGAGGGGGAAGTCGGCGGGAGTGGACAGCACACTCGCAGAATTGCTTCAAGCAGGACGAAGTTCGACAGACTATCACACAAGCCATTGGACAATGTTACGTTGAAACGCGAAGGATAGTATGTCTGAAACGCGCACGATAGATCTAATCGTTTCGCTTTGCAAAGTTTTCAATAATAGAGTGTATTTACCTTTGATTTGAGTTTGCATTGTTGTTAGAAGAAGCTTTGTATAACGTTGATAGTTTTCGTTAGTCGATATTATTGGATAATTCTATAGATTTGCTTGTTTACTGTCGATCGAAGCTTCTTGATGGGTGTAGATATTTGAGAACATTCTTGGACAGAAAGGAAAGTTGTATGACGTAAAACAGTGATGACGAAGTTAATTTTGATTGGTTGTGGTGCGTTACGCTGGAGTGTCCTACATTGTTCTGGAGTATAGAGAGACTATATATGTGCCGCACTGTTTCAAAAAAGAGTAGTGTTGTAAAAGTTGAGGAAGAAAAAGTGAAAAGGCGATTGTATGCAGTTGTTGATGTACGCTGAATAAAGTTTGAAAACTTTATACGCCGACTCCGTGCCTTGTTGCTGATTGAACGGGTTGCGTGGATAAACGAATCCGAGTTACACTTTATCAGGACTTCAGCATTGGGGCTGAATCAACTACTGATAGAAAAACACCAACATCAAACGAGTGTAACAGACAACACGATGACCTGCTCACAGTGGTGAAGAAACGGAAACTCCGATGGCATGGCCACGTCACCAGATCATCAGGCCTTGCAAAGACCATTCTGCAAGGCACAGTGCAAGGAGGTAGAAGAAGAGGGAGACCGAAAAAGAGGTGGGATGACAACATTCGAGAATGGACTGGTTTGACACTGAGCGAAGCCATCGGGGCTGCTGAGGACAGAGAAAGATGGAGTATGCTGGTTAAACGATCATCTGTGGTGCCCCTACGACCTCCGGGTTACGGGACAGGATAGGATAGGATAGGATAGGATAGGATAGGAGGAGAAGCCCTCACCATTATCTGTAACAAGATCTGTCCTACATCATGGACCCAGTCGCTTGTCATCACTTTTCCCAATAAAAAGGGTAACCTTCAGTAGTGTGAAAATTACCGTACCATCAGACTCATCAGCCATCCCAGCAAGGTCCTCCAGAAAATAATACTTAACAGGTTGAAACCCCAAGCTGAACAAATCATAGCTGAAGAACAAGCAGGATTCAGAGCAGGACAAAGTACAACTGGACAGATTTTCAACCTCATAATTATATGCGAGAACTACCTACAGCACCAACAACATCTATATCAAGTATTTATAGACTTCAAGAAAGCGTTTGACCGAGTCTAGCATGCAGCTCTGTAGGCAACCGTGAGAGTGTAAAACATCCGCCCTAACATTATTGAAATCATCAATAGCCTGTATGATAAGGCTACCAGTGCAGTCCTCCACAACAACTCCATCGAGAATCGGTTCAGAACAACAATCGGCGTCTGTCAAAGATGCCTACTCTCTCCACCACTCTTCAACATCTTCCTAGAGCGCATCATGTCAGATGCAACTGCAGATCACGAAGGTACAGTCAGCATAGAGGCTAGAGCAATCTCTAACCTTCGTTTTGCGGATGACATTGATGGATTGGCTGGAGAGGAACAAGAACTTGAACAGCTAGCACAAAGGTTTAACACCACTTCTAGAGAATGGAAATAGGTGCAGAGAAGATCGAAATGACGACCAACAGCACCAATGGCTTCAACACGGACATCAGTCCCGACAAGAAGACCGCTCCTTGTTCGCACAAACAACTGCTGCCCTGACAAGGTTTAAACCCATTTGGAAAGACAGGACCATCAATCTACATTCCAAGGTAAGGCTGCTGCGCTCCTTTGTCATTTCAATCTTCCTATACGCTTGCAAAAGATGGATCCTCGCAGCAGATCTGCAACGAAGAATACAAATCATGGATATGAGGTGCTACAGAAGACTTCTGGCCATTTCCTATACCCAGCACATCACCAACAACGAAGTCCGGCAAACCATCACACATGCCATTGGACAACACGATGACATGCTCACAGGAGTGAAGAAACGAAAACTCCGATGATGTGGCCACGTCACCAGAGCATCAGGCCTTGCAAAACCATCCTGCAAGGCACAGTGCAAGGAGGCAGAAGAAGAGGGAGACATAAAAAGAGGTGGGAGGACAACATTGGAGAATGGACTGGCTTGACATTGAGCGAAGCCATTAGGGTTGCTGAGGACAGAGTAAGATGAAGTACGCTAATTACACGATTATCTGTGGTGCCCCGACGACCTTCGAGTTACGAGATAGGATAGGCCTTAGAGAATGTACTGGACCTACAGATACCGCCGTAGCAGTGTGTGGGTGTGCGTGTGTGCGCGTGTGTCCATTTCCTTTCCTGTGTTTTGGGGAGTAGGCTATTGCTGCTGCCAAGAGTGAGCGGGACTATTGGTGACGACGTCATACACTATTCAGTTTACATCATGAAACGGTGACATCATCTTCAAAAACTCCTTCTCTACTTCCATTCTTCAATTGCATTTTTTTTTAAATTTTTTTTTCTCGCTTTATCTCTTTCAGACATCTCAACCCAGCACCTCACTTCCCCTATCCCCCCTCCCCCCTCCCCCGCCCCCCTTTATTCCTCATCCCAAACTTCACATTTTCCCTCTTTCTTCTTTCACTTATCTCTCAAAGTCACGACTTCATATTTTATGTGTAATCCCCTCTCCCTCCAACCTCTCCCCCCCCCCTTATCTCTCTCCCCTCCATTCCACAACCATGCTCTCCGTCATTCCTTCATATCCTGGAAACATATTCCAAGCTTTCTTGAACTCTGAGGGCAGGTTTATGTTCCCAGAGCTCTGTTCCCCTGCCCCATGTCCCCCCCCATCTTTGTGTTCCCGCAACTCTATGAATTCACAGCTCTACGTTCTTACAGCTCTATGTTCTTACAACTCTACGTTCTTACAGCTCTATGTTCTTACAGCTCTATGTTCTTACAGCTCTGCGTTACAATGGCTCTATGCTCCTACAGTTCCATGTTCCCTCAGCGTTATATGCCCACAACTCTGTGTTCCCACAGCAAACACATAGAAAAAAATAGAGCGGCTTGAACTTGTGGAAAGAGAACCGTGGGGATTTGAAGATAGGGGAACATACGGGTAGAGGGCTGTGGGAACATAGGCGCGACCTCCTCCTCTTTCATTCCTTCTTCCTCTTTTGTTCTAGTTCTTTCTCTTTTCTGACCTCCCTCCTGTTACCATCTACTCCTTGCCCCCCCCCTCCCTCCCTCAACCCAAAATGTTTTTCTTCTTCTCTTCTCCCCCACCCCACACACCTTCCCCTCAATCCCGAAAGGTCGGCTGTTTTTACCGTTTTTGGAATGGACCGATGGTGGAATGGACCATTGTGGAATGGACCATTGTGGAAAGCAATACGTCATCAGTTAAGAAACTTTCCGGGAGAAATCCAATGGGATCTGGACTTAACGGAACGCATTCACTGCATGGTGATAGTCTCTTTCCCAGCTCCATCCTGCTATCCAAAGCAGTCGAATCAAGGGAGATTTTTAAAACAAAGTAAATTTGAAAAGAACTATCATGAGGGAAAACCCAGTAACGAAGAATGCTAATAAAGTAGGCATTCAAACTAGTACTCCGTCAACGGACTAAAATGTTTGTTTGTTTGTTTTTTTCGCATTCGAATTTCGTAGTTAGGCTTTCTGTTAATAATTCAAATGCATAATCATAACATTAAAATCTTTAATTCATCTTACTGCAGTCTTCTACTTCTGGGAAGGACGGAGTAGGAAGGAACGAATGAACGAAGCTTTATGAAGCGCAAGAAGCATGACCACAGAACCTCAGAATGAAAAGATGGTCTGACACGCTGGAAATGAGGTGCGAAGTCAAATCGCCGGCGCGGACTTTAGGGAGAACGAATGGCGCAAGATCAAGGTCAAATAGCGCCAGTCTATAAATAAACTTACGCGATATGTGCTCAGCCAATGGAAATGTGATCATTTTTCCTTTTCAGTAGGGATGCGAGGGAGCTTGATCTATCCATCCATAGAGCTTATAGTAAAGAGAGAGCCAAGAAGCATGATGCGCGAGCGAGGTATCAATCAAGACGCTTTCCGCGCAACTGTCAAGCCGTCTTTCCGGTTTTCTTAGAAGACTGCAAAATGGGTGGCGAAAATTGTGTACTTCCAAATTGTACTGCCAACAGGACCTATAATTTTGGTCTTTCGTATCACAAGATTCCTAAAAAAGGTGTTTGTGCCAAAAAGGATGCCTGGAGGGAAACCCTGATACAGAAAATTGATCGAGCAGACCGGTGGTTTCTGGAAGAGAAAAAGAAGATTGATGCAAATATTTACATTTGCTCTCGTCACTTCAAAGCAGAATGTTTTAGGATAGGTGAGAGTTTTTGATTATTTTTTTTAAGCTTTGTTGGTTTTTAATCATCATATACTAACATGCCCACTGTTTATTAGCTTTTAGTTTGTTTTTAATAAAGTACTAACGGGGATAATCTGCTTTTTATCAAGTAGGCCTACTAACCAACTTGTCTACACTACAGTGTACAGCTATAGGCTATAGTATAGGCCTAATGATTCATCTGCTTTTACCCTCATTGTGATTCTCTCAGTCTCAGCCATTTTGTTTAAGCCTAGGCCGGTAATCCTGCAGAATAATAGGGTCATCAGGTTTGTCATAGGGTTAGGGTAAATCAGAGCACGTGCTCAATTAGGGGTAGCCTACCTAGGGGTAGTATTTCTGTAGTATTAGTACTGACCCTAACCCTAATCCAAAAACTATAACTAACTACCACTATTAATTTTTGGCATTATATATTTTAATTGTATTGTGTGGAGCCAGCATTCTAAACAGTGAACATTTTACATATAATTATTATATAGCCTTATACAGTTATAGGGCCTATTGTATTATTATTCTGATGCATAAATCACATGGGAGACCAGTGCATTTTATTAGCAATTACATAGGCCTACTGTATTTTGGGGATGTGTTTAGATCAATATATGGCTAACTTTTATTAAAACATATATGTCATTCACTTTTTATTAAAATTTATCATTCCTTTTTTTAAAAAAAAATTACATTGTTTCACTCACTTGCACATTTAGACCTACACATTACAGTGAAACTGTCAGTGTAAAAACTAGCACTAGTAATAGTATTAATATTTTCAGAAAGTTGGCCTAATAATAAATAATATTAATAGTAAAAAGAAAAATGTTTGAATAGTTACACTGTGACTAACAGTAACAATTGTCCACTATTTTACAGGAACATGTTCCAAGCCAAGGAAATATCTCATTCCAGGAAGCCTTCCAACTGAGAATATGCCTGTAAAATCTGTAGTCACACTCAAGCCTCCAGAGAGGAAAGACCCTGTGAGTATTCATTAAAAAAAATGTTGCAACCTGATATTAATATTAATATATAGGGATCTGTACAAGGCACCAGCCTCCAAAGTGTAGTGGTTAAGGGGACGGGAAAATGTCACACAAACTGTTGCCTCCATGTTTGTGAAAGTCAGTGTTTTTATCCAGTGATGGGAGTTATATGCAAGTTTGGTTAACCCCCGTGTCTGTGTGTGGTTTTTATCAGTGGAACAATTTTAACCTATGAAGGTTTTTATCAGTGCCATTATAACATTTTAATGCTGCCACATCACTTCTAGTCTGATGTGCCAGTCCAAATCCCGAAAAAAGGCCGATAGAAATGTTTCACAAAATAAGAACTACTACCTACTGAAAAGGATAAGGCGCTCAAACGCGGCAACCAACGAGGAGGCAAAAAAAACAACAACACATCCTTCATGCAAAGGACACCGACAACGCGCTCAATCGCGGTGCACCCAAAATATAATATGATTGGGTCTGTGATGTTTCTGAACTTACCCACAAGCATGTTACAGTGAGTTCAATACAGGTAGTTTTTTGATGTTTGTGAAAAAAAAAAAAAAAAATATATATATATATATATATAAAGTTCTTTCTCTTTCTCTTATTGTCTATCTGACACCGAGGTGAAGACCAGGAGAACCACCCCCAGAGGTAATTAGGTTGTGTATCTGACTGATTCACTCGAGGATCTCATGAAAGATGCCAGGAGATTGCCACAGGGTTGGTTTTTTTGTCTGAAAGTACTTATACTTTTATATAGAAGGTGACCATTAAAAACCAAAAAACAAAGCTGACTGCTGATCTCACAGCTTCTGTTAGGGTCTTAGGGATGCCTGCAGCCCATCTAACAGAGGAAATCAACAGCAACTCGCAGGTGTCACACCTTGAATTCAAGAAATTACTCAATGAAATTGTGTACACAAACCACAGATCCTGAATTTCTGGAAAACACCCTTGTGTGTCCAGATAAATTGTCTCAACATATTTCCTGCATACACAACCCTTGTGTGTCCCAGAAGATACACCCTACACTACCTCCTTCTCTGTGATCAGCAATTGTGCAGCCAGTGCTCTAGAATTAAAACGCTGTTAGCAAAGAAAAGAAAAACAGCACAAGAGAAAGAAGAAGAACCACTACATAGATACAAGCCTCTTAATACTGCATCTCACACAAAACTTAGGGAAGAAGTGAAAGAGTTGCGTAAAACCAAAAATGTTCATGAAAAAGAGTTGGATTTGATAAGAAAGCGTCTAAATGAAGTCTCAGTTTCAGTCCAACCTGAGCTGCATAAAGAGTTGAATAACCTTTTATCCATACACGAAAATGAAATTGATGATGATTTCACTCGTTTGTTCTGGCAGGAACAATCCAAAGCTTTTAAATGTAAAAACAAAGGGATGAAGTGGCATCCAATGATGATTAGACTTGCCCTTCTCATTCATAGCAGAGGCCCTGGAGTCTACAATACACTACGTGACACCGGTGTATTAAAGCTTCCTGGTGAGTCAACACTGCGAGACTACAGCAATTATATCCACCCACAGTCAGGCTTCAACCCACAAGTGATTTCAGAAATCAAAGAGTATGCAGAAAAACTTCCTGAGAATCAGCGTTTTGTAATTTTGTTACATGATGAAATGACAGTAAAAGAAGATCTGGTATGGGACAGTAAAACTGACAAGCTTGTTGGTTTTGTCAATCTTGATCAGTGCAAAGACAACCCAGTTAGCAATAAAATTGCCAGCCATGTATTAGTATTCTATGTTGTTGGTATCAATAGTAATCTGAAGTTTAGCATGGGTTTTTTTGGCTCAAAAACTGCCAGCTCGTATGAAATGTGTCCTCTTTTTTGGAAGGCAGTGTGTATTCTTGAACAGCAATGTAAACTGAAAGTAGTGGCATCCACGAGTGACAAAGCATCACCCAACCAGCGACTGTACCAAATGCATGCAGCAGCAAAAGACATCTGTAATAAAACATATAATTACTATGCACACGATGGTCCTAGAGATATATTTTTTTTCTCAGATGTACCACATTTAGTCAAAACTGTGCGAAATAATTTATTCCGCAGTGGTCCAGGCAAGACAAACTTACTCTGGAACAACGGCAAAGAGATGACTTGGTCTCATATTGTGCAAGTTTATGAAGAAGATACAAGACAACAGTTAGCGAGGAGGCATAAATTGACACATGAACATGTTCATCCCAGAAGCCATTCTCTGATGAAAGTAAAGTTAGCTGCACAGGTATTAAGCAAAAGTGTAGGTGTCATTTTACAAGGGCATGGATATGAACATTGTCATGAAACAGCACGTCTAATTCTTTTCATGAACAGGTTCTTTGACTGTTTAAATGCAAGGCATTTGACGAGGCTGCGAGAAAAAGAAATCCAGATCTTAAGCCATACACAGACCTGGATGATCCACGCTTCCAGTTTTTGGATGAATTTCTGGCTTACCTGAGTCAGTGGAGAGACAGTGTAAATGCACGCCCTGGACATTTTACTCAATCTGACAGGGCCAAAATGTTCTTAAGTCACCAGACCTTTAAGGGGCTTGTGATGACTATAAATTCTTTCAAAGAAGTGTGTCGTTATTTGTTAGACAATGGAGTAACATTTGTGCTGAGTAATCGTTTTTGCCAGGACCCTTTAGAGGCTCACTTTGGCAGGCATCGTGCTCTAGGCAGACGCACTGACAATCCCACCATACACACGTTTGGATACCAAGAGAATAAAATACGTCTTCAGAGAGATCTGGCATTGAAAATGCAGCCTAAAGGAAATGTAGAAAAGCGAAAACAAGATGGTTTGCCAGTGACTATTTCAAATAGTCCGTTAAAGAAACTAAGGCACTAGTGAATTTGAATGAAACAATGTGGTACACCAGTTTGTATAACATAATGCTGTACACCACTTTGTATAACATAATGCTGTACACCAGTTTGTATAACATAATGCTGTACACCAGTTTGTATAACATAATGCTGTACACCAGTTTGTATAACATAATGCTGTACACCAGTTTGTATAACATAAACAATGTGGTACATCAGTTTGTAAAACCTTCTCTATGATTCAAAGGTATCTGTAACCTCCAAGTCTGAACCCGATTATGTTGTCCGAATGGCGTTTTGTTTTAATTCTAAAAGATGTTAACTTGTATCAACTTGTTAATTTTTCTGGAGTAATTTATTAAATAGGCTTTTTAAGCCATTTTTGTTTATGCACAGCACATCAACCCAGGGGCATTCAATGTGGGGCTGGAAATCAGCCATGTATTAGTATTCTATGTTGTTGGTATCAATAGTAATCTGAAGTTTAGCATGGTTTTTTTTGGCTCAAAAACTGCCAGCTCGTATGAAATGTGTCCTCTTTTTTGGAAGGCAGTGTGTATTCTTGAACAGCAATGTAAACTGAAAGTAATGGCATCCACGAGTGACAAAGTGTGTGATGAAGTGTTTTGAACGAATTGTTCTGAGGAAACTCCTAACGCAGACACAGCATTTACAAGACCCACACCAATTCGCTTACAGACAAAACAGATCCACTGACGATGCAACGCTGACCATACTCAACAATGCCTACACTCATTTAGAAAAACCTGGTTCATTTGTTCGCATTCTTTTTGTTGATTTCTCGTCTGCTTTTAACACCATTCAACCTCACTTGATGGCTTCGAAGCTTCTGAAGCTCGAAGTTCATTATAAACTTATTCTTTGGATAACAGATTTTCTGGTCAATAGGTCACAGATAGTTTGCTTCGACAAAACACTTTCTGACTCTCGCAACACATCTACCGGTGCTCCTCAAGGTACTGTTCTCTCCCCTGTCCTGTTTACTCTCTATACAAATGACTGTACTGGTAGTGACGCCTTTCCTCTTATTAAATACTCTGATGACACAGCTCTCGAAGATCTCTCCAATTCGGATTCACACTACCTTCAGGAGGTTCAAAGATTTTCCACCTGGTGCAAAGAGAACTACCTTGACCTGAACGTAAAGAAAACAAAAGAAATGTTGATTGATTTCCGCAGAACCCCCCATGTCATCCCAGATCTGTTTATTGATGGTGTAAAAGTGGAGCGTGTGAACGAGTACAAATACCTTGAAACTGTTATTGACAACAAACTTAATTTCGATACCAACACCACGTCCATTCAAAAGAAATGCCAATCAAGAATTTACTGTCTTCAAAAACTTCGATCCCTGAATGTGAACAACTCTGTCCTCTGCTCGTTTTACAGGTGTTTTATTGAATCTGTTGTTACGTTTGGTTTTATGTCCTGGTATGGTGGCCTGAGTGTAAAGAACAAGAATGTGCTTGACAGAGTGGTGAAAGTGTGTGGAAAAGTAGTGGGTGAACAGCAGAAGAGTCTGAATGAGTTGTATGAATGTCGTGTTGTGCAAAAGGCAATGATGTTTGCGGGAGACACTACACATGTTCTGGCCAAACTGTATGACGTTCTCCCATCTGGACGCCGCTTCCGTGTACCCAAATGTTCCACTGTACGAACCAGATCTAGCTTTGTCCCCAAATCCATCCAACTATTAAACAAAATGTAATATGTCTCTCTCAAAATTAATAGAAGTGTGTGTGTGCGTGTACGTGTGTGAGTGTGTATTTTGCTCATCCCCGCTTTTAATTGTTATCCCTGGTGTGTGTGGGGGATTGGGTGTAAGGGTTTGTAGTCTATGTATGTGCGCTCTCTTTTGCTCCATGTCTACTTATATGTGTTGCAGCATGAGAAAACCAGGCTAAAGTGTCAAAATATGAAAAATTACTTATTTATTTATTAACAAAGTACTAAAACTAATCTTCAAAATGCAAAAAACAGAATTGTTTTATCTTTATTGGTTGATGTTTTATGATTTTTTTAATATTTTATTTTCTCGGGGGCTAATTTCCAGAAATTGCCTTCAAAGTTTTGAATTGTAAAATGATCATTACTTCACAACCAGAATTTTCCCATGCATGTATTTGGTATCAAAACAATCAGGAAGATGGCAGCAATATGGCAGTGAGTTGAGATAAGATGAGAAAATTCACATTATACACCATCCACACAATACTGAACATAAACAAATTAAAACAGTACGCACAATTTTATTCTGTACCCATCCATAATGCATAGTGTTTTTAAACATATTAGAAATAAAACAAGTGTTTAGCAAGTCTATAATAACTCAAACACCTAATAATATATCAAGAACATGGCCTGATTCAATCATTTTTCTAAAATAAACCCTATCATAATGCCCCCTCCCCCCCCCTCTTAAATCCCTCGTCCGTCAAGTAATCTTTTGTTTAATTGCAAGCAGCTACATCAGCTCAGTTCAAATAGTCAAACAAAGATTACAAACCTAAAACAAAAGTTTCATTAGTTTTCAGTCCTAATAATCAAGCTTTAATAATTCCCCGATTCTCCACTCCCTTCCGCACATCGAATAAATCTGTCGCGTCACAGGTGTAAATCAAAATAACATGTCATTTTGCTCTATAAAGTTTAAATAAACACAAATATCAAAGCAAATACTAATTACTAGTAATTTGGTAAATAGTCCTCATGTTCATTTCCTAAAACAGACAAACCAACAATAATAAATACTGAGAACATAGTCAACTTGTCATGCTAGTAATATTGAATGCAGGCCAGACTACTTACCTTTTCAACCACCACCCCCCACCCCCAACAAAATATACTACTGAAATATTTTCCACACTCCTACTGTAATTCTTTCACTGATATCGCCTTTTCAACCTTTACCTAAATCTATGCAAGTAGAATGACGGATTATTAAAGACACGCCAATATCGAAGAGGCCTACGATACATGAATCAATGAATGAAAACAAACAGTATCGTTTAATAACGGGATCAAGCTTCTGCTCGTCAGAATCATAATCCTCATCACAGTTCCCACCGGCACCATCATAAAAATAGTCTGAAAGCAGGTCTTGGAGCTCTTCAGAAGCAAAACCGGGTCGATTCAAGGCCCTAGCTACTCTAGCAGACGACACATCTACTGACGCTGGAGACGAAGCCATCACTTCCGGTTTCCAAAAAGAATCGGTCACAAATTGTTTCTAACAAATGCAACATAAATATTGCAAGAAAACACTTGAAATAGATGTATGATGAGTTTATCTACATTTAAAAATTCACTTTGAACTAAAAATCGTCGAAAATTTATAGGAAACACTTCAGTTTTTCACGACCCGGCTAGGGACGCATTCGAACACAAGCAAGCTTCAGAACTAAGGATTTCATGGAAAATTTATACGCCACACACTTTTATGTACCAAAAAGGTAGTACCGATAGGGACTTTTCACTCCCCAGACGTCATATATCAATCCACATTGGGGATTTTCCTTCATAGTCAGACAAGAAAAGTTGTGGTATCGGAGGTCAATTAGTGCCATTGTTTTAGCAAGGTGTGATCAACACCCTTATCAAAATCAACAAAATAAACAATGTTTTAGTAATTTTTGAACAAAATCCGTTTGGGATATTAAAGAAAAGCCTGAAATAAAGACAAAGAGGCAACAATCTTAAAATTGATGGGGTAGCCAATTTTTAGTGTTTTACGGCTGTAGCAGCGAATCAATCCTGGCGTCTTTAGCCGGGTTTTGTCATGCGGCAACACATATATCTGTGCAATTTAATAGACTTTGATCTGTCGTTGTGGTTCGACCTAGCTGTTGGTGTGTGACGATTTTTAAATGATGGCGATTTATCAATTTAATAAGCGTGTGTTTGTTAGTACTTCTCCTCTAACTGTTAAAATATCGGGGACTGTTTTATGCATCTTATTTTATCTTATTATTATTGTCTGTGGCTTCGTCATAGTCTATACATTATTCTATGAACCTGTTAATGAATGAATGCTCATAATGCACTTGTTTATATATTTATTGTAATTTGTTTTAGCAATGCCAGCAAAGCATGTCTTAATTTCTCTGTTTGACTTTGAGATAATAAAGTATTCTTGAATCTTGAATCTTGAAGGTCTCCAAGCCTTTGGTGTGATATCTTGGAGGCTGTAGTAAGTTACAGGCTAATGATCCTATCACTTCCTCCTTCTCTACTGATGTCGTTTGATGACATAAATTTTTTTTATTTTGTACATGAAATTTTAATTTTTTTTGCATCACTGATTATTACAATTCTTTTAACCCTAACACACCATCAACGTTGTTTACCAACCTGGGGTCTTCTGAGGACTCCACGTTTGTATTTTTCTCTCTCAACTGTTTGTTGTTGAGGGTTACTCAAATTAGTTTTTTTTTTTTTGGTGTCTTAAGAATATATTTCAGGTTTACAGAATACAGAATTTATTCAGCCAAATGACAACATACATTGCATATGGAAATTGTCTCGATGTTGGTAAACAGTCACACACCCATCTAGTCTACACGCATCCACACCCACATAAGCATACAGCCACATACTGTGAAAGTTTGAAAACAAAGTTATATCAAAGCACACTATGTAATGTGAAAGTTTGAGAACAAAGTTATATCAAAGCACACTATGTGATGTGACAGTTTCAAAACAAAGTTATGTCAAAGCACACTATGTTAGCAGATAACAGACTTTATTTCGCCAAGTGACATTTACAAAAGCACCTGGAACATACTATGATGGTGCAACATTCAAAACTATCACTCTTACATCTACTATATCACTTGTACATCCTGAAAAACAATACAAGCATTGTGAGAATAAAATATGTTGTGTATTTAAACAGTAGTAAGTTAGTTCCTCATACAATGTTATACTTGTGTGTTTGTAAATCTAATTATATAGTTTTAACAATACAGTGTACATTTTCAACGTCATCATCTGAGTTTTGTCTGTGGGCCAATTTTTCAAATGTACTGCGTTTACATTCCGTAAAAAAAAAGAAGAAATAAACCAATCCGGGAGCCGGGATAGGTCAGTTGGTAGAGTGACAAGCTTGTATTACTAAGGTTGCGGGTTCGATTCCCGGTGACTCAGACATAAAAATTTACTGTGAACACTGGCCATCTTACTGTTGCTATCAGTATGATGGTTGTTTTAGTGTATAGTAGGGTGGGTAAGGAGATTTGGAATGTTGGTTTGTTGTGGGGGTGTTTGACTGCGAGTGAGTGTGTACGTCAACAGGCTGCAAGTATGAAAGGCGCCTTGAATCGCCGTGAACCGTGAGATATGTGCGCTATACATCATTGTAAATAAATAAATAAACAATCCAAATTTGTAAAGTAGTATACCAAGCGGGGTCCTGCCGGGTCTCAACTTGTTTTTATTCTTTGAATTTTTGTTTTTAAAGAATGCATTATAAGTCTAATTATATAATATGTACCAAGTTAAACTGATCTGCGACATACAAAAATCAAGAACGAATTGGATGGTTATAGTACATGCAGCAGAAACCCAAAAAATCACTCTGGTTTGTTTAGGGTTAAACACCTTTAGCAGTTTAGTTCAGTTATTTAATTTAATGTCTGTTCACACAATGGTATCACATTAGACAAAAAACAAACAAACAAAAATTTAAAAAAGGTAAAAAAAAAGTGCATTTATAAAACTCTACCAACAGGCGATTTTAAAATAGCATTTACAATTTTAACAACATTAATTTTGTATTATATAAAATATCTTCTTTCGATTGACCAAAGTCTTTTATATTCAGACTGTCCTCTTTTAATTTGGAACAGATCACTGGGCATTAGAAAAAAATATGATCTGAAAATTTTCCTGTACATGGACAAGTAACATCAGAAGAATATTTAGTACTCCATGAATTTATTCTTAATTTCAATATAATTTTTTATATATGTCTTGGACAATTTAAAGCTGTACATATTTTAGGTTTCTATATGTTTTTCTACTGCTTTATCCAATTGTAAAAAACATTTCATTACAAGACAAATGTATATTATCTATCACAGTGGCACATGTATTTTTCATAGCCCTTTGTCTATTTATCACATACATCATTCCAGAATATACCGCAATGTGATGGTATCCAACAAAATTCACACCTTTAGCATGATATGTACATTGTGATTATTGTTACAAATGAAGAGTGCATTGTGATTATTGTTACGATTGAAAAGTGCAAATACAATGTAAAAGATAATAAAAATATGAAGAATAACAAAAGGTGTTGTTTTTTTTTTTACTGCTTTGTATACAATTTATTTTCTAAATTCAATTCAAATTATACCCGTTTCACATTAAAACTCTGGCTTTATTGTGTACAGTATACAAATTGGCCGGCTCACTTAACTTAAAGAAATTACTACAGCTGAATATATTTTTTTTAAACTTGAAATTACTTCCCTTTCTTATAAGCAACTAAAAGTAAAACCAGTACCTTAATTATAACAAAAATGTTAAACGAGTTTCCAATTCACCATGAAGTAATACAAACAGAACACAAGCCTGCCATATTCTCACACATGGAAATCACTTAAATCATGGAAATGTAACAACAAATTAAGCATAATACAACAGGACATTACAAATAAAAAATAAAGTAACACATTTTTCATAAGTCAACAATATATACAGGGTTACGAAAATCTATTTTTTGCCAATTAAGATTAGTGTGCAAATCACGTACCACATCTGATGTGTGTTTAACAAAAGAGCAACACATGAAAACTATGACATTATATTGCAGTATTCTTGAGTTAGCAGTGGGAGAGTTTCATTGTTTTTCTCAGTCCTTTCTGTTTTCCAACAATAAGTTGCTTAGATCTGTACTCATCCATCATTACCCTGCATTTATGGTGAGCCCTAATCTTGTAATACAAAGTCAGAAACTGCTCCAAAATATACATTTTATCATCATCACTGTCCACTTCGGATTCACAAGTCAGATCATAGAAATATGTTGCAATATCAGTATTTCCAGTGCACAGACTGAGAAAAGATGCTGTGGTGCACTGATCAGGACAGCAGTGAGCTCTATATGCTTGCTCTATGTTTACTGTGAGTGTTTTTACAGATGATTTAACATAAATTAACCCACCCCTGTCATGCATAGCAGTGAGGCAATCTGTGTCTGGTTCTTCAATTTCTGTATTCATTTTTAGTGTTTTCAAGATTTTTATGTGACAGTCATTTACGTTTTTGTACTTCTTAACTTTAGTTTCAATTTTCCGTACTATGCTGCCAGCAATATAATTCAATATGTCCTTTTCCCTGTCTGTAATGATTGAAGTTACAGATGTAGGTGTTGTAAGAAACTCATCTTTAAGATAATTCACATGTACAAGTTTTTCAAATGTATTCAAAGCTACATGAAAGCATACAGCAATTGGCATGTTTAGTATTTCAGCCATGGATGGTATATGCTGTGCACATGTTGTGTGAAACTTGGCCCATGCCTTTTCTGCACTCGATCCAGGCAGCTTAGTTCTGTGCCCCAGGCAGGGATTTAAAAATTGCAGCTCATGGGTCAGCAGTTCCTGGGCTGTAAATAAAATTTTTTTATTATTAATATTTTTGGACAATAATTTTTGAATTCCCAGTTAAGTTCTTTAGTCCGTTGAGAACGATTGTAGATACCAAATAAGCAAAACAGATTCTGTTTCAGATGTTGGTCTTGATTAAATAGAGGGGGATGGGGGGGGGGGAGGGGGGAGAAATTATATACACACCATCATTTCCCTAAGATAAATGGATGCCAACAACTACAAGATATATATATTATATATAGTAGTTGTAGGTATCCATCCATCTTCGAGAGATGATGGTGTACTTCTGAAAGAGTGTCATCATTAGTGGAACCACAAGGCCGTGGGGGATCAAGTGTTGTTCTGCAGCAGACCCAATAACAAGAAGTAATTATTGTTTGTATTTGTGAAATAAAGGTGAGTGGATTTTTCATCAGACCAGTACATTTTTAAAACCACTAGCATTTATATGTTGTTTTTTATTTTTGCATTCCTGTATAAGAGATGAAAACATACCTGTTTGACTGCCAAAGCAATCTTTCATTTCAGCTGGAAGGCACTCATCTCCTTTTATTTCTTGTAGTACTTCACCAACAATACTCAAAGTAACCTGCACATATGTAGTGTAGCATATTGTAAGAGTGCATTGCAATACTTCAACATTAAACAGCACATTCCTCTTCTCTAAGTCTACTTGTAATCTGCTCAATCAAAACTATTATAAATTCTTATGGGTTTTTGTATGGGGTGGAGTGGTTTCGAAAAATATATATGGTGGTTAGTATAATGTTCAAGTAATTATTTATATTAGGCATACATGTATGTATGTTAGCATTTTACTTTAATGTTTGTAGGTTGTGGGCTAGGTACAACTTGCAATGGTACACAAACAGTCTATATAGCTAGGCCTACGCACAAACACATGTAAGAGAATGGTGAATTTACCAAAACACGAGAAGGTTGACATTTTTCTCTGGAACCTGCAGACGAAGTGGATGCTGTCTCTGCCTCCACCGTCTGCTCATCAGTAATATCAGTTTCCTGCAGCATTACATACAATTAATACAAAAAAAGAAACACACTGACACTTAGACAGTGAATTATTGTAGGCCTAGCAATAATATAAGTATCAAGTATGTATCACACATAGTACTGCCACTTGCAGTACTCAGTAGGGATAGTTTGGGCCCATTTGAGGTCCCTTCAATTATTTTGGGTAATTCTGCATAATAGGGTCTTCACGTTTTTAACTGTAGACTTAGGGTTAGGTGTAATGTTAGTTATAGTTTTTAGATTAAGGTTAGCAATATCCTGAATTATATATATATGGTTAGTGCCAGTTACTATTACAGTATTAGTAAAACTACTAAAATACTAACCCTACCTACCCCAAATTCAGCTGTGACTGCCCCTACCCCCTAGCCTAACTCATAGAAAAAACCCATAGACCGTATAACATTTTTTCTTCTTGGGTAGAGCAGTCACAATCAATACAACGTACGTTGATTCATCTGCTGCTGTAACCTGTATTTTGCAGGATTACCTTAGACTTAGTTATTATGAACTGTGTCGCCTACATTCGTCTTACTGCTTATTTAAAAAAAAACAGCAACAAACAAACAAAACGCACACATACACGAACAATTAGGCAGACAGTTGAGTTGTTTTTAAATTCGCATCTTGCTTTATTTGTCGGTGGTTAGCTGAGTCTGCGATTTCGTTTTGACTCGACTGTTTGTTTTGCTTTTCACACAATTTCAGTCATGAGGGTATATTAAACCGCCGAGAACCACATTTACGGTGCCTGTCCACTACAGCTTTGCTTTAGTTAAAACACTACAACTTATTTCAAAAGATGAAGCACAACAAACACTTACCTCTATAATTCTGTCGATCTCAACTTCCATTGTTTTTGTCTGGAACGGAAGTCAGGTTTGCAGGCTGCGAGACAATTGGCCCGTTTTAATACCTCGGAAGAGGCTTACCGCGCAGTCGGCTTTTCAGTTGGCTCTCTCTTTACTATAAGCTCTATGATCCATCCTACTTCAAAACTTAAAGAGTTCATGAGTGGTTGCGATGTGGGAATGGGGGTGAGTGTTTGTGTGTGCGCGCGCGCCTATATGGGAGAGGAGGAGGGGGAGGGGGATGTGTGAACAGAGAACACACATTTGAACAGAGCAGAAAATTTAAGCAGAGAAGAAAATTTAAACAGAAAATTTGAACAAAGCTGTAAAGTTGAACAGAAAATGTTAACCTAACAAACAAGTTGAACAGAACAATGTGTTGTCATTTTCCAGCCTGCAGGGTGTGTGGGAGGGGAGGGGATTGTGTGGGTGGGTGTGGGTGTGTGTGTGTGGGTGTGTGTGTGTGTGTGTGTGTGTGTGTGTGTGTGTTTATGCGTGGGTAGGTAGGATTGGACGGGGAAGGAGAGAGAGGGGGAGGGCAAATTTTTACTAATTTGAAAGTGTATCATGATGCCTTAGGTAACATTAACAATGAAACCATTCACTCCCAGCTCCTGCTGTTTTGTAAAGGAACTCTGCAGTCCTACTACTACTACTACTACTACTACTACTACTACTACTACTACTACTACTACTACTACTACTACTACTACTACTCATAATTAGCGTTACGTTGAAACGCAAAGGATAGTATGTCTGAAACGCGCACGATAGATCTAATCATTTCGCTTTGCAAAGTATTCAATAATAGAATTTATTTACCTTTGATTTGAGTTTGCATTGTTGTTAGAAGAAGCTTTGTATAACGTTGATAATTTTCGTTGGTCGATATTATTGGAGAATTCTCTAGATTTGCGTGTTTACTGTCGATAGAAACTTCCCGATAATTGTAGAAGTTTGAGAACGTTCCTGGAATGTGAAGGAAGATGTATGACGTATGTCGGTGATGACGAAGTCTAAAGCGATTGGTTAAATTGCGTCATTCTCGATTATTCCAAGGTGTTCTGGGGATGAGAAAGGCTATATATGTGCCGCACCGTTTCAAAGAGAGAGTGTTGTTGTAAAAGTGTGAAAAGGCGATTGTATGCAGTTGTTGATGTGTGCTGAATAAAAGTGGAAAACTTCATACGTTGACTCTGTGACTTGTATGCTGATTGAACGGGTTGCGTGGATAAATGAATCCGAGTTTACACCTATCAGGAAAATTCAAGCATTGGGGCTGAATCAACTACTGATAGAAAAACACCAACATCCAATGAGTGTAACAATTAGTCCCATGACTATTTGGGAGACCGGGTTAATGCAGTCCGTAAAGCTCGAAACTCCTGTTCCAGATATCAGTGTCACAGAGCACAATGCATGAGTGGTGCACACTGGAACAACAAACAAAAAAACCAAATGTCTCTTTCAAAAGTACGATTTTGAAATAAATCGATACATTCATTTGTGTACGTATGGGAATGATAGCTTCACGGTAAAGTAGTGGCCACACATGACTTACGTTTTACGGCTTATGCATTGGGTCGGAGGTAGTGGCGCCATGTTTGTTACGGCCCGGTTCGAATTTATAAAGGTGTGTAGATGTGTAATTTCACTATTCACTCCAACAATGCACTTTCCCATGACGATGTCATGTACTCTTTCACGATTTGACCATAATATGAAACAATTTTACTAAGATCGACACGCAACAAATTTGAATATATTTGTAACAAATTTGAATATGTGTAATCATGAAATGTTTTCTTTACTAGAAAAGACAGTGTATCATGATAATAACATTAAAAATATATCTATACTAAATTGTTCAAGACCACTTTCTAAATTAATATATAAATTAAGAATGAACGCATGGAGCACTAAATACTCAGTTGATGTTAAATGTATATGTAATACAAGTTTATCAGTACATCACCTTCTCTTTGAATGCTCAGTTTTAAGAGATATATTTAAAGTAAATGGACATCTTAGATTATTGCATAACTGAATATGGACATTCTGTAGACATGGTTCTATATCATCCAAATGTTACAGACATTGTGAAAGTTATTGCTAAATCTCCTGTTGGTAGACTTTTATAGACTGTTTTGAAATTATGTTGTTAAATAGTTAAAGTGTTTTAAAAGTTACTTTTTCAATGTCTAATATCACCTAAATGTGTGAACAGACATTAAATTAAAGATTGATTGATTGATCGACACGCAACAAATGAATCCCTCTGCCTTACCTCGCCAAGTCGTGTGTAGAAGACAACATTTATTTATTTATTTATTTTATTTAACTTCTATTCGCATTTGTGATAAAAGACAACATGTGTTGCATGTAATCATACAAGGGAGGAGTGTAAATTGGTCTCTAAACTCATGACGTCACACTCTCGCTTCTGATTGGTCCTCATAAACCCGGCTTAGGTATTTTTGCAGAAGAAATCAAACATGCGCTATCCTAGTGAAATTTTACGTTAGCTAGTAAGCAAGGAAACATATAATAATAATAATAATAATAATAATAATAATAATAATAATAATAATAATAATAATAATAATAATAATAATTTATTTTGAAAAGCGCAATTCAAACATAAAATGCTTCACAAAGCGCTTGATCACACGCAGCCACACACAGATACACACGCATAATAAATCTATTATGCATTTAAAAACAAGACAACATGTAAACCTAGTGAAGGTAACAAACCAACACATAAAAGTATAAAATCAGTCAATCAATCAATCAACTTATAAAATAAATGAGTAATTTCAAAGAAAAAATTTAAGAGAGGGACGTTAATACCAAAAGAGGCAGATTAACAATGCCTCATCTAAGATGTAAAGTGTAAATGGTGGTGAAATACAGCAGTTTTAAAAGTAGAATAATCGTTGAATAACTAAACATCGTTACAACATATAACAGGCCAGATGAAGAGAATAAAAGCTTGTGTAATGGCATTAATCTGGTTTAAAAAGAAAACATATTTGTGATTCACATAATAATAGAGACAACACCAATAACAACAACAACAACAACAATAATAATAATAATAATAATAATAATAATAATAATAATAATAATAATAATAATAATAATAATAATAATAATAATAATAGCAGTTCTAATTTCATTTACAGTGAAAACAAGTTAAGACGGATCAAATGTTATTTAAAAAGCAAAACAATTTTAAGACAAGTACACGCATACGCACATGAATCCACATACACACGCATTCACTCAAACATTCACACACACACATTCACACTCACACACACACTCACACACACGCACACACACACATTTCAGATGTCAGCGCGACAGGGTGTCCGCAAGGGAAGATGTTCTACAGGTGTAAGCGGAAGAGATAGGTTTTCATTTGGGCTTTGAAAGAGTCAAGAGATGGAGATTGGCGAAGGCTGCATGGGAGTTTGTTCCACAGGGTAGGAGCATAGACGGAAAAAGCTCTCTTGCCAAATGTTTCAAGAGAGTAGCGAGGAACTGTCAGAAGAGAAGCGTCTTAAGAGCGAAGAGTGCGGGTTGGCTTGTAAGGGTTGAGAAGTTCAGAGAGGTAGACAGGAAAATGTTGGTCATGAAGAGACTGATAGCAAAGAGAGGCAACTTTGTAGTCAACTCTGGCTTTCACTGGCAGCCAGTGAAGAGCAGTCAGAGCGAAAGTGGCGCTAGTGCGTCGGGATTGTTGGAGCACCAGCCGAGCGGCATGGCTCTGAATGCGCTGAAGTTTTTGAAAATTGTTGTTAGGAAGACCAGCCAAGAGAGAGTTGCAGTAGTCAAGCCGAGAAAGGATGAAGGAGACGGCAAGCTTGTTGGCAGAATCAACAGAAAGATATTGGCGGATTTTGCTGATACGACGAAGATGGAAATTCAGAGATTTGCAGAGATTGTTGATGTGAGATTCCATGGACAGACTCTCATCTAGATGTACACCCAGATTTCGAGCAGAAGTTGAGAAAGGGATAGAGTGATCATTGACTTGCAGAGAGTGTGTCGAGAGCTGGCGGAGCTTGCTGTTGGTACCAATGGCGATGACTTCAGTTTTATCATCATTCATCTTCAGCTTGTTTTCTGCAATCCAGTCTGGGACATAGCTGATGCAGCGCGACAAATCACCAGCTGGGGATGTCGGCTGGAGGAGCGGAGTTGTGAATTTGAGAGTCATCAGCAAAGAAATGGTACAGATGATCGAAAGTTTTGATGATTGAGCTGAGAGGTTGAGTGTACATGATGAAGAGGATAGGACCAAGAACAGAACCCTGTGGAACTCCAAACCTCAGAGGAAAAGAAGAAGACTGAGTGCCATTGACAAGAACAGATTGAGTGCGGTCAGAAAGGTATGAACGGAACCAAGCCAGAGCCGTCCCAGTGCAGCCAAACACCGACTGGAGTCGTGCACAAAGAATGTCATGGTCTATAGTGTCGAAGGCTGCGGATAAATCCATTAGCGTCAAAATGGACACCCGGCCTCGGTCAGCTGCCATGAGCAGATCGTTTACTACACGCAGCAACGCGGTCTCAGTGCTGTGGCTCTTTTTGTAGGCTGACTGAAACGGCTCGAGCAGGTTGTGGGTCTGGAGATGAGAAAGGAGTTGAGAGAGAACGATTCGTTCAAGAACTTTAGAGAGGAACGGAAGGTTGGAGACAGGTCGGTAGTTTTTCAGTATTTCGGGATCGAGAGTAGCTTTTTTTCAGAAGAGGAATGATGAGAGCATGTTTGAACGAAGGAGGAACAGAACCAGACTGGAGTGAAGAGTTCATGATGGAGGTGATGACAGGCAAGAGATCATCAAGACATTCATAGAAAAACTTGTAGGGCAGAGGGTCGGGAGAGCAGGATTTCTTGGGCATGTTGAGAATGACTTTTTCAACTTCGTCAATGGTGACTGGTTGAAATGCACAGACAGGAATCCCAGAGAAGCTCGGCAAGTTGGCAGCACCCGCAGTATGAGGAACGGCATCCAGACTTTTTCGGATGTCCTCAATTTTGTCTACGAAAAACTCGCCAAACCTCTCTGGAAGACTCTCAGGAGGGATGGTTGAAGGAAGCGCCCCGCTGGCAGCCACACCCATCAGTTCGTTGCTCAAGCGGAAAAGTTCACGCGAGCTGTTTGACTCGGCGATCCACATCTGGACAAAAGATGTCTTGGCGCCACGGACAATATAGGAATTTATAAGCGTAACTCAAGTGTGGCCGGGTGCTTCAGGCCAATGGGGTGGGCCTTGAAATTCTAAAAAACATAGGATAGCAACGGAAGAGTGTATGGTAGACACAGTTGCTTGTTTGTATACCATATATGGAGGCCTAAACGTCAAAACTCAATTATTCTTTTGTTTACTGCTTCGAGAAAGTCTAGGACGAACAGGTACATTCTGACCACTCCCTTTTTAACCCTTCCCCGACCCTAAACTGATGGACAATATACTGACAGGAGCTAATTGTTCTATGTCACAACGACCCAGAGCCTCTGTCTGCTTAGAGCTTCCTCTGTCACGCACTTAGTTCTCAACAACTAGACTGGGCCCTTCCTATACAGACGGTGCCTGCGCTTCTCTCAATTATAGTGATTCTTCCAATACATTATTCCACAGACAAAGGTGTTGGGTTTTTTTAATTTGTTTTTTTTTCCTTCTTTTTTTTGTTTTGTTTTTCTTTTTAGCGCAATGAACATGATTTTTTTGTGTGGAGACCTCGTCATCATCATCATCATCATCATCATCATCATCATCATCATCATCATCATCATCATCATCATCATCATCATCATCATCATCATCATCTTGTTGTTGTTATTGATGTTTATGTTGTTGTTGTACTTCTTCTTTTTCTTAGATAGATAGTTAGATAGATAGATAGATAGATAGATAGATAGATAGATAGATAGATAGATAGATAGATAGATAGATAGGTACGTACGTACGTACGTACGTAGATAGATAGATAGACAGATAGATAGATAGATAGATAGATAGATAGATAGATAGATAGATAGATAGATAGATAGATAGATAGATAGATAGATAGATAGATAGATAGATAGATAGATAGATAGATAGATAGATTGATTGATTGATTGATTGATTTATTGTTGCTTTAGGTCCACTCCCGAGCCAAATCAGGACCGGATAGATAGATAGATAGATAGATAGATAGATAGATAGATAGATAGATAGATAGATAGATAGATAGATAGATAGATAGATAGATAGATAGATAGATAGATAGATAGATAGATAGATAGATAGATAGATAGATAGATAGATAGATAGATAGATAGATAGACAACCCGACATTTGGCTAGTTCTGACTATTTTACAATAAGTACAAGACAACAGTTCCTGCCACAGGTTCCCGTATTTGGATACGAGATTCTCTCTGTACAGGGCTGTTACACTCCGTTTGATGATGGTGTTTCTATCAGTAGTGGATTCAGCCCCAATGCTGAAGTACTGATGAGTGTAGCTCAGATTCGTTTATCCACGCAACCCGTTCAATCAGCATACAAGACACAAAGTCGACGTATGAAGTTTTCCACTTTTATTCAGCACACATCAACAACTGCATACAATCGCTCAATAGATTTTCCACTCTCAAATTTTACTTTCCAACTCACTATCAACAACAACCAACCTTTTTTAACAGTGCCGCGCTTATATAGTCTCTACATACTCGGGAACAAACGAGAATAATCCTACATGAAAAACCACAACCAATCAAAATTAATTTCATCATCACGTGACTCACGTCATACAACCTCATTTAGAATGGAAGCTTCCATGGTAACCAACAGAACAATCCACACGCTTCGATCGATAGTAAACAACCAATTCCCGAAAATTCTCAAACAATATCGACCAACTAAAAACACCAACGCTACACAAAGCCTCTACTAATAACAACGCAAAATCAAATCAAAGATAAATACACTCTATTACTGCATGCGTTGCAAAAATAAAACGAACAGATCTATCGCGCGCGCGTCACACATAATATCATGCGCGTTTCAACGTAACAAGGGCACGCCCCTCTCTATTATGCTTAATGTAGAGATGACACGCTATTCCTTTGTGTTGTGTTATATCAATGTAGAGACGGCACACGCTATTCCTTTGTGTTGTGTTATATCAATGTAGAGACGGCACTCGCTATTCCTTTGTGTTGTGTTATATCAATGTAGAGACGGTACACACATTTCTCTCTGTTAGGTGACATTAGTGTGGAGAAGAAAAGTAGCCCCTTTCTCTTTTCTGTTATATTATTTTAGAGAAGACGCGCTCTCTAATACGAGCGCCTATCGTTCTGGCTAACTGTGAATATGCGATAGGCCAAAGACAATACTGAAGACTTCACATCCAAACTGACAATAGCACATTGTCTTGTTGTCTTACAAGTGTTCGAGTAGGAGTGTTTTGTATGGGTGTAAAAAACAAATAATCGACAGCCATGCTCGTCACAATAAACGCAAAACACAAGTGCCTGCTATTTTGTTATAGCTAGTTGTTTTCTCTCGCCATTATTGTCGTCTACTTTACTGCACGCCCGTCTTAGAGTTGTTCCCCTTCATACTTTCGTGTTTGGTTAATTCTGTTTCGTTTACAAGAGTATCACGAAGACACTACTGCATGTAGGCATATACTGTCAGACATATATACTCAAGCTCTCGTGCGCACACACCCACACGCACACACACACAAGTGCACCTACACACACACACACACACACACACACACACACACACACACACACACACACACACTCACTCACTCAAACACAAACAAGTTTTGAAAAAAATTTAAAAAAAAATAAAAAAAATCAATCTACCGCATTTTTTTGCTTGTGGGTAATGGGAGTACTTGCTGCAAATGGCAACAATTCAAACATGTGCACACGGTGTTTCACCTCTTGTCGTCTTTTGAAGTGAAACTAAGACCTACTACACAACGAAAGCGATGCCCAAGTTGCAGCAAATGTAGCTAAATAATGTAGAGCTTTGGCAACAAATGTAGCAATGTCACAAAAACTGTAGCGAACTGTAGTGAATGGTGCCTTGTAGCAAGTAAAGTAGCAGTTTAGCGAATGCAGCAGTTTGGCAACTGTAGCAATAACTTTTGTTTAGGAAATAGCGCAAGGTATCAATTTAGCGAATATAGCAATGTAGCAAGTGTGGTAGCAATGTAGCAAATGTTGCAATGTAACACAACAAGGATGGCAAAGCGCAGCCCATGATTGCCTCTGCGTGGCGATACCAAATGTTGGACACACTTCTCGATGAAGAAGACGTTATTAAAACAACTAACCAACCAAATGTCAGATGCAGATCGGCATTCTGTGTTTGATACCTTTACTCTATGGATCTTGGGCTCTAGAGAAAAATTGGATTACAACAATTCACACTGGAGAAACGTCATGTTCCCTATGAGGCTGTAAAAAAAATATCCCTTTCACCTAATAGACGTTTTTTTTTTATGAGGTGGTCAAAACAAAGGACTTTTTTCTAATCAAAACACAGCAAAAGATCTTCTTTTGTCATAAACCTATTCACAAAGTGGACTTGTTTTCTTTTGTCATAACACACCAACAGGCTTTTTAAAATTTTTATTTCTTAGTTGTGTGTTTTACCATAGAGCAAAAATGTTGCAAGACCACCACAAAACCAGCAAAAAAGGCTGGATCACTAGCAATAGAATAACCAACCACTAGGCAGCGTTTCTTACAATGTCCACGTCTGAGATCTCGTCCATATCTCCAGGAAAAAGTGTGCTATGGTCGTAAAAAAACAACAAATCCCCGTGTTATTGCGAGACAGGAACACAACTAGCTCTGTCGATAGAGCGGCACTCGTTATCGTGTTCTAGACAGTCGCAAGTTTCATCCAAAAGAAAGGTTTTTGTTTTTCAACGTGACGGATATGCGAAATCGTGTTTTAGACCTTTAGTGCTTAGCAAAGTATTACACGATTTGGGTGCCTGTAGTGTATAAACGGCATAACAGTAACGGTCTGCACTATAGAGGACCCGATAACCAAATAATACTTACTAATACTATTACCACTGCTGCTGCTGTTACTGCTACTACTACTACTACTACTACTGCTACTACTATTACTATTATTACTACTACTACTACAACTACAACTAATAATAATAGTATAGTAATATATATATATATATATATATATATATATATATATATATATATATATATATATATATATATATATATATATATATATATATATATATATATATATATATATATATATATATATATATATATATATCAACATCGGAGCAATTCCCATTTGCGAGGTTCTGTTTGTCATTTGGCAAAATACATTCTGAATTCTGTGGTTTTCGCTTTGTATTTTTATAGATAGCATGTTAAGCACGGTAACTTTTACACCCTTGTTTAAAGTAGTATTTGATAGATGACGTGTTATCAAGGCACGGTTTTTACAATGGGGGGCTTTAACGTTAGAACCTAGTGTCTGAACGTTGTTGCAGAAGAACTCAGCTATAGATATACCAATAAAACGGGTATAAGTGTGATGTAGGCTGACTGCGGCGTGATTTCATGCGTCTTGCAACAGCAGCCCATAGGCTAAGGCTGACTGGCAGTAAGCACGCAATAAACGCTAACATTTCCCACAAGACACATCAAGCAAACGACCTCTTAGAGTAGGAGTATGTGAGGAAGTTGAGAGAGTGAGAACAAGTCATGTTTTTTAACGTTGGGTCTTTGGGCGGTATGGCTTAAATATTGTGATGAATGTACAACTTCAATGGTTGGTATTGAGTGTGTGTGTGCGTGTGTTGTGCACGTATGTGTTTTGTGTGTGGTATGTACGTGTGTGTCGTGTTTGTAGAGAGAGAGAGAAGAATGTATATTTAGATGTATGCATCATTCATGTATGTGTGGGTGGGGGGTGAGAGGTGGGGGCTGGGTGGGTGTTGGGAAATATAAGGGAGGGTGGATGGTGGGTGTGGATGGATGGAGATTATGTTCTGTAACAGCATGCGTGAGAGAGAGAGATAGAGGGAGAGAGGGTGGAGGAGAGAGAGGGTAGAGGAGAGAGAGTTGTCTTAACCTGAAAGCGAGAGAGAGAGTGACAGAGAGAGACACAGAGTCAGAGATAGAACTGAGACAGACACACACAGGGGCACGGAGAGAGAGAGAGAGAGAGAGAGAGAGAGAGAGAGAGAGAGAGAGAGAGAGAGAAACACAGAGTCAGAGGTAGAACTGAGACATACACACACAGAGGCACGGAGAGAGAGAGAGAGAGAGAGAGAGAGAGAGAGAGAGAGAGAGAGAGAGAGAGAGACATAGAGACAGAGAGAGACACAGAGTCAGAGATAGAACTGAGACAGACACACACAGAGGCACGGAGAGAGAGAGACAGAGAGAGACACAGAGTCAGAGGTAGAACTGAGACAGACACACACAGAGGCACGGAGAGAGAGAGACAGAGAGAGAGACATAGAGACAGAGAGAGACACAGAGTCAGAGATAGAACTGAGACAGACACACACAGAGGCACGGAGAGAGAGAGAGACAGAGAGAGACACAGAGTCAGAGGTAGAACTGAGACAGACACACACAGAGGCAGGGAGAGAGAGACAGAGAGAGAGAGAGAGACACAGAGTCAGAGATAGAACTGAGACAGACACACACAGAGGCACGAAGAGAAAGACAGAGAGAGACAGAGAGACAGAGAGAGACACAGAGTCAGAGATAGAACTGAGACAGACACACACAGAGGCACGGAGAGAGAGAGACAGAGAGAGACAGAGAGAGACACAGAGTCAGAGATAGAACTGAGACAGAAACACACAGAGGCACGGAGAGAGAGAGACAGAGAGAGACAGAGAGACAGAGAGAGACACAGAGTCAGAGATAGAACTGAGACAGACACACACAGAGGCACGGAGAGAGAGAGAGAGAGACAGAGAGACAGAGAGAGAGAGAGAGAGAGAGAGAGAGAGACAGATACAGAGAGAGAGAGAGAGAGAAAGAGAGAGAGAGTTAGTTAGTTTGACTGCAAAGAGCCGAATCAGGACCACAACTTGGTTGAAAGAGGACTCAACCCAATCCGTATAAAAGATCTGCTGAAACAACCCTAGTGGTAACACTGAAGGCACTCCACCAACCGGTCACTTTACATCTCATCTAATTTATCGAACCCCTCGTAATCACAAAAACAAAATAGAATATAAACATCATTATAAAATATTAACAAAATACACTCATAAAATGTCTACATTGCTAAATCATAATACAATAGAAAGCCCCAGTGAACATTTGGCAGAACGCGTCCAATATCTCCAAGCTAACCCAACAGACCCCATACACAAATGAGGAGTTTTGGAGAGATTTCAAGAAAAAAGATAGGTGACTGGTGAAGCGAAGAAGATATTAGATTGACAGAACAGATTAAGAAGGGGATAGAACAAATGAGAATGACAGAAACAGTGGTAATTTAAAGCACTAAATTTCCAGAAAGAATGGATGCTATTTATACAGAGTATCCCGGTACCCCAACGGGGGGAGAAAGAGAGAGAGAGAGAGAGAGAGAGAGAGAGAGAGAGAGAGAGAGAGTGAGAGAGAGAGAGAGAGAGAGAGAGAGAGAGACTGTCGCGAGAGGACTAGTTTTACCCTGCTTATTTTACTATTTAGCCTTGTTTAGTCGTTGTAAACTTAGAAAGTTAGTGTATTACACAGCAGACGATTACAGTATACGGAGGTACACACACTGCGAGCTTGACGCAAACAGTGTAGTGACGTCAGCTCTGTGTGCGTGGGATCGAAACGTTTTACCCAATCAGGACTCAGGCTGAGCGGCTAGATCCAGTTCTGGCTGATTCAGTCCAAACCAGGTATTAGGTCAGTTGAGAGTAAGACGCCACAGGGTACACAGCTACACCTGAGTACAGCAATACCTCCACTGACTAGACCAGGAAGCAGGACTTGAGAATCTTAGAATTCTATCAAGTAGCCACGGGGCCTGACTTTGTCAAACAGGTAAATGAACATGCTTCTGTTTCATCGTGATATATTTATATTATTGTTGAAATTATGGTTGTAGAATTTGCCACGCTTAGATGTGAATTGTTAATCAGAATTTGCCTTACCACGCGTAGAAGCCGAACACGTGTTAAGCACGACCGGCCGACGCCATCTTGAATTATGTACGGAACCACTGTTGTTGAACCTATATGTATGTTTGCAGACCAGTGGCTGTACCAGTGAATGTTTATAATATTATTAATTCTGTATGTGTATAATTAGCCACGATTTATATTTATGTATGTATAGGAAAATAGAGCTGAGATTCCAGTGGACCACGGACGTAGCGGAATGTTCGTCGCTTATGTATAGAGATGTGGAGCTATCACTGAGGGCTACTTTGGCTTTCAGTGAGACGCTCTGCACATACCTGTTATTCAAGGTTGTGCAGAATTTCGTCTCTTATATTACAGACGAGCAGGCGAGCTATGACGTGCGCCCAACTCAACAGGAAGGACGAGTTGGCTGTTTAGCCTCTACAGCAAAAGCCTGAGAGAGCAACCCTGGAAAACACCCTGCAAGACCCCACAGCGTGGCAAGGGACCAAACTACATGACGACACATCGTGTACCAGAAGCTACCTCAACGAAGGACTTCAAACCCACTACGTGACAGTTAAGTGCATAAGCAAAAGTGCACCCAAACTGATATCAAAAGGACCACAGTAGTCCACTCTTCAGAAACTATAACAAAACGGACCACAGTAGTCCAATCTTCAAGAACTTTAGTAGCCAGTGCCCTATGAAGACATAACAGCTGCCTAGACTATGAGCGATCGAATTATTTGCATTAACTCTTGACTTTTTAAGGTAGATTAGTACATAGAAGATCTCGTATAGAGTAGAGGAAATAAATGTGTGATTTTAACTGTTATCAAGTGGCTGGACTACATATGATTCATAGCCGTGTGAAAGCTAGTGTGACAGTGATCTTTTACCATTTTTCTATCTATCTCTGTACCCCAGCCTTAACACAGACCGAGCTAAACAAATAAATTTATTAAAGTAATTCACAGGGTGACTAACTAGCAGTTCCCATCGAATAAAGCGTGAGGGTTACAGCATTCCATTGTGCAGAGCCCAGAACCGAATAAACCCCACGTGACAGAGACAGACAGACAGACAGAGAGACATAGAGACAGAGAGAGAGACAAACACACAGAGAGACACAGAGAGAGAGACAGAGACAGAGAGAAAGAAAGAGATTCTCAGTTTCATTTTAAAACCCCTCTCCACCCTACCCTTCTCCTCTCACATTCTTCACAAATAACAAATAGCCCCCTCCCCTCTCCTCCCACTCCACTTAGTCTTTCTCTCTCTCTCCCCTAGCTCGCTCACTCCCTCCCCTAGCTCTCTCTCTCTCTCTCTCTCTCTCTCTCTCTCTCTCTCTCTCTCTCTTTCTGCACAATAGCAACAAACATGTTACGGTTCAGCGAAAGCGCTCAGGTTGTCTCCCTTTACGCCCCTCTCCTGTCAAGCCAGCTTTCATCTTGGCAGTTTATTATTACAAGTTAATGGGAAATAATCTTTGTTTTGCCTTTGTCTGAGCTCACATTGCTTTGTAATAGTCTACGAGACTATGGTCTCTTTGTCTAAATGATCTATTTTGTTCTATCTTATTCTCACCAACAAAGGGAAAATACTCTTTGTATTCATTTTTTTGTCAGAGCTCACATTTACTTTGGAATAATTATTAGTCAATGACTATGGAATCTTTGAGTGTTTGATCTTATCTGTCCTATATTATTCTCACCAACATATGGGAAATAGTCTTGTTTTCAATTTTGTCTGAGCTCATATTACTTCGGAGTTAGTATATGACTATGGTATCTTTGTGCGTTTGATCTACATTATTCTCTTGACTGTGGGAGTGCCGGGGGTTTCTGTATAAATAGTGTCTCCACTTTCTGGAAACTTAGTGCTTTAAATTTCCACTGTTGCTGTTTTTCTCCTTTGTTCTGTCTCATCCCTACTCTGTTCTATTAATCTACTATACTATTTTCTTCGCCAGACCAGTCACCTACCTCTTTTTCTTTAAAACTTCCAAAACTCCTCATTAGTGTATGAGGTCTGTTGGGTCAGCTTGGGACTATTGGACCCTTTCTTCCAAATGGCCACTACGGCTTCCTATGATATTATTATTTAGCAATGTAGCCATTTTATATGTAAGTGTTTTGTTGATATTTTATAATGATGTTTATATTCTATTTTGTTTTTGTAAACGGGGGTTCGATAAAGTAGAGTATAGCCTCAGCGTCCCCTATGTAGGATGCCTTTATTTTAAAGTGACCGGCTGGTGAACTGCCTTCAGTGTTACCACTAGGGTTGTTTCAGCAGATCTTTTATACAGATCAGGGGTGAGTCCTCTTTCAACCAAGTTGTGGTCCTGATTTTGTGGTCTTGATTCGGCCCATTGCAGTCCGCTGGGCCCTGTAAGCAATGAATAACTAACTATATTATTCTCACCAACATGTGGGATAATTTTTTATTGCTGTTGTTTGAGCTCATATTACTTTGGAATTAGTCTATGATTATGGTATTTTTGTGTGTTTGATCTATTCTGTCCTATATTATTCTCACCCACATATGGGAAACAGTTTTGTATTGCTGTTGTCTAAGCCACAATACTTTGGACTTAGTCTATGACTATGGTATTTTTGTGTGTTTGATCTATTCTGCCCATATTATTCTCACCAACCTACGAAAAATAGTTTTGTATTGCTGTTGTCTGAGCTCACACTACTTTGAAATTAGTCTATGTTCAGTTAAGTAGTTTTATTTTACGTGTGTTCACTCAAAGAAATATTAGGAAACCAAACTTTAAAAAAAAATTAAATTAAATTAAATTAAATTTTAACAATCTACTCATTGGCCATATTAAAATAACGTGAAACACACTCACAATGTCTGGATAATATAAAGTGTCTTCCTTTCATTTTGCGATATTTCTTGGTGTTAATACCGTGAATTTCTATGGATTTCTTGATGGATGACTTATTCTATCGTCGCTGACACTGCCACGGAACAAAAGGCCTTTGTTCTTTTTGTCTAGAAATAGAACCCTATTCTAGCCTATAATATTCTATAAGTAGAATTCAATTAAATTCTATTCTATAACTAAACATATATTCTAGTCTAGTCTATTTTGTAAATATAATGCTATGCTATTCTATAAATAGAATGCTATTCTGTTTTATGAATAGAATTTCATTCCATACTAGTCTAGATTAAAAACCGAATGTCATTATAGTCTTTGTTATTCTATAAATAGAAATTTATTTTATTCTATTCTCGCAAATTGAAGAGAAATATTAATGGCCTCACTTTTAGCTCAAATGGCTCACAATGTAGTGCAATAAGCATGAAGGCTATCCATGTATACATGCGCAATAAAACGCTACGTCGTCGTCATAATAATAATAATAATAATACAGGATGCTATACGCGCCTTACCCCAAATCATTCAGGCTCAAAGCGCGGCGACCTATACCAACATACACGCTCACCTGTCTCATCCACCCTCACACATATCAAACACACACCCATCACTCAAACAGGTGGTGTAAAGGCAGGGAGATCGCTATTAGAAGACGGAAAGAAAACCGAATTTTTATTTTTGAAATTTTTTTACATTGACTGCGTCCTGTACCATTATTGAAGGGAGGGAGTAAACCGGAGTGCCCGGAGAAAACCCTCGGTGACCTCAATAGTCTCGTACCTAAGTCACATACGTTCGCCCCTTGCGGGAATCGAACCCGCGACCTTCGGCATAGGAAACCGGCGACTTATCCACTGCGCCACGAGGCCACCCCGTGGCCATCCTAATGGCCACCATCATAATGGTGATGATGATGATGATAGTGATGATGATAGTGATGATGATGATGAAGATGATGATGATGATGATGATGATGATGATGATGATGATGATGATGATCATCATCATCATCATCATCATCATCATCATCATCATCATCATCATCATCATCATCACTATCATCATTATCATAGACTTTGTGCTTCATGCTTTGAAGGTCTATTCTGTTCTATTCTGCGTTTTGAACTAATCTGCAATTAAGAAAAAGCGCTATGTGGATACCCATATTATCATCATAATTGGTAGTAGTAGTAGTAGTAGTAGTAGTAGTAGTAATAGTAGTAGTAGTAGTAGAAGTAGTAGTAGTAGTTGTAGTAGTAGTATCAAACTTTCACAAGAGTATGGACTTTCTATCGTAGTTCAAAATGTTTAGGCTTTGTTTACGTTTGGATAAAACGGGTTGACCCTCAAATTGGCGTTGTTATTACATTACACAATGGTAAAGTGTGTTATCACATTACACAATGATAAAGTGTGATATCACATTACACAATGATAAAGTGTGTTATAACATTACACAGTGATAAAATGTTTTATCACATTACACAATGGTAAAGTGTGTTATCACATTACACAATGATAAAGTGTGTTATCACATTACACAATGATAAAGTGTGTTATCACATTACACAGTGATAAAGTGTGTTATCACATTACACAATGATAAAGTGTGTTATCACATTACACAATGATAAAGTGTGTTATCACATTACACAATGATAAAGTGTGTTATCACATTACACAATGATAAAGTGTGTTATCACATTTCACAATGGTAAAGTGTGTTATCACATTACACAATGATAAAGTGTGTTATCACATTACACAATGGTAAAGTGTGTTATAACATTACACAATGATAAAGTGGACTTTCACATTACACAATGATAAAGTGGACTTTCGATGCTCAAACCAACCTCTACAGTTTGGATTTTCCATTACGGAGTGATTTTCCCTATTTTTAACGGTACATCGATACCAAAGCTGTGTGTCCTTGAACCCTATTTCTGATTGAACCACGCGGATTGAACAATGCGTCCTGGGGTAGCGTCTATTTCATGAATCTATAACGAAATACCTTACGAGCAATTTGTTTACGGGTTCTGTCTTACTGGTTCCGGTGGCTGCTATTTTTGTTAGCTCCAGAATGTTGGATGGCTAGCCAACGGCTGTTGCTATTATTAGTACTAACCACTACGGAATTTTTTCATTTAAAAAATAAATATACTTTCGAAAGAGTTATTTTTAGTTGTAAGCTTTTTTTTTCAGAGGGACAACACTCACTGTGAATGGTAAAAGGATCTGCCAAGGTGACAACACTTCACTGTGAATAGTAAAAGAGATCTGCCAAGGTGACAAAATCACTGAGAATGTTAAAAGAGATCTGCCAAGGTGACAACACTCACTGTGAGTGTTAAAAGGATCTGTTAAGGTGACAACACTCACTGTGAATGTTAAAAGGATCTGCCAAGGTGACAACACTCACTGTGAATGGTAAAAGAGATCTGCCAAGGTGACAACACTCACTGTGAATGTTAAAAGGATCTGCCAAGGTGACAACACTCACTGCGAATGTTAAAAGAATCTGCCAAGGTGGCAACACTCACTGTGAATGGTAAAAGGACCTGTCAAGGTGGCGTGGTCAACGATGGTCTCTTTAAGGAACAATCGTTGTTGTTGACGTCTACAATATCTTTTGTACTGTTTCTCTTCTGTTATGCCCCTCCCTCTCACCCCTCAGTACCCATCTTTCACGCCAAACCCCAGCTCAAACCCACAACACCCTTCTGAACCCAAACCCTAACCGATTCTTGACGAGTCTGGTGGCGCTAGTGTAGTGCATAATTATTTTTGTCATGTCGAGGCCCTCACCTGCATTTGACACCAAACAATTAAGACGTCGTGGCTGCTATATTTGTGTTGCTGTCTGTTTGGGTGTCTGCGTAGCTGTCATATGAATATGCAATCAGAGCGTCAGTGACGGCTGAGGCAAACGCGTCAGGGTAGGCCTAGTCCTCTATCCCCTTGCTCAGTTGGGCCAAAGTAAACAAGCTATGCCTATTTGTGTGATCTGACCTACATCTATTTACATACTTAAGTGCCCCCAAAGAGCTGTTTGTGGAATTATAACCAATTTGAGAAAAGCGATTTAGTTATTCGTCAGTCTTTTTCCAGATCTGAGAAGGATGGAGGGCGAGAATGGTTTTTAAAAAAATCCCTAGAACTATAAAGATCAGAATAAGGCCAAAAATGTGAAGTTAATATCATAATTACTTAATAAGTCTTAATTGCGTTTCGCTAAAATCGTAGTATGGGACTGCCTGCCAAAATAAAGGTCTTAAGATACGCATACTCAGCAGATCCCTGATAGCCCGTAGTGAAGATTATGTTGCCTTAGCATAAGTTGCATAAGTTGCATAAGTTGGCTGTGATTCAAGTCTGCATCGTCAAGATGACAAATGTGCATGGTAACGTGTTTGGGCTGTTTGAGGGCAACACAGATCTGTGACCACAACGCGAAATGTAGTTTAGTGATAAAGGCGGCTAGTACTGTTCTCATGACGATATTGGCAATGACACGAAGAAGGAGGATGAAAAGGAGGAGAAGATAGAGAAGAAGAAAGCAAACAGGAGATAGAGAGACAGAGAGGACGAAAATGAAGACGAGGGCAAAGAAGAAGATGATGATAATGATAACGATGATGATGATGATGATGATGATGATGATGATGATGATGATGATGATGATGATGATGATGATGATGATGATGATGATGATGATGATGACGACGACGAGGGGGGTGTGATCGAAGGGAGACAGTTTAACACTTGCAAATCCAAAATGTAAGCTCGCCAAATCGTTTTATGTGTGTTTGTTTATGCAACTTGTATGAGTGGGGTGGGTGGAGGGAGATCGCGCGGGCGCGTATGTGTGTGTATATGGTGTATGTGCGTGTATATGGTGTATGTGTGTGTATATGGTGTATGTGCGTGTAGTACATGCGTGCAATCGGCGTATGTGTATGTGTGGGAGTGGGTGCGGAAAGATGCGTTGGGTTGGAGGTAAGAGGATGTCGATGTTGTTAAGTTTGAAAGTTTATTTACAGATGATGCCTAATCCGTACCCGACGAAGTTGTAAATGTAATCCCCTTCAGCTTGGCATATTCAGCAATCTATAAGGAGCCTGGAATGATCGACGCATTGTTCGTGGGTCCTCAGATCAACATCAAGCAGATAACAACGAACATGAAAATAAAAATAAAAACACTTAACGAAAGGATTGCAAGACCTATAACCACAGGCGCTCGTATCTTGGATAAGGTATAGAACGCGCCTTTCTCAATACTTTTATATCAAGGCAGAGAAGACCAAAATGATGACCAACAATACCAATGGCATCAACACGAACATCAAAGTCCAAGGCCAATCCCTAAACATGGTGCACAACTTCAAATATTTAGGAGCAATTGTATCAGACAGTGGGTCCCGGCAGGACGTCATCTCCAGGATAGCACAAATAACTGCTGCCCTGACAAGATTGGAGCCCATTTGGAAAGACAGAACCATAAGTCTACACTCCAGGGTAAGGCTGCTGCGCTCCCTTGTCATCTCCATTTTCCTATACTATTGCCAAACCTGGAACCTCACAGCAGACCCACAACGAAGAATACAAAGCAAGGAGGTTAGGTACTACAGAAGAACCCTGGGCCCCAGCACATCACCAATAACGAAGTCCAACAGACCATCACACAAGCCATTGTACAACACGATGACTTGTTCACAGTGGTAAAGAAACGGAAAATCCTATGGTATGGTCGCGTCACCAGAGCATCAGGCCTTGCAGAGACCATCCTGCAAGGCCGGTGAGGACTGCTGAAGACAGAGAAAGATGGCGTACGGTGGTTAAACGATCATCTGTGGTGCACCAACCACCTTCGAGTTACAGAATAGGATAGATACTAGAAATGGTTTGAAAATAGACTGCGCGTATTTATTACTTTGGAAATTTTTCATGAATTACTGTTGAATCGATTGAGACGCCTTCTTTCAGGAGAAATCTTCTAGTTCGTTCATATAGATTTGAAATATGCGGGGACTCGCGATGTTCATTTAGAGGAATTGGAGACCTTGATATACAAATATTGAAAGGGGCGTGTACTACAGAGAGGACGCTACCGCATCCATCAGATACGAGTGCCTGTGCCTGAAACAAAGAACTTGGAATGCAAGCGTTAATAATTGAGGAATCAAGTCTTTACAATCAAAAGCATTCTTCCTTTATATTGGCATGCTCTTTCTTGTACGCTGAGCGATCAAAATGCCTTTGACTCATGGCGCATAGATCAACCTAAAACGTCAAGTCTGGGCCGTATTTACAGGGCTGAATGCTGGTCTGGGCGTTTCTCAACTTGGGTGCCTGTAGCGATTCATTTATATCTAAGCGGTACATAGACCACAGCCTTAAGCACGATAGACACTATTACGTAAGATCGTGTGCTATCTACCACTTTGCTATAGATAATTCATTACAGGCACCCAACTTGAGTAATAACCCCCTGTGATTCGAGACCGTGAAATCTGCGTTCGTCAATGGTGGCGGGGTTCAAAGCTCGTTTATTTTCTTATAACTGTTGGTATAGAGCACTTCTCCAGCCAAGGCCGCAGGCTTAAACAAGATCACGCTCAAGAGACGCGAGGTGCCCACTTGCACTTTTAGGCGCAACGTCTAACACTCCAGACAACTGAGCATTACCCTGGGCGACCTGGGGATGTGGAGAGAAGAGAAGGGACCGAGGACTTGTTGGGTGCATTTATTTAACCGGCACTCACCGGTCTAGGACACGAGCGTCAGGATCTTTAAAGTCCGCGCAAGTGCAATGAGGAGCGTGCGCAGACTAGATCTCACCAGACTTACTTACGCTCATAAACGATCGTATATCGGCACGACATAAAAAGGGGGACAATTTCAGTGGCAGCCGACTGGAGAGTTGTCGTTCGTTATCGCGGCTGTGTTGAGACCTGACGATCCGCCCTGCAGTTGCTTTGACGACCCACAGGCCTTTTGTTCTCTCACCTAAGTTCTTGGCACGTTTAGCTGCCGCTCTGCGTGAGGTTCCTTAAAGTTCAATGATGCTGATGCTGATGTTGTTGATGAGGAGGAGGACGAGGAGGAGGAGAAGGGAGAGGAGGAGGATCAGTTTGACGGGCAATGTGAAGAAAAAAGGATGAGCTAGGAGGGCCAGGGAACAGGCATATGTAGACATTAATATATTAATTAAAGTATTCTACAGCCTACCGCATTTCATATCAACATCAAACCCACTTAAAAGAAACACACACTCATACACACACACACACACACACACACACACACACACACACACTCACACAAACACACAACAGGAACATTACCGCTAAAGAATAAAACTTTAATTATGTATATAATTGCAATCTCACCAAAGAGCGACCTTCATGCTTAAGAAATTCTATTACCACTTAACCTTCTCAAACGCAAACCGCAACCAACTCCGATAATTAAAACTAAATAAAGTCGCGTGCATGAACAAACCTTCTGCTTAAATGAATGGTTGCTAATTAACTGATATCAAGTGTGGATCAAGGTCTGCACTAAGTCCTTAGAGACTGAGGTAAGCGCCGCTCACCATAGTTTAATTCTATAGTTCAAATACACAGACAATGCGGCCTTCTCTGAGGCATTGCATGGCTCCTGACGCTCGTGTCTTAGATGGAGTAGTGCCAGTATTTGGTATTTGGCTCAATTATATAAGGTTTAATATCGTTTTGAAGTCAACAGGCGTAACATTAAAGAATTGAAAGGATTTGATTGCCATCTTCCCAAATACACCCAGCAAGCTTACTTTAAAGATGCAAGCTGACTGTAAAGATCCTGACGCTCATGTCCTAGACGGGTGAGTGCCGGTGACAAGAACACACCCAGCATGCACTTAGGTCCTTCTCCCCCATCCCTGGCTGCCCAGGATTGTGCTCAGTTGTCCGGGCGTCAGACCATGCGCCCAAAGGCTGCGGGTGGGCGTCTCGGGCGGCTTGAGTTAGATTCTGTATCGGCCAGCGCCTTGAGCAGCTCTTGAGCTGGTAAAGCGCTATATAAGAACGATTAAATAAATAATAAATAAGCTTCAGGTCCTTTCACCGCCTTCCCAGGTCCACAACAATTGGGTTCAGTGGTCTGGGACGTCATACAAATGCCCCTAAGGCAGCAACTGAGTGCCTTGGGCAGCTTGAGTTAGATCCTGTATCGACTAAGGCTTGAGCAGCTCTAGTAGTAGTAGTAGTAGTAGTAGTAGTAGTAGTAGTAGTAGTAGTAGTAGTAGTAGTAGTAGTAGTAGTAGTAGTAGTAGTAGTAGTAGTAGTAGTAGTAGTAAAACACTATGGATCGGACAGATCCATGACACTAGTACTTTTGTTTAGCATAACTCTCTCTCTCTCTCTCTCTCTCTCTCTCTCTCTCTCTCTCTCTCTCTCCCTCTCTCTCTCTCTTTCTCTCTCTCTCCCTCTCTCTCTGTATCCTGTGATCTCTTTGCTGATGACATTTCTATGTACACTTCTTCTCATGATCTAAACAAAATTCTTCAGATCTTGAGGAGGGAACTAATAACGTTGCACTAAGATGCAATAATAACAAAATGTTTCTACATGCATTAAAAAAAAGCATGGAGATGAAGTGCTACAGAAGACTTCTGGGCATTTCCTATACTCAGTACATCATCAACGACGAAGTTCGACAGACCATCACACAAGCCATTGGACAACACGATGACCTGCTCACGGTGGTGAAGAAACGGAAACTCCGATGGTATGGTCACGTCGCCAGAGCATCAGGCCTTGCAAAGACCATCCTGCAAGGCACAGTGCAAGGAGGTGGAAGAAGAGAGAGACCGAAAAAGAGGTGATAGGACAACATTCGAGAATGGACTGGGTTGACACTGAGCGAAGCCATGAGGACTGCTGAGGACAGAGAAAGTTGGAGTACGCTGGTTAAACGATCATCTGTGGTGCCCCAACGACTTCTGAGTTACGGGATAGTATAGGATAGGATAGGTGTTATTATAGTTATTTGTCTTGTCGTTGGCATATTTGACTGAAAATCGCAGAAAGTGAGTGTGAATGGTATGAAGAACGACTGTAAGATTAGAAACGCCTAAAATCTGTATCCTTGTTGTAAATAAAATGTCTGACTCGGACTCTCTATCTCGCTGTCTCTATCTCTCTCTCCCCCTCTCTCTGTCGTCGCCTGTTTGAAGGCGTCACGGGAAGCATGGTAGAGTGGTGATGGGGACGGGGGAGGCACTCCAAGGAAGGTATAGCTGTACATGACACGTTGATACCTAGGTCTGCCTGGATCTGCACGCACCAATGTACTCGCCAGTGGGCCAAACAAACTTAATACAACGAAAAGTATTCTATGTTTAAAGTGAGTCTGTTAACACGACAATGGTCGAGTCAGCCCCGATGCTTGAATGTTGTGTAACTCCATTTGGTTATCCGCGGAATCCGTTCACTCAGTATCAAGGCAGAAGTCGTTATAACGTTTTCCAACCCTAATCAGCAAAAGACGCAGACAGCATCAACAACTGTAACCAACATCTCTTATGTAATAAAAGGATGGTGGAGGTTCATGAACCTTTTTCATAGTTCTTAGATCCCGAACTTCTGGGCATTTCTTATACTCAGCACATCACCAACGACGAAGTCCGACAGAGCATCACACAAGCCTTTGGACAACACGATGACATGCTCACAGTGGTGAAAAAACGCAAACTCCGATGGTATGGCCATGTCACCAGATCATTGGGCCTTGCAAAGACCATCCTGTAAGGCACAGTGCAAGGAGGTAGAAGAAGAGAAGAGGCTGACCGAAAAAGAGGTGGGAGGACAACATTTGAGAATGGACTGGCTTGACACTGAGCGAAGCCATGAGGGTTGCTGAGGACAGAGAAAGATGGAGTACGCTGGTTAAACGATCATCTGTGGTGCCCCAACGACCTCCGATCGAGTTATGGGATAGGATAGGATAGATCCCGAACCCAGGTTCCTCAAACCTTTTTTGTCTAAAGGGTTCAGGGACCTAAGTTCGGGATGTGAGAACCTCGAGAAAAGGTTCCTGAACCGCCAGGAACCTTCCAGTTAAGACAGGCCATTACAGAAAGAAGAGAACAAAAACAACATACAGTGGCGCAGACCACCCTACTTATATAGTCTATCAACAATGTAGAAAATAAAGAAAGTTCCAGAATGAGGCAATCAACAACCAAACACAATTAAACTCGTCACTGGAGTTATGCACAGTCTTACGTCATAGAAAGTTCTACCGCCTTCAAAAATGCAATCTTCATCTGGTACTAAATACATCTCGAATGTTCTATCAAATAAACCAACGTTGGGTAAGTCCCCTCCAGCGACAGCCTAAATCAAAAGGAAAATAAGCACTACACATGGACGCTGCGTAGCTAAACACATCAGTCGTAAATACAGTGCGAGTCTCAGTCGTAACATAGTCTGATGTCATTGTTTTTTTTATCCCAACCTTTACGTTAGATAGTTATCATAGAATTGTTTGCTTGATACACATTATTTAAGTGAAAGCTTTCAAATAAGCGTGTAGGGAAGTTAAATAGACATTCGGCCCTGGATATAACGTCACCTCGCAAAGGCTAGCAAAGGGTTCTTTCTACGCAATCCTTACGCGTCTTATCCGATTCAACATCTCCAGGAACCCATCGCACGCAAACAACCACAGCAAAACCCTACCACACACGCTGAAAGCGTTGGGTCAAGCACCAGTAACTCCATGTATGAGCGTCTGCAGATATTCTAAGGGCTATAAGTCACCCGTTGCAACTAGAAGTCTACGAGTTCATGGTCAGGACACGAAGTTTAGATTCTATTTCTCAGGATATTACACACAAACACACACACACACACACATGCATGAATATATGTATAAAATAGTCACCTCTTAGCATGAATTAAAGTTTTTATAGATGTTTACTTGGGGAGGGAGGGTGTTTTGGATTTGGCCTCAAACGCACTTTCAGATGTTGAGACAATATTTACATATTGGGCTGCATGTAGAGTCAGGACAGGAGGGGACGGGGTGGGGCTGGGGGAAGGACTGTTCTGCAAATGACAAGTTGTGTCCTGGGGGCGAGATTGGGTGGGAGGTGTTGGTAGGGACGAGGGAAGCGGAATCCCTTTCCTGTTAACCCAACATTAGGCAAGCAAACTCAACACACTACACTGACTGTTAATGACGACTAATTGCTGCATTTGGGATCGTCAGACAGCATTTACATATTGGGCTGCGTGGAGTGTTTGGAGGTCAATGAATAGTGGTGGCGGGTACATGTGAAGGAGATGAGGGGTGGGGTGTTCGTTAGACATGTTGCTTTTTGGAAAAAGAAACAGCAGAGGGGGGGGAGGGTGCAATAATTTCACTAAGCGTATATCACACTCGCACAGCCAACAGGACTAGTAAACAGAATTTATTGGGAAAATACGGCAGTTAATTGCTGCTATTCATACTTTTAACCCAGGGCTTCCATATTGTGTGCTGTGGAGGATGTGCTAAGGGAATTGAGAAAATAATCCTGCATGAGTCTGGACAATTTCAAAAGTGTATAAGTATTGCTTCTCTCTCTCTCTCTCTCTCTCTCTCTCTCTCTCTCTCTCTCTCTCTCTCTCTCTCTCCCTCCCTCCCTCCCTCCCTACCTCCCTACCTCCCTCCCTCCCTCCCACCCTCTCCCTCTCTCTCTCTCTTTCTCTCTCTCTCTCTCTCTCTCTCTTTCTCTTTCTCTCTCTCACTCTCTCTCTCTCTCTCTCTCTCTCTCTCTCTCTCTCTCTCTCTCTCTCTCTCTCTCTCTCTCTCTCTCTGTGTCAGTCTGGCCGGCTGTGTTTCTGGGGGAGATGGAGTGATTAGTGTTTTAGTTTGTACCTCCCGCTGGACGATAAATCAGAAATCATGTAGAGGACTTTTTCGCGAACCTATAACATTCATTTTTGTTCGAAAAAATTAACTGTCCATGACGAATAATAATAATAATTTATTATTATTATTATTATTTTTATTATTATTATTATTATTATTATTATTATTATTATTATTATTATTATTATTATTATTATTATTATTATTATTATTATTATTAACAATACATGGATTTATAACGCGTACATCCCTCACAGTTACAGCGATTCAATGCGCTAAGTCTAGACAAAAGTCAGTCCAAAATGCCATTGACCGATCGGTCCACGGATTGACTGACACCTTGTGTCAAAGGTCAAAACAGTCCAGGGCATAGGCCCGCCTCTTGGGGCCTGCATACACTTTTAGCACTGACCTCTATTGTGCCAGACGAGTGATGAAACGTCATGGCCAAGTGGCAACCCAGGCCAGTTGGCCACGCGCCATATCGGTGCAGTCTCTGCGATTTATAACCTGCCATTAAGGGAAAGCGAACCTACTAACCCACTTTTACACTGCCCGGACATAGAGACGTCAAACCTGCAGCTGACTTTCCGCCAGCTTGGGTACCTTCACTTCCGCTTTCGTGTCCTAGCCGGGGGCTACACCTATACAGCCAGCTACACCTATACAGCCAGCTACACCTATACAGCCAGCTACACCTATACACCCAGCTACACCTATACAGCCAGCTACACCTATACACCCAGCTACACCTATACACCCAGCTACACCTATACAGCCAGCTACACCTATACAGCCAGCTACACCTATACACCCAGCTACACCTATACACACAGCTACACCTATACACCCAGCTACACCTATACAGTCAGCTACACCTATACACCCAGCTACACCTATACAGCCAGCTACATCTATACAGTCAGCTACACCTATACACCCAGCTACATCTATACACCCAGCTACATCTATACAGCCAGCTACATCTATACAGCCAGCTACACCTATACAGCCAGCTACACCTATACAGCCAGCTACACCTATACACCCAGCTACATCTATACACCCAGCTACATCTATACAGCCAGCTACATCTATACAGCCAGCTACACCTATACAGCCAGCTACACCTATACAGCCAGCTACACCTATACACCCAGCTACATCTATACACCCAGCTACACCTATACAGTCAGCTACACCTATACACCCAGCTACATCTATACAGCCAGCTACATCTATACAGCCAGCTACACCTATACAGCCAGCTACACCTATACACCCAGCTACACCTATAAACCCAGCTACACCTATAAACCACCTATAAACCCAGCTACACCTATACACCCAGCTACACCTATACACCCAGCTACACCTATACACCCAGCTAACACTAGGTCTATTCTCCCGCATCCCTTCTTGCCCAGGATTGTGCTCAGTTGACTGGGGCGTGATACTCCGCGCCTGAGCCATGGCAGCAAGGGAGCGCCTGGAGCAGCTTGGGTTAGAGCTTGTTATGGCCAGCGCCTTGAGCAGCTCTTGACCAGGAAAAGCGCGATATAACTAACTAACTAACTAACTAACTAAATAAATAAATAAATATGGAATGTACAGCTTAGTACTGAATAGATTGGCATCATTGCATTGCATTAATTAACTGGTTTGTTGCCAAGTGGTTGCGCACTAATGAATCTATAATGAAGGCAGGCACCGTGTTTGGTTTTAATGGCACACTTTTTGGCTGGTCAGTTACTGTGTGATAGGTCTGCATGAGATCACGAATCGAACAGCTTTGGTAATTAATGTGAAAGGGGAAAGTATTTACTTGTATTAATAAAACATTTTCGAGTTCGTTTAACTACAAAAAGTTAATGTTTAGGGGTCAGACACGTCCTGCGGCAAGGTTTGTTCACGTATTGCTAAGCAGAGGATTACGTCCCTTGTATCGAGGACTCAAACTCGCCGCTTGGTGCGCGCCAAGCGCATCTGTCATCACCTTTTACATAGCTGTGTGGCGTTATGATCCTTCCTTGTGAAGTTGTACATTCTTTGGTTCCATGAACAATCAGTCTTACCGCAACGTATACGCGCATGGGACAATAAATACTTCCGAAGCAGAACAGGTGGGAAGGCTTGAGGGCTAAAGCTGATTCTCCACCACTAAAAGCTCCGCGCTTCCAGCCATCTCTGCTCCCCTGCGTAGCCACTGATGGCGCTGGATTTGCTCTAATCTCACATCGGATGCCAACCTGTGGTGACCCCGGAAGGTCAAACGTGCTGCGCATGCGCACGCCTTATGAAGGAAGCCGGTGCATAATTGGCGCGAAGAAGACAAATAAATCATTACGGGCGAAAGCGGTATGGAAGGAGAGAAAGGATGTCCTGCTGCTGCTTTTGAGCTCTTTTAACCGCTTTGTGCTGCTCTTTCTGTTGGCTAGGGTTTAAGGAGAAGGAGGAGGAGAAGAAGAGGGAGGAGGAACAGAAGACCATGGAAGTTAAAAGTCTACACCAACCATTGGCGATACTCCAGACGGGAATAGCCATCCCAGGGTACAAGGCGTAGAGACCTAAATCAACACTGAACCACCAGAGCAATCAAATTGCTGAGGTGGACAGTGAAAAAAAGGTTTTAAAAATGTAAAGAGGTCACACCTTTTCCCACCCACCCCCTCCACCCCCCAACTCTCCCCCGTAACCTTTCACTCGTTGGGGAGGGAAGCGTTTAAAATCTCCCTTTTCTCTAGGCCAGCTTAATGAGGGCGATTCACATCTCCTCTCCTTCGATACTTTACCTAGGCCGGTTCTAAACAGATCCCGGTATCCATTCACAGCTGGCTGAACTGGACCGTGTGTCGACCGATTTTCAATCTTGTTTGTGTGTCGTTTTGGTGGTTCCCTTCCAAGCAAGGCCACCCATCCAAGTACTAACCCTTCCCGACGTTGCTTTAACATCAAACGTATCCCCACTTTCTGGAAATTTAGGGCTTTAAATTTCCCACTGTCGCTTTCTTTCTCCTTTGTTCTTTCTCATTCCTATTGTTTTATCAATCTACTATACTATCTTCTTCTTCGCTAGACCTCACAGCAGATCTACAACGAAGAATACAAAGTATGGAGATGAGGTGCTACAAAAGACTTCTGGGCATTTCCTATACCCAGCCCATCGCCAAGGAGGAAGACCGCAGACCATCACACAAGCCATTGGACCACACCTGCTCATAGTGGTGAAGAAACGGAAATTCCGATGGTATGGCCAATACACCAGATCATCAGGCCTTGCAAAGACCATCCTGCAAGGCACGGTGCAAGGAGGTAGAAAAAAGATGGGGACCAAAATAGAGGTGGGAGGACAACATTCGAGAATGGACTGGCTTGACACTGAGCGAAACCATCAGGGTTGCTGAGGACAGAGAAAGATGGAGTACGCTGGTTAAACGATCATCTGTGGTGCCCCAACGACCTACGATTACGTGATAGGATAGGATAGGCATTGTATTGCATTGTATTGTATTGTATTGCATTGCAATGTATTGTATTGTATTGTATTGTATTGTATTGTATTGTATTGTATTGTATTGCATTGCATTGCAATGTAATGTATTGTATTGCATTGCATTGCATTGTATTATACTGTATTGCATTGCAATGTATTGTATTGCATTGTATTGTAGTGAATTGTATTGTATTGCATTGTATTGCATTGCATTGTATTGCAGTGTATTGTATTGTATTGCATTGTATTGAATTGTATTGTATTGTATAGCATTGTATTGTATTGCATTGTATTGTATTGCATTGTATTGTATTGCATTGTATTGCACTGCATTGTATTGCATTGTATTGTATTGTGTTGTATTGCAGTGTATTGTATTGCATTGTATTGTATTGTGTTGTATTGCAGTGCAGTGCATTGTATTGTATTGTATTGCGTTGTATTGTGTTGTATTGCAGTGCATTGTATTGTATTGTATTGTATTGTATTGCATTGTATTGTATTGCAGCCCTATGTCTGATCCGTAAGTGTATAAACGGCTGTAAATATTTATACTGTTTTTCTTCCTGGGCCTAACCGGGCATATAGATAGCTGTGAATAGGTTTTTGCTATTCTATTTTCTGTCTTTTTTGTCATTTGTGTACATAGCTGTAAATAGTATATTTTTGTCTTTTTTGTAATTTATGTACATAGTGTAAATAGTCTGTACCTTTACTGTCCCGTCTTTTGGTGTATTGTAGCAAAAGTGATGTTTCATCGAGTGCATGTATTTATATGTAATGACTATGTAAAGCGTGGTGAGTCTGGTCATCATAGGCTGGAGTACCCGCTAAATAAAAATCCGTTATTATTATTGTGTTGTATTGCAGTGTATTGTATTGCATTGTATTGTATTGTATTGCAGTGCATTGTATTGTATTGTGTTGTATTGCAGTGCATTGTATTGTATTGCATTGTATTGTATTGCATTGTATTGTATTGTGTTGTATTGCAGTGTACTGTATTGCAGTATATTGCATAGTATTGCTTTGCATTATATTGTATTGTTTGTTGGTCAGAAAGAAAAGGCAGCAAAATAGATAACTGCATTGGGAACTGTGGTGGGCCTGAAGGGTTAAAACAAGAGATGATGCATCGTGATGCAGATGCAGATTTTGTCTCCTCCTTCGCTCTATCATTCCTCTATTTCTGGCATGTCCACACACACACACACCCACACACTCACACACACACACACACACCCACACACACACACACACACACACACACACACGTTTCCCTTCTCCCCCTCCTTTCCCCACCCCCCAAACCTCCAATGCCATTATGGCGTACACCCGGACTTACGAGGACCAATCAGAAGCGAGAGTGTGACGTCACGAGTTTAGAGATCAACCTAAACTCCTTCCACATGCATGATCATACCCAATACATGTTGTCTGGTACACCCGACTTGGCGAGCGAAGGCAGTTGAATTTACTTTTTGCATGTCGATCTTAGTGAAGTTGTTTCATATTATGGTCAAATCGTGAAAGGGTACACTACATCGTAATGGAAAAAGTGCCTTGCTGTAGTGAAATTACACAGCTACATATGTTTATAAATTCGAACCGGGGCGGGATGAACATTGCGCCACTAGACTCCGACCAACGCATAAGCCGTAAAACGTTAACCAACTATGGTCACTCATAAGCCGTGGCTACTCATCAAAATTTCGGTCAATGAAAAATCTCATAACCCAATGCATAAGCCATAAAAACGTAAGCCAAATGTGGCCATTACTTCAGTAGTCTGGCTACATAGTACCGACACACTTGGCAACATAGCAGCAATAATTGGTACTGACAACAAAACAATGGTTGAAAAGTAACTCCTTATTGGGAATTGCTTATATCTTTTGTAATTAGTGCTGCATTTGTATGATACAAGATGTACTGTGATCCTTACAGTGGTAAAATGTAACTGCTGATCTCAAAATTTATGCAACGACAACAACAACAACAGCAACAGAATATGAACACCACTATACTGTATATATAGGGCGGCACGTTGGCCTAATGGTAGAGCTTTGGCTTGCGGATCTGAAGGTCCTGGGTTCGAGCCCAGGCCGGGGCATTGTGTTGTGTCCTTGGGAAAGATACTTTACTCCCGTTTCCTACTCCTTCGGATGAGAGTATAAACCGAGGTCTAGTCTGTGTCGCATACATTCCATCATAACGGACTTTAAAGATCCTGACGCCCATGTCCTAGACGGGTGAGTGCCGGTGACAAGAACACACCCAGCATGCACCTAGGTCCTTCTTTCCCATCCCTGGCTGCCCAGGATTGTGCTCAGTTGTCCGGGCGTCAGACCATGCGTCCAAAGGCTGCGGGTGGGCGTATCGAGTTAGATCCTGTCCTCTTGAGCTGGAAAAGCGCTATATAAGAACGATTAAATATATACAAATAAAATCATTAAATGTCAATTCACTCCCATACCCCTTACTTGCCCCTTCCACCCCGCTGCACCCCTTCCTTTACACCCCGTCCATCCTACACACACACGCCCCCTTCCCTACCTCCTACTTCCAGCATGGAATTGCTGTATTCGTTGTATCTCCAGTTTCCGCAAGTTCGTCTTGCTAGTGCGAAGTTATAACGGGCTACGTCCTGAGGAAGTTTGACACTAAAAGCAGAAAGGGTGTAGCTGTCTTGGGAGTCTAGCCGTGGGTGAACTTTCCCTGTAAGTTTAATTTGTCAATTGCGTTGGAGTGGACAGTCATGAGTCTGGCGGACACACGGAGACTGCTGGAACACCCGCCTCCCAATGAAAGTGTATGCGTGTCTTGAAATTAAAACGAGCGTGCACGAGCGCGCGCGCGCACACACACACACCAACACACACACTGAGTTAGATCCTGTATCGGCCAGCGCCTTGAGCAGCTCTTGAGTTGGAAAAGCGCTATATAAGAACAATTAAATAAATAAATAAATAAATAAATAAATAAATGATTGAGACGCACGCGATAGATCCGATCATTTTGTTTCGCAAAGCATGCAGTAACAGAGTGTATTTACCTTTGATTTGATTGTGCGTTGTTGCTGGAAGAAGCTTTGTATAATGCTGATAATTTTCCTCGGTCGATTTTGTTGAGAATTTTCAGGAATTTCTTTGTTTATTATCGACCGAAGCTTTTGGAAAGGTCTGGTAATAGTTAAGCGATTTTTCTAACATAAAGTACGTCCTAAGACGTAAAGACAGTGCATAGTTCCGGTGACCAGTTTTATTTTGATTGGGTGTTATTGCGCCATGCTGGAATGTTCGAACTTTTTCTCGATTGCGGAGAGGCTATATAAGTAATGCACTGCCTGCTAGCACGAGAAGGGTACGTATGTACTCTTTTTGATATGATGTTGATGATCATTGTTGTAAAGGTGGCGACGTGGTGATTCGACCTTAACGCAAAAGCAATAGGAGGTCAACCTTCGTTATTCCTTACTTCCTTCCTAGTAGGAATGGTTTATGGAGATTTTTGACCATGACTGTTGTAGTGATTTTCGGAAAGCGATTCCTGTATGCAGTTGTTGAAGTTTGCTGAATACAGTTGGGAAACTTTATACGACGACTCCTGCCTTGTTGCTCAGTGAAAAAAACGATAAACTGATAAACGAATTCGAGATTCAAGCTTGGGGGCTGAATCGGCTATTGATAAATAACCGTATGCCACACACACACACACACACACACACACACCCACACACGCACACACCCTCCCCCCCCCACACACATACCCTCATACACACACATTCTCTATCTCACACATAGACACACATTCACACACATCCACAACACCCCCCACAACAACACACACACAACACCCCCCACAACAACAACAACACACACACACACACACACACGCACAAACAAGCCCCCGAGCACCTAAAAACTTTCGTTCAAACATTTTTACCACATTTTCAGAACATTGAGCCGCACTGTCGTAAAATGTCAGCCGACCCAAAAACTGAGAGCGATAAAATGATTGGCTGGAACATGGTGCGGGCTATTTTACGAGGCAAATGATTGGATAAACGCGCGAGCTTCGGTCAACAACAGGGAGAGGCTTTTAGCTGATGAAGCTGCTGCAGTGTTTGTGGTCTGCCCACGACAGCTTGCTTTACGGCACTTGCCACAAGTTTTTAAACTGACCCACGGAGCTTCCTCCAGACTTCCAGATGATGAGAAACCTACCCACATACTTACTGACTTTCCCTGAAAAATCATCATCATCATCATCATCATCATCATCATCATCATCATCATCATCATCATCATCATCATCATCATCATCATATCATCATCATCATCATCATCATCATCTTTTTCTACTACTACTACTACTACTACTACTACTACTACTACTACTATTACTACTACTACTACTACTACTACTACTTCCTAATCATCGTAGCTTCCAGACGATGAATACCCACAGACATGTTGAGTTTGCCAGGCAAATCGTCGTCGTTGTCGCTGTCGTCATCATCATCATCATCATCATCATCATCATCATCATCATCATCATCATCATCATCATCATCATCATCAAGCCTCTGGAGTAAGGAAGATTCACAAAGTGAGCAGACAGCGAGAAACGATGGGAGCTCAGGGCTATCTATATAGGTTTATTTACTAGAATTTTGGCCAAACACTGACACAGACTGACCAGGGGATTGCCAAATGACCTCACTATTAGAATTATGGACACAGTGTGACCAGAGACGGGATAAACCATACAGCTAGAATTACAGAATTATACGATAGACAACATCATGGACTGACCCTGCAGAGCTGCACGCAGTGACATACGGCTGGAATTATGGGCAAACAGTCTGACCTCTTAGCACGGAGAACCGTACGTTGGGCTGGTCGGTCGTAGTGTAAACACCGAAAGGAGCCAAGAACTAAGCCTGCCTTCTGCGGCCACGTTCAGGACACCGGAGCCCATCTGGCTTTGGTCAACAATTGACGGTCCAGTCCATTTGCTCCTAGACTGTACTGTTGTCCAACTACTGACCCGCACCAAGATTGGAGCCGAATCTCACGCTGCACGTGCTTGCTGTAGTTGTTTTTACCTTGTTGCATTATGCATGTGCTCAGTAAGAAGTAATCACAGAATGCGCAGATGTAAATCAAACCTTTTAACTTTGAGCGCGTGCTCGCGTGCCTTCAGTATATTATAATTGACAGATATACTTGTTCTCAGAAGCAGTGCAGCACGATCGGGGACGGCTTTATTGTCTAGTGTTGCAGATATCTTTATTCAAAGAGTCAGCGTAATAACTTTTGTCTAAAATATTAGATGTAATACTGTCAATGCTGATCATTGCAGTGATGGATTCCTATCCTACCCTATCCTATCCCGTAATTCGGAGGTCGTAGGGGCACCACAAATGATCGTTTAACCAGCGTACTCCATCTTTCCCTGTCCTCAGCAACCCTGATGGTTTCGCTCAGTGTCAAACCAGTCCATTCTCGAATGTTATCCTCCCACATCTTTTTCGGTCTCCCCCTTCTTCTACCTCCTTACACTGTGCCTTGCAGGATGGTCTTTGCAAGACCTGATGATCTGGTGACGTGGCCATACCATCGGAGTTTCCGTTTCTTCACCACTGTGAGCAGGTCATCGTGTTGTCCAATGGCTTGTGTGATGGTCTGTCTGACTTCGTCGTTGGTGATGTGCTGGGTATAGGAAATGCCCAGAGCTCTTCTGTAGCATCTCATCTCCATGCTTTGTATTCTTCGTTGTAGATCTGCCGTAAGGGTCCATGTTTCGCAAGCAGCCTTACCTTGGAATGTAGACTGATGGTCCTGTCTTTCCAATTTGGCTTCAAACTCGCCAAGGCAGCAGTTGTTTGTGCGATCCTGGAGAGGACTTCCTGTCGGGACCCAGTCTGATACAATGGCTCCTAAATATTTGAAGCTATGCACTGTGTTGAGGGATTGGCCTTGGACTTTGAGATCAGTGTTGATGCCATTGGTTTTGTTGGTCATCATTTTGGTCTTCTCTGCACTTATTGCCATGCCATAGTGATAGCTTACAATATGGTAACATATTGTGCTATACTAAACAGCATGGAGAGCAGTTTGTGGCAAGGTCGTAATTCGTAGGCTAGCCCTCGTATACGAGATTGGTCTAAGTAGAAACATCTGCGGCGTACTCCTTGGTGAGTTGTGATCTGTTGTTTGCTATTTTATTTGTTCTGCAAATAAATGACTTAATGTTACCATAGAGATTGGCCAATGGGATCAACCTCGGAACAATAGCGTGTGGACTATCGCTACACAATTACGCCCCTATTGCATACGCCCCTCTCCCAACTTCATTTTCACACCCTTCCCCTCACTCCTACCTATATGTATATCCTATACTAGCTTGTGTTTGTGTGTGTGATTTGTGTGAGTGCGTGTTTGTCGTGTTTGAGTGTGGGTGTGATGAGTGTGTGTGTGTGTGTGTGTGTGTGTGTGTGTGTGTGTGTGTGTGTGTGTGTGTGTGTGTGTGTGTGTGTTGGTGTTATTGTGTGTGCTTATTTTATTTAATGAATTTATTTTATTTTATTTTAACCCTAACCCTAACCCTTAGTTTATTGTTTGGGGGTGCCTGAGGTTTCGTGCTCTCTGGGGCCTTCCTATAATCCGCCCCTGACTAGGACTGCATTTGCATGGAACCAAATATTGTGTAATACTTACAGTGGGAGAATACCCCCGTGGGGGTGCCGGGGGTTTCAGTATAAATAGTATCCCCACTTTCTAGAAATTTAGTGCTTTAAATTCCCACTGTCGCTGTCTTTCTCATTCCTGCTCTGTTCTATCAATCTGCTATACTATCTTCTTCTTCGCTAGACCAGTCACCTACTTTTTTTCTTGAAAACTCTTCCGGGAGAAGATTCCTTATTTGTGTATGAGGTCTGTTGGATCAGCTTGGAAATATTGGACGCTTTCTGCCAGGTGGTCACTAGGGCTTCCTATGATGTTATTATTTAGCAATGTAGGCATTTTATATGTATGTGTTTTGTTGATATTTTATAATGATGTTTGTATTCTATTTTGTTTTTGTAAACGGGGGTTCGATAAATTAGAGTACAGCCTCCGCGTCCCCTGCATGGGATGTCTTTATTGTAAAGTGACTGGCTGGTGGAAAGCTTTCAGTTTTACCACTAGGGTTGTTTCAGCAGATCTTTTATGCGGATCAGGGGTTGTCCGGTCCTGATTTGGCTCGGAAGAGTCCGTTGGACCTAAAGCAATAATCATGTAATGTAATGTAATGTAATGTAATGTAGTGTAGTGGAAGAATATCACTGCTGATTTCATCTCGCCGTAACGATAGACCCATAATTAGCCCGTCGTCTGACACTGCGTGAAGCGAGCTCAGCTGACATCATACATAAGAAGACGTAATAATTGTATGACCAAAACTGTATTACAGATAACAAACACCCTTATCTCAATATTTCACCCCAAGACTTTATATTACAAGTATCACCCTTAACCTCCCCCAAAACAATAATAATAATAATAATAATAATAATAATAATAATAATAATAATAATAATAATAATAATAATAATAATAATAATAATAATAATAATAATCATAATAATAAAAATAATAATAATAATAATAATAATAATAATAATAATAATTATTATTATTATTATTATTATTATTATTATTATTATTATTATTATTATTATAAAGCTCTTTTCCTAGTAAAGAATCGTTCAAAGCGCTTCCTCCCACATTCACACGCTTCCTCACGCATTCACACGCTAATTAAGCATTAGTACAATACATATATACATACAAATGGCTGGGAGCGGCCGAAGTCAGACTCAAAGACAGACAGATACAGGCAGACAGACAGATAGGGGCAGAGAGATAGACAGACACAGACAGAGAGGGAGAGAGAGAGAAATAAAAAGAGAGAGAGAGAGAAAAAGAGAGGGAAAGAAAGAAAGAGAGAGAGAGAAAGAGAGAGAGAGAGAAAGAGAAAGAGAGAGAGAGACAGACAGACAGACAGACAGACAGACAGACAGACAGAGAAGAATGGCAGATAGGAATGTGGTGGGTGTGGCGACTAATGAACGGGAATGAGTAGTGACAAAAAGACGCTGGGGATAACGAAGAAGCAAGAGAAGAAGAAGAAGAAAAAGAAGAAGAAGAAGAAGAAGAAGAGAAGAAGAAGAAGAAGAAGAAGAAGAAGAAGAAGAAGAAGAAGAAGAAGAAGAAGAAGAAGAAGAAGAAGAAGAAGAAGAAGAAGAAGAAGAAGAGGGGAATTGATAACTTCATCATTACTGAGTGCCAGATATTTATATCCCGAATTGTACTGCACTGTATTATACTGTACTGGGAAAATACGAGAAGTCGAGGAAAACAAGAGGGACAGGATGGAGAGAAGAGGATTAGATAAGATTGTACTGTATCCGAAGCATCTTCTCATCTCTTAAAGCAGCTTGTACTTTACGTTTTTTGCTTCTTTCTTTTTCCTACACGTCCCTTAGTTGTCTCGCGCCGTTCCAATGACGTCCTTCGAAAGTTCAAATGACGTCACTCAATTACGTCACTTCATGCTAGCTCCAATCGCGCCAGTTTTAAAGGCGCGCAAAATTGGTCACCCAGACGTTAAAGTTTACCAGCAACGTCACTTTAGACCTCTTCCGGCACGTCACTTTTGACAGACATCTTGCGGAACTTTTCTTTCCCC
>CM072511.1:161381813-161474313 GCA_036898135.1 Oncomelania hupensis
GGGGATAGAAGGAGGAGGAGAAAGAACGCGCTGGACGCAGACAATCTAAAAAATAAATCAATTGTTTTTTTGTGTGTCATGTAATAGGGACACCAAATGTTTTAGTGATGATTGTGTTTCTTGTTTATGTAGGAGTGTTCGTGACATATGAGCGCGTATGTTGGTTACAGTTTGCTGTGTTTTTTTTATATCGACTGAGTCCAAATACCATTATCTAGGGGAGCGAGGAAACCGGAGTACCCGAAAAAACCCTCGATGATAAACAAAAATAGTCGCATGAGTTCGCTCAGTGTAGGGTTCGAACTCGAGGGCTATCGGCGTAAGACACTGGCGTCTAACCTAATGTGCTGTCGGGCCATGCAGAAGAAGACAAAGAACGGACGATGACGATGATGAGACGAGGACTACGACGACAACGAAGAAGAAGAAGAAGAAGAAGGAGAAGAAAAAGAAGAAGAAGAAAAAGAAGAACAAGAAAAAGAAGAAGAAGAAGAAGAAGAAGAAGAAGAAGAAGAAGAAGAAGAAGAAGAAGAAGAAGAAGAAGAAGAAGAAGAAGAAGAAGAAGAAGAAGAAGAAGAAGGTACGACCACGACGAAAACGAAGAAATATAAGACGACGACGATGACGACGACGACGACGACGACGAGGAGGAAGAAGAAGAAGAAGAAGAAGAAGAAGAAGAAGAAGAAGAAGAAGAAGAAGAAGAAGAAGAAGAAGAAGAAGAAAAAGAAGAAGAAGAAGAAGAAGGAAAATTAAAACGCAAAAGACGAACAGGAAAAGCAAGCGAGCCCATTGAAATGCACACTGCTCAATAAACATCAAAAGGGAAACTCGAAGTTTGAAGGATAAAAAGTCTGCACACATCAAAATCTTGGCAAAATATTTTCTGCAAACTTGGGAACCAGGGCTCAATGGCAGCCAAACGGGCCAACCAAACTGCCAAATAATTACCCAGGCCACTCCAGGGTCGCAACAGATATTTCACGTTGCTGACTGCAAATAGGAACAAGAGCTAACAGTGAGGGTGGGTGGGGTGGGGGTGTGTGGGGGAAGAGTGAAAAGAAGAGAGGGATGGTGAGAATAAGAAGAGGTGAGGGAGGGAGAGAGAGAGAGAGAAAGAGGGATGTGTGTGTGTGGGGGGTGTGTGTGTGTGTGTGTGTGAGTGTGTGTGTTGGAAATGGAAGTACATTTATACGTCTTGAACGCGAACGGGAAAAAGTGAGAGAGAACAAGAGGCTTCTTTAATCGTTCTTATTTAATCAAAGACTGAGAGTGAGAGAGAGACAGAGAGAAAGAGAGAGAAAGACAGACAGACATAGAGAGAGAGGCAGGGAGAGACAGAGGACAGTGAGAGACAGAATGACAGAGTAGAAGAAGAAGAAGAAGAAGAAGAAGAAGAAGAAGAAGAAGAAGAAGAAGAAGAAGAAGAAGAAGAAGAAGAAGAAGAAGAAGAAGAAGAAGAAGATGATGATGATGATGATGATGATGATGATGATGATGATGATGATGATGATGATGATGATGATGAAGAAGAAGAAGAAGAAGATGATGATGATGATGATGATGATGATGATGATGATGATGATGATGATGATGATGATGATGATGATGATGAAGAAGAAGAAGAAGAAGAAGAAGAAGAAGAAGAAGAAGAAGAAGTTGTTGATGATGATGATGATGATGATGATGATGATGATGATGATGATGATGATGATGATGATGATGATGATGATGATGATGATGAAGAAGAAGAAGAAGAAGAAGAAGAAGAAGAAGAAGAAGAAGAAGAAGAAGAAGAAGAAGAAGAAGAAGAAGAAGAAGAAGAAGAAGAAGAAGAAGAAGAAGAAGAAGAAGAAGAAGAAGAAGAAAGTTCAGAAAGCGTCTTAAGGAAGAAGTCGATGAAAAGTTTGAAAACTTTTTTTTCTGTTTGAGAACTGGCCTCTTGGCTGCTAATATTTCCTACATTTGAAGATTGGAATCAGTAAGTGACAGGTTCAGGACTGATGATTTGGTAAAGTTTAGGCAAAAGTTCCAAATTCACATTTCTGAAGCAGAACACCTTTAACCTTGCAACCTGTAATAATTATATCAAACCTGATCGGTTAGCTGTGGCCATCTTTCTGCATTTGTTTTACCGCTTTGATGGTTCTACGTATTAGCGTAATGTATTAAGGCCTAATTTTGGGAGTACGTTCTGTGCACGATCGCATCCAATAAAGATTATTTATTGATGCAGTTGTTGCCCACAGTGGGTCAACCTGGATCTCCTGTACTGTACCCATCCTCGTCAATCCTCCATGACTTCCTTTGTTAGGTCGTAGCTTGGTTTTTACCTCAGCGTTTTCTGAAGAGCAGGGCTGTGTCAAGGGACCGGTGTGCCTAAAGAACGTTACGTCAGGAGACCAAAGTTTATATAACGGTATCGATATGTCAAGATTCAAATTTCAATATTTAAACCGTTTGTTTCTTGTGGTTTGAGGATAAATAGAGAACATTAGAATAACAGAATTCGATAACGAGAGAGAGACCCCTTGGGGTCATGAGCACTCTTGCCACTGTAGATTGTTCTAACCTATAAAGGAAAAAGTGAAAACCCCAGTTGAAAACCTGTCTTTCCTTTATAGGCATGACAGATTCACTGCGGCAACAGTACCCCCGTTGGAGTGCCGGGGGTTTCAGTATAAATAGTATCCCCACTTTCTGGAAATTTAGTGCTTTAAATTCCCACTGTCGCTGTCTTCCTCATTTGCTCTTTCCCATTCCTGCTCTGTCCTATCACTCTGCTATACTATCTTCTTCTTCGCTAGATCAATGACCTACCTTTTTTCTTGAAAACTCTTCCTGGACAAGACTCCTTGTTTGTGTATGAGGTCTGTTGGATCAGCTTGGGAGTATTGGACGCTTTCTGCCGGGTGGTCACTAGGGCTTCCTATGATGTTATTATTTAGCAATATAGGCATTTTATATGTATGTGTTTTGTTGATAATTTATAATGATGTTTGTATTCTATTTTGTTTTTGTAACCGGGGGTTCGATTAGTTGGGGTAAAGCCTCAGCCGTCCCCTGCGTGGGATGTCTTTATTGTAAAGTGACTGGCCGGTGGAGGGCATTCAGTTTTTCCACTAGGGTTGTTTCAGCAGATCTTTTATGCGGATCGGGGGTTGTCCGGTCCTGATTTGGCTCGGAAGAGTCCGCTGGACCTAGAGCAACAATCAAACAAACAAACAAACAAACAAACAAACGAGAGAGAGAGAGAGAGAGAGAGAGAGAGAGAGAGAGAGAGAGAGAGAGAGAGAGAGAGAGAGAGAGAGAGAGAGAGAGAGAGAGAGACAAAGAAAGACAGAGTTACTTAGTTACTTATTCATTGCTTACAGGGTCCAGCGGACAGCTAAGAGCCGAATCAGGACTACAAAATCAAGACCACAACTTCGCTAAAAGAAGACTCGCCCCTGATCCGCATAAAAGATCTGCCAAAACAAACCTATTAACACAGAAGGCACTCCACCAGCCGGTCACTTTACAATAAAGACATCCCACGCAGGGGATGCTGAGGCTATACTCTAATTTATCGAACCCCCGTTTACAAAAACAAAATATAATACAAACATCATTATAAAATATCAACAAAACACACACATATAAAATGCCTACATTGCCAAATAATAACATCACAGGAAGCCCCAGTGACCACCTGGCAGAAAGCGTCCAATATTCCCAAGCTGATCATACAGACCTCACACACAAACGAGGAGATTGGTCCCGGAAGAGTTTTCAAGAAAAAAGGTAGGTGACTGGTCTAGCGAAGATAAAGATAGTATAGTAGATTCCTAGAACAGAATAGGAATGAGAAAGAACAAAGGAGAAAGACAACAACAGTGGGAATTTAAAGCACTACATTTCCAGAAAGTGGGGATACTATTTATACTGAAAGCCCCAACGGGGCGAAAGAGACAGACATACAAAGAGACAGACAGACAGATAGAGAGACACACACACTAGCTGCACAAGAATGCGTGTGGCGTATAACCATGAATCACTAAGCTACCCAGGCCCATGAGGAACAGATCTGTGCAAATATGTACTCAGTGCACAACGATTTATATATTTTTCAGCAATTCCCCCCACGGCAGAAAAGGTGAGATTATTTGAGACAAGTGTAAATTTGAAGGGAATCGCTGGAAGTATTCATGTTCGCAATGCAGAAATTGCAGCCGTGCTTCTCCCCTTGTCAACACGAGTAGGCTATTTCAAACTCGCCGGGCAAGCATTCCGTTCTCACAAATTCACACAAACGGACCCACTCCTAGGCACATAGTATACATACATACTGGCACTCCCAAGCACGACCTTCAATACTCACACACACACATAGTTACAGGAAACCCGCCCTCATTGGGAAAGCTCTCTCTGGTGATATAATCCAAAATAAGCCTGCACTATGGGAGGCGAGATATAGCAAACGCGCGCGCATTTGCGCTCGCATTTGCGCGCGCGGTTGCTATGCCCGTTGCTATGAGGGTTTTGCTGAAAACTGTCAACGGAAAGAAACTGAAAATGAACAAAGCGCAGACGCCAAAGATTAAAGAAGGAAAAAAAAAAAGATCTAGCGTACATTTTGTAGTGGTTGGGCGCGGCTTTGTCACTAAGTAGCCTATAATAATATCATATGTGAGTTTATAGATTGATGTTAATAATAAATGCAAGAAATATTTAATTTGTGCACGTCTCAAATTCTTTCACAGACACATTCTTTTCCGGGTATAATTTTTACGTGTATGGAGCGGAATATAGCAAATGCGAGCGCAAATGCGCGCGCGTTTGCTATATCTCGCCTCCCATACTGCACACGCAGACACACCTACACAGAAACGTTCACACAATCTTGAGAAATTCTCTCTTCCTCTCTCTCTCTCTCTCTCTCTCTCTCTCTCTCTCTCTCTCTCTCTCTCTCTCTCTCTCTCTCTCTCTCTCTCTCTCTCTCTCTCTCTCTTATGCTTCGTACTCACGCGCTGGCGCCGCGCCCGACCGCACCCACGCCACCACCATCCCCCACCCCACCCCACCCCACACACACAAGTCCGAATCCAGAGGCCCCTGACAGAACTGCCAATCTTTTTTCCTTTTCTACCATAAAAGAAAGTTCCCAAAGACTAAACAAATATGGGCAAAAGAAAGTAAAATCTACACCTGCCGGCCAGAGAAGACGTGAGAGAGAGAGAGAGAGAGAGAGAGAGAGAGAGAGAGAGAGAGAGAGAGAGAGAGAGGGAGAGAGAGAGAGAGAGAGAGAGAGAGAGGACGAGAGAGACAGACAGACAGACAGACAGAGATTTCTGTAAGTAATCGTTCTTATATAGCGCTTTTCCAGCTCAAAAGCTGCTCAAGGCGCTGGGAATGCGATTGGATAGGCAAAGGCTGCAAGTTGGCGCCTCGGGCGGCTTGAGTTAGATCCTGTATCGGCCAGCGCCTTGAGTCGCCAAGAACGGCGAAATATGTCCGCTATACAAATACTCCATAATAATATAAATAATAAATAAATAAATAAATGACAAATGATAATAATAATAATAATAATAATAATAATAATAATAATAATAATAATAATAATAATAATAATAATAATAATAATAATAATACAGGGTGCTATATACGCGCCTTTCCCCAAATCAATCAGGCTCAAAGCGCGGCGATCTATACCAACATACACGCTCACCTGTCTCATCCACCCTCACGCACACTAAATACACATCCATCACTCAAACAGGTGGTGTAAAGGCAGGGAGATCGCTATTAGAAGACGGAAGACAATCGAATTTTTATTTTTGAAATTTTTATATTGACTGCGTCCTGTACCATTATTGAAGGGAGGGAGGAAACCGGAGTGCCCGGAGAAAACCCTCGGTGACCTCAATAGTCTCGTACCTAAGTCACATACGTTCGCCCCTTGCGGGAATCGAACCCGCGACCTTCGGCATAGGAAACCGGCGACTTATCCACTGCGCCACGAGGCCACCCCAAATGATAGCGTGATGGATCTTCGTGGTGGGGAAAAAGAGAAGGTCAGAATTCGTCGCAAATTGTTTTAATTTATAAATACTGAATAATGCTTGACTTCGGCGTTCATTTCTGTCAGTTATTACTTTTAAAAATAAAAGTCAGCAGCGGCGCCACTCGGAACAAGGAAGCTGACAGGTCCACCACACCCAATCTTATCAACAGATAACAGCCACTGATTCCACCCGCCCTGGACGAATCAACCGAATGATTGATGCATTAAATTAAGAACACAGGGGTCATTACCAAAGTACAATTGCTCCGCGGTAGCACAAAGAAAGTGGATCCTCGATCACGCAGCGGTAAATAACACACAGCCATCTATAGAGTGGGATCAGACTGCGTGTGTGGCGAAACGAATCGTCTTCTCAAACGGTTTATTCTCAAATCGCGCAAAACAACCGAACCTGTAATCTTCCTATAAATCGAAACGATATAAGCCTTATGATAGGTCAAATCTCCGTATATAATACGATCAGCCTATATTAATGTCTTCCCATTGATAGGACTGCATTTTTGTTATGTCAATGAAGATAGTATAGGTTCTGTGGGCACGGGGTTTGACAATAAACCCGATTGAACGGCCGGTTTGTTTCGCCAAAGGTACACCAGCCGTAAGCTACTACAGCTACCGATGTGCCATGGAGGATCCATTTCCTTTTTGCTATCGTGCATCCATTCTATTTGGTCATTGTCCCTGTGAGTAAGAACAACGCTGAGTGCAAAATAAAAATAAAAAAACCAGTTCTTGCATTACATTACATTACATGGTTATTGCTTTAGGTCCAGCTGACTCTTCTGAGCCAAATCAGGACCAGACAAGTGAAAGAGGACTCACCCCTGATCCGCATAAAAGATCTGCCGAAACAACCCTAGTGGTAACACTGAAGGCAATCTACCAGCCGGTCACTTTACAATACAGACATCCCACGTATAGGGGACGCTGAGGCTATACTCTAATTTATCGAACCCCCGTTTACAAAAAAGAACAAAATAGAATACAAACATCATTATAAAATATCAACAAAACACATACATATAAAATGCCTACAATGCAAAATAATAACATCACAGGAAGCCCCAGTGACCATTTGGCAGAAAGCGTCCAATATTCCCAAGCTGATCCAACAGACCTCACACACAAAGGAGGAGTTTTGTCCCGGGAGAGTTTTGAAGAAAAAAGGTAGGTGACTGGTCTAGCGAAGAAGATAATAGTTTAGTAGATTGATAGAACAGAGTAGGAATGAGAAAGAACAAAGGAGAAAGACAGCAACAGTGGGAATTTAAAGCACTACATTTCCAGAAAGTGGGGATACTATTTATACTGAAACCCCCGGCACCTACACGGGGGGAGGGGGAGGGGGAGGAGGAAGTGTTCTTGCCTAGCGCAATGATCACCTAAAACAGCTACTGAAGCCGCAAAACTGCCGGCAAAGTGCTCATAGTCTGTAATTGTAACTCTCGGGGCAGTCGGGAATCGAACCCGCGACCCTGGGCTCTACCAGCTGGGCTCCCTCGCCCCTCCCCCCGCTTCCAGCAAAAATGAAATATCAGGAATGTGGATGTGGCTATTATTACCCGCTTCGCTGAGCTGTAGTCGTGCTGTCAATGTGCAGACACACACTGAAATGTGACCACCTACTTTTCCAGCCTGTTGGCACGTACCAATTCCCAGACAGACGCACACACACACACACACACAGACAAGGACGCACAGATATACACACACACATGCAGCTGACAATGTTGTTACCTATTTCCGTAATATTTCTGTTTTGTTGCGTGGGGTACAGGACTTCTCTAATGCACCCCGGGACCACACCTCCTGCACATCGCCTCCCTTCCTCACATCCTCTCCCCCCCCCACACACAGGCAAGAGGAGGGAGATGATAACAAGAAACAAGAACAGGAACAGGAGAGAGAGAGAGAGAGAGAGAGAGAGAGAGAGAGAGAGACAGAGAGAGAGAGACAGAGAGACAGAGAGACAGAGAGACAGATATATACGACAAAGAGAAAGAGGGTAGAAAGAGTGATACACAGACAGACAGGCAAAGACACACACAGACTCCTTCTTGATATGGACTATCACCCTCATCCTAGTGAAGAGTTCTGTAGACTTTAGGGGTTCCGCGTTGATTGATTGATTGATTTATTATTGCTTTAGGTCCAGCGGACTCTTCCGAGCCAAATCAGGACCGGACAACCCCCGATCCGCATAAAAGATCTGTTGAAACAACCCCAGTGGGAAAATTGAATGCCCTCCACCGGCCAGTCACTTTACAATAAAGACATCCCACGCGAGGGACGGCTGAGGGTTGACCTCAACTACGCGAACTCCCCGATTACAAAAACAAAATAGAATACAAACATCATTATAAATCATCAACAAAAAACATACATATAAAAGGCCTATATTGCTAAATAGTACATTCATAGGAAGCCCTAATGACCACCCGGCAGAAAGCGTCCAACACTCCCAAGCTGATCCAACAGACCCCATACACAAACAAGGAGTCTTGTCCAGGAAGAGTTTTCAAGAAAAAAGGTAGGTCATTGATCTAGCGAAGAAGAAGATAGTATAGCAGAGTGGTAGGACAGATCGGGAATGGGAAAGAGCAAATGAGGAAGACAGCGACAGTGGGAATTTAAAGCACTACATTTCCAGAAAGTGGGGATACTATTTATACTGAAACCCCCGGCACTCCAACGGGGGGAACTGTTGCCACAGTTAATTTGTCATGCCTACAAAGGCAAGACAGGTTTTCAACTGGGGCTTTCACTGTACCCTTTATAGGTTAGAACAATCTACAGTGGCAAGATTGCTCATGACCCCAAGGGGTGGGTTCCGCGTTACGTTAGGGAATATAATATGCTACTGCAGACTGGTAAGCTGCTGCCCGTATAAATACCTTACAGGGAACAGCTCAGGTGGAAGGGGAGTGCAGAGGTTGCTGGTCAGGGGGAGAGGGAGGCAGTGTCCGTGGGGTGGGGGAGTGGAGGCTGGTGTTTCCAATCCGGGATTTGAACCCTTCCAATGTAGGGCTGATGGCAACCTCAGCTGGAAAGGCTTTCCACTCAGCTATCGTGTAAGCGATAAAAGACTGTTGGCGATACAATGTTCTGCATGAGGGTAGCTGGTCATGGGCTGTGTGCGACTTTCGGGTGGATCTGTTTGGGGGTACGCGGATATGTTTTCTTGGTGGGGTGGATGGATAATATGCCAATGTGGTATTTGTAGAAGGTGCAGAGGCGGGCTTTGAGGCGTCGATCTTGAAGGGAGAGCCACTGCAGATGTTCGAGCACGGTGTCAACACTGGATGTTCGCCGGTGGCGGTTGACCACCCGGCGGGCTGATCTGCGCTGCGCGGCTTCCATTTTCTGTTATGCTATTCTCTGTTTGTGGATCCTATACTGGGATGGCGTATTCCAGAGTAGGACGGACCAGTGAGAGATAGGCTTCAACTTCAACTTTTTATTGGCTCAAAGTACATAGAGAAATTGTTTAGTGCATAGAAAGAACATACAAAAACCCGTTACAAATTTAAAAAAAGACATTCACGCAACATCGACTCGCACACCGTCATTGTATCACAACAAAAGAATATCACACTGCTACTTATTGTATCACATCACTTGTATTATACGGGAATTATACCTGGAATTTACGGCTAGCTCTGAAGGTTCCGGCCCAAAGTTGAACATGTGTAGTGGTGATGTGGTTGTGCTGCTAAAAGTGTTGCTTATTGCTGAGTTTCCATGAATTACGCAAACCGTGTGACCGCGCTGTTTGATGGCCCGGAATCCAATTCTGAGCTTTCGCCTCAGGAGGCCAAGTGTCTTGTTGGCCTTGATGATGATGCTGCAGAGGTGGGTGTCCCAAACAGAGGTCTGCATAAATGATGAAACCTAGGTACTTGGCTTTGTGGACGGAACTGAGGGCATGCGCACGGACGGGGTATGTGCTGGGCAAAGGCTTTTTATAGGGGTGATGCCAAGTGTCGGTCAACCTGCAGGAGTTTCTGGTCAAACAGAGGTACAGAAAACAAGAGATTTGACGAAGGAGGGGGAGTGGGGCAAGGAATAGAAAGAAGAATAAAAGAAGAAAGAAAGAAAGAAGGAAAGAAAGAAAGAAAGAAAGAAAGAAAGAAAGAAAGAAAGAAAGAAAGAAAGAAAGAAAGAAAGAAACAAACAAATTATATGGAAAAGAATGAGGAGGACATACAAAATTACAAAAGACACAAAGACAACAACAACAATAACAAATAACAAAAGAAAAAAAAGAAAGAAAACATACGACAAAAACAAAAACAACAACAACAACAAACATTTTAAAACAGCAACAAAATCTGCCGTAATCATGTTCATTACGTCCTGTGTGACAACAAAATAAGACAAAAAGAACATCACGACTTTACGTAACGCCCATCTTGCTCTTTTTATTTTGGCCATGGTTGCAGCTAACAAGAGTTGAATTCTTGCAACCAATAGGCCTGATCTCTGTTTCTGGACACCGCCACACCCCCTCCTCATCCCCCCCGACCCCCTCCCCACTCCCCACCATTTTCCATTCCGGTCTTGTCTAACCTTGCCTTGCCCAGCAAATTTCACAAACTGCGGACAAAAGAAGCAACAAGAAGAATGACGCCTCTATTTTCGTAGCGCGGTGCACTTGGTGCGGGTCAAGGGAAACAATTTTGTGTGTCTGAAAACGAAATGCTTTTCAATTACGACAACAGCATGGCGTACAGTGCTTTCACTGGGGCGGAGGCTGAGATGAAACTAGTCCTTACCTTTTTCTGGAACTGAAGGAACTTTCACAAAATGTTAAATACACACAAGCGAAACCAATGTAACAATCCAAATCCAAAAAAAAAATTCACAACGACTTCGTTCATCTTCAGTAAGACATTTCCACAATTCCGGTTCTGAGGGGAAAAAAACCAAGATTTTTCTTGCGCATTTCTCGATTGCGTTGACTGAAATAGAGACTAGATTTGAGCTAAGTATCATGGGGTTTGATTACATGGGTGTGAGGGTTGGCTGGTAGGTTGGTTAGAGGGGAGGGGTAGGGCAGCAGTGTCTGAAACGACTAATACACAACCGAAAAATGTGAAGACATTTATCAGACTGCTGAATGAGCTCCGCCAAATAGCAACAATTGGTCTGAACTCAGTACGCACCCACCCCCACCCCTTCGCCCATGCACCCACGCCTATCCTCCCCATGCACGCGCTCCCCCTCCCCCCACCCCCTTCTCTCAATCTCCCTCACACCCTACGTCTCCACGCCCTCCGTCTCCACGCCACAACTAATTTCCTCGTGTAATGGCACGACCAATCCGCGTGCACACCAAAAGAAGAATACATGATACGGATATTTTGGACGCGTTATCAGCGTCCTTTGTCCTTTTCAACTGAGCTCGTCTCCTCCAACATAATTCAGAACTGCGCGCAACCGGCATATGTCGCCATTAACAATCAGGATAATTAAAATAAAGCGTTTTGGTTGGACAAATGGAGCAAATCAATCCAGCAACGTAGTTCTATATTATTTCGGAGTGCACCCAACTTAGCCGTTTCAACTCTATACTGATTACTCCACCATTGACAGATAAGATAAGATAAGATAAGAAGATAAAGATACGATAAGATAAGGTAAGATAAAAAAAAACATAAAACATCTGTCTTACCTTTCACAAGAAATTACTTAGTAGTGTGGTTATTGCTTTAGGTCCAGCGGACCCTTACGAGCCAAATCAGGGCCAGAGAAGTGAAAGAGGACTCACCCCTGATCCGCATAAAAGATCTGCCGAAACAACCCTAGTGGTAACACTGAAGGCAATCTACCAGCCGGTCACTTTACAATAAAGACATCCCGCGCAGGGAACGCTGAGGCTATACTCTAATTTATCGAACCCCCGTTTACAAAAACAAAGTAGAATACAAACATCATTATACAATATCAAAAAAACACATACAAATAAAATTTTCAGAAAGTGGGGATACTATTTATACTGAAACCCCCGGCACCCCCACGGGGGGATAATGGTGTACAAGCGGGTGCGCATACATTTTCTTTAAAACTAATAAAACAGTTTTATTTTGTATATATTCAATCAATTCAAGTCAATCAATTTATTTTAAGTCATTCCACATAACTAAGATGTATTTTTGGAGGGGGGGGATAAGGGGGGGTGAGGTGGAGTGTGTTACACTGTTGTTGTTTTTATCAATGGTTGATTCAGCCCCGATGCTTGAATCTTGATAAGTGTAACTCAGATTCGTTTATCCAGGCAACCTGTTCACTCAGCAACAAGGCAGTAGTCGTCGTACGAAGTTTTCCAACTGTACTCAGCGTACATCAACAACTGCATACAATCGCTCAATCGGTCTTTTTTTCACTTTCACTTTTTCACTTTTCCAACTAACTTTTTTGAAACAGTGTGGTATTTATATTGTCTCTCTATACTCTAGAGAAAGTTCGAACATTCCAGCGTGACGCAATTACATCCACTCACAATAAAATCACCGGAACGATCCACTGTCTTACGTCATACAACTTTATTTAGGTTAGCAGAATCTCGTAGCTACCACTTGATTTATCTACATGCTTCGATCGATAGTAAACAAGTAATTCTCCAATAATATGGACCAAGGAAAATTATCAACAGTATACAAAGCTTCTTTTAACAACAACGCAAAATCAAATCAAAGTTAAATACACTCTGTTATTGCATGCTTTGCAAAACAAAACGATAGGAACTATCGTGCGCGTCTCAAACGTAATAGAGTGTCATTGTTGATTTTTCGGTAGGCATTAGCTCCCTGTGAAGAGTTCTTTTTCTTTTCATTTTTAAAAATCTCTCTTCGTTTATCCAAAAGTACAGGTGTGATCCACCGTTTCTTTGAGCGGTACTTGCCAAGGACCTCGGTGGCGGCATCTGCCACAGCTGAGTTGAAGGGGTGGTCATGATGTGGACATCTACTTCACCAGCTCCCAAAATGAGCAGTGGTGAAAATTTAACTCCAATTATGGCTTGAAGATTTCTGCCACCTCTTGGTCTTGCAATTTGTCCAGGTCGAACTTTAGTCTGGTGCACTTTGCTGTGTTTACTCTCTTCAAGTGGAGCCGGAAGAACATCATCACGAGATCGTGGCAACTTCCGATGGTTGCTCCTGGAAAAGTGCGTGTCCTGCCAATATTGATGCTTGATCTGAAGCGTTTCTTGATTATAATGTAGTCAATCTGGTTGTGATGCTCCCCGCCGGGACTGTGCCATATCCACCGTCTGTATTTTTTTGTGTGGAGACCAAGCAGGTTTGTCAGTATTAGACTGTTGTATCTAGCAATCTTCAAGGGTCTCAGACCCCTGTCAATTGCTTCGTTGTGTGGTGTGGTCCACATGTGCCTCACCAGTTATGGTGCGCATCTTGGCCAACTTTGGCATTCCAGTCGCTTTGCACTATGACTATATCCTTCTTCGGCACTTGGTCACGGACAGCCTGCAGATGTTAATAGAAATCCTCGACTTCGCTGTCGTCATAGTCTAATTTTGTGGTATAGGCCTGGATGATGGTGATGTTGAAAGGGGCTGCTCTCAGACGGATGGTAACGAGTCTACTGGAGACTGGGCGGCAATCCATGACAGTGGCTAGAATGTCTTTGTGGACCACGAATCCAACGCCGTGTTCGTGCCTGGTAATTTTTTTCGCTAACATAAATCTTGTGGCCTTTGTCGGTCGTTGTTTTATCTAGGTCTTTCCAGCGCAGTTCGCCGATGCCTAAAATGTTCCATCGATAGTGGTCCAGCTCGTGGGCCAGCTCTTCTCATTTTCCCTTTGCAGTTAGGGTCCTGACATTCCAGGTTCCTACAGGTATGACGATGTTGTCTCTTGTGCGGATCTTGCTAAGTTGTCGATCGGTAGCATACTTATAATCTCCGTCCTGGTGTCCAACGGAAGGCGCGGTCCTTGATGATCCGGGCGACTACCGATCCGGTATGGAGTGAGGGGTTCTTTTCATCATACGGTGTGTCTTGGGCAAGAAAGACCTGGCAGTGTCCAATCCTCTCCAGGCTGGCTGTTGGCCACAGCCGAAATCCACGAGTACAGAGTGGCTCGCCTTGGCCCCGAGCACTTGGTCGGTGAACCTGTAGTAACATGAGGTTCCTCCGTCCTGGCCGGTGCCTTCTGTATAGAAGACTTTCGCCCAATGATGCCGTGCTGACATCACTCCCGTTAGTCGCCTCTTACGACACGCCGGGAAACGTTGGCTCTACTATAGGTAACTAAAACCCAAACTAAAAAGACAAGTTACCCTCCCTACCCCCCACCCCCACACACACACTTCCGAATAAGGCCTACTGCTATCGCATTTCGGAAGAATTCGGAAGAAATCGGATGCCATGTCAATGTATCGCCAAGGCATACATGTAGGGACTATTCTTGCACGAAATGTCCCTTTCGGAAAGAAATGTTGCAAAACCAATAAAAATGTGATGCAATTGCTATGGTCATCAGCCATTCCTTGAGCTAGAGATTGGGTTTCGATGTCTTTCACGTGTATTATCAAAGACTCGCTGAAATTTTTATTTTAATTCAATAGAAGAATGCATTTTATAAAATGGGGTGAAATAAAATACACAGGCAAACCAACCGCAAATAATGGTGGTTAATACGGCATTGTTAATAAAATAAAATAATTATTACACACACGCTCTTTGTTCAAAGACTTAGTTTACGAGATCCAACAGTTAGCTCAGTGGTGCAGGCAGTGTACTGGAATTTCAGGCGGTGATATTGCAGCTGGCACAGTCAGACCCCGTCGACGGCCTGGGGTAATTAAAAGAAAAACAAGAATGTGTAATTGCCCTGAGACTGTGCACCTACTCCTTCGGATGAGAGCTTAAACCAAGGACTAGTCTACGCACGCCCGCACTCGATCGCATGGACTTTAAAGATCCAGACGCTCATGTCCTATATGGGTGAATGCCGGTCAGGATTGTGCTCAGTCGTCCGGGCGACAGATTATGCGCCCAAAGGTTGCAAGTGGGCGTCTCTGGCGGCTTGAGTTAGATCCTGTATCGGCCTGCGCCCAGTGCAGCTCTTGAGCAGGAAAGGCGCTATGTGAGGTAGAGTTTAACTAAAATGAATACGGCAACTAGCCTTGAAGTACAGGAACACTCAAACGGAGGTCAAGACGCAAACACGTTGCAGACGCAAATGCCTCATGCCTGGGCTGATGAGGAAGGCAACGTCATAATGCTGACATGCCTCTGGGCAATGACCTGGCTCGTCCAGGCTCCCCACAACAGGGCAAAAATCAATGACACTTAGACCTCTCTAATCCTGTTAGGAGTGCGACATGATAGTGCTTGTATGGGTCACTGTGCGCTCTTTCTAAGTAGGCCAATGTCAAGAAATATGTACTACCCATGACATCAATAAAACTACAAACTAAAAAAATAAATACACCCCTTCCCCCCCCCAAAAAAAAAAAAAAAAAAAAAAGAAGTAAATAAATAAATAAATAAAAAAATAAAAATAAAATAAAATAAAAAAATAAAGAAATAAATAAAAAAATAACATAAAATAAAAAATATAAAAAAAATAAAAATAAAATAATATCCACACAAAAAAAAAACCAACTCCTTGAGACACAGCGCCCATACGCCTTCGGGTATAAACCAAGGTCTGGGCTGTGCACGCACGCATTCCCTTGCACGGATTTTAAAGATTCCGACGCTCATGTCCTAAACGTGTGAGTGCCGGCTATACAGATACACCCAGCACGCACTAGGTGCCTTCTCCCCAATACCCGCTTGCCCAGGATTGTGTTTAGTTGTCCTGACGTCAGACGATGTGCCCAAAGGCTGCAAGCGGGCGCCTTGAGTGGCTACAAATTCCCTTCTGTAAATGAGGACAATTAACCATCTTGTATCTGGAGTTAGATCCTGCATCGGCCAGCGTCGTGAGTGGCTACAAATTCCCTTCTGTAAATGAGGCCAATTACCATCTTGTATCTTGAGTTAGATCCTGCATCGGACAGCGTCTTGAGTGGCTACAAATTCCCTTCTGTAAATGAGGACAATTACCATCTTGTATCTTGACTTAGATCCTGCATCGGCCAGCGTCTTGAGTGGCTACAAATTCTCTTCTGTAAATGAGGACAATTACCATCTAGTATCTTGAGTTAGATCCTGCATCGGCCAGCGTCTTGAGTGACTACAAATTCCCTTCTGTAAATGAGGCCAATTAACCATCTTGTATCTTGAGTTAGATCTTGTATCGGCTAGCGCCTTAAGTGGCTACAAATTCCCTTCTGTAAATGAGGCCAATTAACCATCTTGTATCTTGAGTTAGATCCTGTATCGGCTAGCGCCTTGAGTGGCTACAAATTCCCTTCTGTAAATGAGGCCAATTAACCATCTTGTATCTTGAGTTAGATCCTATATCGGCTAGCGCCTTGAGTGGCTACAAATTCCCTTCTGTAAATGAGGCCAATTAACAATCTTGTATCTTGAGTTAGATCCTGTATCGGCTAGCGCCTTGAGTGGCTACAAATTCCCTTCTGTAAATGAGGCCAATTAACCATCTTGTATCTTGAGTTAGATCCTGTATCGGCTAGCGCCTTGAGTGGCTACAAATTCCCTTCTGTAAATGAGGCCAATTAACCATCTTGTATCTTGAGTTAGATCCTGTATCGGCCAGCGTCTTGAGTGGCTACAAATTCCCTTCTGTAAATGAGGACAATTACCATCTTGTATCTTGAGTTAGATCCTGCATCGGCCAGCGTCTTGAGTGGCTACAAATTCTCTTCTGTAAATGAGGACAATTACCATCTAGTATCTTGAGTTAGATCCTGCATCGGCCAGCGTCTTGAGTGACTACAAATTCCCTTCTGTAAATGAGGCCAATTAACCATCTTGTATCTTGAGTTAGATCCTGTATCGGCTAGCGCCTTAAGTGGCTACAAATTCCCTTCTGTAAATGAGGCCAATTAACCATCTTGTATCTTGAGTTAGATCCTGTATCGGCTAGCGCCTTGAGTGGCTACAAATTCCCTTCTGTAAATGAGAGGCCAATTAACCATCTTGTATCTTGAGTTAGATCCTGTATTGGCCGTCGCCTTGAGTGACTACAAATTCCCTTTCTGTAAATGAGGCCAATTAACCATCTTGTATCTTGAGTTAGATCCTGTATCGGCTAGCGCCTTGAGTGGCTACAAATTCCCTTCTGTAAATGAGGCCAATTAACCATCTTGTATCTTGAGTTAGAGCCTGTATCGGCCAGCGTCTTGAGTGGCTACAAATTCCCTTTTGTATATGAGGCCAATTAACCATCTTGTATCTTGAGTTAGATCCTGTATCGGCCAGCGCCTTCAGTGGCTACAAATTCCCTTCTGTAAATGAGGCCAATTAACCATCTTGTATCTTGAGTTAGATCCTGTATCAGCCAGCGTCTTGAGCGGTTCGTAAGCTTGCAAAGCGCTATGTAAGAACCTTTAAAAAAAAAAAAAAAATAAAAAAAATAATAATAATAATAATAATAATAATAATAATAATAATAATAATAATAATAATAATAATAGTTACGTACAGCCATTTCTGCTGCAATAAAAAATAGAACAAAATTACGGGGATCACATAACAAGAATTTACACCAAGATTGTTTTAAAACCTCTCAACTTATCCATCACTTGAAACACCATACCATACACATCGCACATATTAAGAAGCGTTTAAATAATATCAAGTTCTTATGTATACAAATAAACATTTAACCTAAAACATCAACATTCACACCCACACACCTAATAAGCCATGAAGGGTAATAGTATAAAATCCTATCCTATCCTATCCCATCCCGAAAATCGATTCGAAAGTCGTTTGGGCACCACAGATGATCGTTTAACCAGGGTACTCCATCTTTCTCTGTCCTCAGCAACCCTCACGGCTTCGCTCAGGGTCAAGCCAGCCCATTCTAGAATATTGTCCTCCCACTCTTTCGGTCTCCCTCTTCTTCTGCCTCCTTGCATCGTGCCTTGCAGGATGGTCTTTGCAAGGCCTGATGTTCTGGTGAGGTGGCTATACCATCGGATTCATCATACGGAGTCTTGGGTAAGAAAGATCTGTCGGGGCCCAATCCTCTCCAGGCTTTTGGCCACAGCCTAAATCCACGAGTACAGTGTGGCTCGCCTTGGCCCACAGCACGTTGTTGTTGAACCTGTAGTAACATGAGGTTCCTCTGTCCTGGCCGGTGACTTCTGTGTAGAAGACTTTCGCCAAGTGATGCCGTGCTAACACCACCCCTGTTAATCGCCTCTTACGACGCGTCGGGAATCGTTGGGTATATTCTATTCAATGCCCGAACCCACAGGACAACTGCGTCATACAGAAACAAAAAAAGAACATCCCCAGTAGTGTCGGGTAATTAACTTATTCCAGCCTCTTGAGTTCAAGTGAAATGACCTTGGATGCATTTGTGTGTGTGTGTGTGTGTGTTTTGTGTATGTGTAGGTGCTTTTGTGTTTGTATGTGTGTGTGTTTGTGTGTGTGTGTGGGGGGGGGGGGGGGGGGGGGGGGGAAGGGGGGGTGTAGAGAAAGGCAGACAGACGCCGATAGGATGTCTGTGTTCAAACAAGTTTATTTATGAATTTATTTAGTTGTTTATTTGTTTACTCGTTCTTATATAGCGCTTTTCCAGCTCAATAGCTGCTCAAGGCGCTGGCCGATACAGGATCTGACTCCATGAGCCCGAGTACATTCAAACAAAGAACAAATAACTGTAATGTCATAACGACATATTGGACAATGAGGCTCAATGCAGCCATATAAGCAAGGGTTGACTGTACGTCTTCCAAGTGAAATGAGAACAAACAAAAGAATCGGCAGACAGAAATGTGCTTAATTGGCCGTGCAAGACATCAAAAATACATTTGCAGAGAGGAAAAAAAACCTCACATAAAGTAATCAACAGAATGGTGTGTTCTACGCTTTATTTTATGCGCAGGACAGGCAAAAACTGCAATGGATATGACAGAAAAGTGTGTTCTACGCTTGATGTTGTGTCCAAAACTGAAAAGAAAAGAGAAACATTTGGAGGAAAACAAATGTTTTAGTAATAAACAATCTGATTTTTTTAAATCGTTGGGCTGGATTTTCTGTGTCATTCTTTTAAAGAAATTGTATTTTTTTTCAAACGAGAGTAAAGGAGATTTAACAGAAATGGACATGGAATCCTACGAATTGAGGAACAAGTTCTGATTGTATTTACACAGCGCACTTTTCCATTTTTGAGAACTACTCTAGACGCTTAACTGAGGAACACTGACAAGCTATCGAAGTACCTTGCCAGCATCGACCTTCTCTCTTTTCACACACACACACATACACCTAAACACATATTTGCAATACATCACAACTGGGTTTATTTAAGAATGTAGGAATCGGAAAGTGGTTTTCTGACGGGAAAGAAAGCAAACTTCTTCTAAAAATGTAAGAATCTAATGCAAAATTGGCTCTTTGGCTCTTTCTGTCAAAAAAGTTGATCTAGTTCGTCCCCTATAGGCGACGAAATAGGTCGAATTTTATTCAAAATTTCTCCTTTTCTCCGTCCCGGAAAGAGCACTCCTGTGTACTTAAAACAATCTCATGCACTACCACTGCACTCCCATGCACTAAAAGAGCACTCTATGTCCGTTTGAAAAAAGTGTGTGTGCGTCTGTGCACTTGAATAAACGCACCCATTTGTGCGTTTTTATATATACACACACACACACACACACACCCAGACACCACACACACACAGCAGCAGGAACAACAACAATAACAACAACCACTCTAACGCACACGTATAGAAACAGTTTTACCGTAGACTGTAGTTTGACAAATTTCAACGGAAAACAAGGTGGCAAGCCGTTCAAATGTATTTCCAGACACACGCATAGCCGCAAAAAACACATGTTCAAAAGTGTTAAGTTTCCTGGCGATGTTGTCACTGGGATATACCCTACCGAAGCAAAAGCAACAAGAGGAATGATAGGCCAATATTGGAACTATCTGCAAGTAAATAAAGTATTAAAATCGGCTCAGCCAATGTTTAGATATAGCGCAATACGTGTTTAGAATATGATGAAGCGCAAAGACCTTGACCTTTGAGAAAGTAGAAATACGAATGACGTAACATACTTAGCAGTAGTTGAAGTATCCAAAATGTAAAAAAAACAAACAAATAGGAAATTTCGGTTTAGTTTTTCTTGAGATGGAGCAAAAGCTGCGTTTTGAGGAAAAAAGATGAAATTGGGAGCGACAGACCCATCGACTGACCGACATCCGGACTGCTGCTGACGGATGGCCCATGATTTGATACCAAAGCTCAACACAATTGGTTTAGCCGTTTCTGAGATATTGAGCTAAACGGGTTTAGCAACACAATTATTCCAGTCAGTGGCGTAGCTAGGGGAGTGGGAGGAGGGGTCCAAAGTCGAAAGTCCCCCAGGGCCCCCACTTGAGGAGGGCCCCCAAAGGAGTGTCTGAAAATTCTTTTTACATTAAATATTAAATATTACGCCACCGCCATGTAATCTTATATACTGTACCAATTTGAATTTAGACTTATATATTTATTAAGTACATTATCTCATGTCATGATGTCGAATGTCAAAATGCAGGGGCCCACAAAGAGGCCAAGCCCCCCAGGCCTCCAAATCCCTAGCTACGCCACTGACTCCAGTGACCTCGACCTTTGCGGTAAAACAAATATGATGCAGGCCACTAACCTAGGTAGGTAACGTCCCTATGAAGTTTAGTCGAAATCGGTCCAACGGTTCTTGGAATTCCAACGGACCGCCCGACCGACCGACATTTTGCTCATTCTGATTCCACCAAAATAAATTGGCTAAACTTATCAAATGGGACTGGGGTACAAGTTCATCAATCAATCAATTCCTTATCAGCTGTAATCCTACGAAACCACATGGGTGATAGGAAGGGCATCTCTTGATAGAAATCACAATACACAAGTTAGCCTTGAAGGCAAATGTAACGTTTGATGCACATTGCATTATTCAGTCAATTTTGGGTACCACAAACTATTATCGAAAAAGAGTGGGAAAATCGGATAACAACTATGAAAATTAGTTGTCTTAAACAGCCTAAATATCACCAATTTCTCAGTCACAGATCATTCTCATATTCACAGTGAGTGTAGTCCTCCCTTCTTATCCCCCCCCAACCCCCTCCCTTGCATCGGGGCACTTGATTTAATCCCCAAAATGAACCTCTTTCAAAACTACGGTATTGATGTATATCGATACATTCCGTTTGTTTATGTGGCTATGAATAGCACCGAGGATGATTCTAAAAACAGCACCGCTGCGATAGTGTGTGCATGATAGGCACAGCTGTTTGTTTGCATGACAAAGATTTGCGGTCAGTTGGAGCAGCGAATGTCTGTGATATCGGTTTGCAATGTGACTACAAATGGAATTTCCCTATATTGAGGAGGTATTATCTTGACTCAAATGTTATTATTCACCTTGCTATATTTTCACAGCATCAAACTTCTGCCTTATTCAGGCTACTGAAGTTGAAGTTGACAAATACTGACCCAGCTCAAACCAAGATTATTGTCACAGAACCACACACAGAAATAAAAGGAAGGTCAGAGAAACAAATTGAAATCAAATTTCGTAAAGCCAGCTACATTACATTACATGATTATTGCTTTAGGTCCAGCGGACTCTTCCGAGCCAAATCAGGACCGGACAACCCCTGATCCGCATAAAAGATCTGCTGAAACAACCCTAGTGGTAAAACTGAAAGCTCTCCACCAGCCAGTCACTTTACAATAAAGACATCCCACGCAGGGGACGCTGAGGCTGTACTCTAATTTATCGAACCCCCGTTTACAAAAACAAAATAGAATATAAAAATCATTATAAATTATCAACAAAACACATACATATAAAATGCCTACATTGCTAAATAATAACATCATAGCAAGCCCTAGTGACCACCTGGCAGAAAGCGTCCAATATTCACAAGCTGATCCAACAGACCTCATACACAAATAAGGATTCTTGTCCCGGAAGAGTTTTCAAGAAAAGGTATGTGATTGGTATAGCGAAGAAGACGATAGTATAGCAGATTGATAGAACAGAGCAGGAATGAGAAAGAGCAAATGAGAAAGACAGCGACAGTGGGAATTTAAAGCACTAAATTTCCAGAAAGTGAAGATACTATTTATACTGAAACCCCCGGCACCCGAAGCGTGATCAAGGCTTAGAACTTCCTCACAAATACTGTTGAAATCAACTCACCCCAGATTCCGGACTCCTTTCAACTCTCAGTGACTTCATCTCAATTTTTTCTTGTTCTTTAAATTAACAATTTTCAAGCTCACCTTCAGTAGGCTGAAGAAGGCAATGCGATGCTGTGGAACTATACCAAGGTAAAGCCTAGAATCTGAGTCAAAGTAATACCTACATGTACCAGTGATGGAGAAAGTGTTTAAGCTAGGGGTATTTATACCCTCAACCAAAACATGTGGGGGTTTTCATACCCTCATGGCAAACATAAGGAGGTTTTTATACCCCCTTTCAGTTTTTTAGGGGGTACACAATAAACACTTTGCGTGGAAAGTCTTTTCATCAGTTTGAGTTTCTTCTGCCGGGCCCGGTTGCGGCTCACCTTTTTCTTCTCTTACACACTCAAAGCCAATAGCTGACAAAAAAGTTTGTTTTTCTTTTCCTTCATCTTGTTTTAATTTTTTTTAGCAATTAGTTTTGTGAATGAATGAAAATGAAGGTTTAACGTCTACACCCACCATTGGCAATATGGCAGACGGGGATAACCATCCCAGGAAAAGAGGGGTAGAGACCTGAATCAACATTGAACCACCAAAGCAATCGTACTGCTAAAATAGACAGTGACAATGGCCACATTTTATATCGCCCACCACGGGATTCGAACCTGGGTCATCGGTGTGCCAGGCGAACGCTCTACCAATTGAGCTACTGCGGTGGGTACAATTAGTTTTGTCTGCTTTATTTTTCCTTTTCTTCGGCTTCCCCTCAGATCGCTGCTTGTCGGCCATGTTTAATGTTTTTTTTTTTTTTTTTTTTTTTTTTTTTTTTTTTTTTAAATCAGTTTATAGTCCCCTCTCTTCCCGATAAGGATTTTCAGAGAGGAGACTAACTAACACAGTTTAATGTTGGGTTGTTGTCAGTCTTATATAGCAAAGGAAAAGCGTCGAGAAGAAATAGTGAATATTATCGTGCATATGATTGGCTGTTTTTCGGAAGCGACAGAATGAATAGGAGGGGGAGTTAGGGTGGTAGGCGGTCGCGCAGGACGCACAGGTACACGATCCAAATCGAGCGAAAGCTGTACGCACGACCGAAATAGTTGTACCTGATGATACCTCCCAGCAACTTAGCTTTACGTTTTCATACCCCTTTGGCACTGACTTTGTTCGTGTTTATACCCTTTCATTACATTTTCGTTACGTGATTTCACAACTCAGTACGTGAAACACGTACGATTGCACGTGATCTCCATCACTGATGTACTCAATATGACCACTCCTGATTGTGGGAACATCTAGGGCCTACTGTAATGTAATTCCCCTAATACATTCATTGTCACAAAATACAAGATACAAAATACAAGGTACAAAATACAAAGCAATCCATCATCCTAGAAACGTCGGCCCTTTACATAGCGCGCTTATCAGCTGCAAGAGTGCTCAAGGCGCTGGCCACAGACCAAGCATGCACAAATAAACGCCCTGAGCATGCTGCCAGCGTGGAGTGTTGCGCGTTACAAGTCTTCATCATCATTATTGTCATCATCATCATCATCGCCATCGTCGTCATCATCCTCATCATCATCGTCGTCGTCATCATCATCATCATCATCATCATCATCATCATCATCATCATCATCATCATCATCATCATCATTATCATCGTCATCATTATCATCGTCGTCATCATCATCACCATCATCATCATCATCATCATCATCATCTAGGCTTTTGCAAAAGACAAGCTCGAACCCACGTCATCCAAGATGCACGTGCATAAAGGCGTGTGCCCTAGGCCACCCCACTGAGCCACCGCGGAGCCACGTACACATAATACTCTAATGCCCAAGAAACGGGCAATGCAGACACAGCAAAAGACGACGTTTTTATAAAGTTGTCAAAGAGTCGTTAAAATCCTGGCATAACAAATCATAGCACAACAAAGGGAAAATACTAGCACAGGAGTGTGTGCGCGTTAATCTAGTTAATGTCCCCCATCAAATTCGCTTCTGGCTCAATCCATTGTCAGGTTTCTGCACAGATAACAAAAACTTGCCAACAAGGAAGTCTTGCGCAGGCAAGCACAAAGAGAGAGAGAGAGAGAGAGAGAGAGAGAGAGAGAGAGAGAGAGAGAGAGAGAGAGAGAGAGAGAGAGAGAGAGAGAGAGAGAGAGAGAGAGAGAGAGAGAGAGACAGACAGACAGACAGACAGACAGACAGACAGAGACAGAGAGAGACAGACAGAGAGAGACAGACAGACAGACAGACAGACAGAGACAGAGAGAGACAGACAGAGAGAGAGAGACAGACAGAGAGGAAGAGATACGATACATTACATTACATGATTATTGCTTTAGGTCCAGCGGACTCTTCCGAGCCAAATTAGGACCGGACAACCCCCGATCCGCATAAAAGATCTGCCGAAACAACCCTAGTGGTAAAACTGAAAGCTCTCCACCAGCCAGTCACTTTACAATAAAGACATCCCACGCAGGAGACGCTGAGGCTATACTCTAATTTATCGAACCCCAGTTTACAAAAACAAAATAGAATACAAACATCATTATAAATTATCAACAAAACACATACATATTAAATGCCTACATTGCTAAATAATAACATCATAGGAAGCCCTAGTGACCACCTGGCAGAAAGAGTCCAATATTCCCAAGCTGATACAACAGACCTCACACACAAATAAGGAGTCTTGTCCCGGAAGAGTTTTGAAGAAAAAAGGTAGGTGACTGGTCTAGCGAAGAAGGAGATAGTATAGCAGATTGATAGAACAGAGCAGGAATGAGAAAGAGCAAATGAGAAAGACAACGACAGTGGGAATTTAAAGCACTAAATTTCCAGAAAGTGGGGATACTATTTATACTGAAACCCCGTCACAGGAAAGAGAGAGAGAGAGAGAGAGAGAGAGAGAGAGAGAGAGAGAGAGAGAGAGAGAGAGAGAGAGTAGAGGGAGGTAGAATACACTATAATAAAGTGCAATACGATGCATTGCAATACTTTACAATACAGTGCAATACAATAAATACAATACAATACAATACATATTACCTATTAAAAAAAATTACAACGGAGTGTTGGAGGTGAGGGGGAAAGTCAGTAGGAGAGGGGAGGGAAGAGTGATCGAAGAAGAAGATGAAGAATTTCTAACCTTAGGTTTTCTCTCTGCTTTAGGGCAAGGACAGAAGCAGACTCTTACATATATCGGTTTTCGCTGGGTATCGGTGCATCATCCAGTTGTACAATAACATACACAGACACATTCCCAATGACAGTATGAACCGTGGTTCAGTCTGTGTGTACGCACGCATTCCACCGCATGGACTGTAAAGATCCTGACGCCCAAGTTGCACCCGCCTTGCAATAAGACACACCAAGTAGAACGGAGCACAAAAAAGGATCCTCGATCGCGCATCGGAAGATAACATACAAGTACAGTAATTTGAATTATAAATAGAAAGGGCGAGATCAGACTACGATTTATTCTCAAACTGCGTGAGAACGAACATGCAATTTCCCCTTAAATAGGAACGCTATAGGTCTATGATAGGTGAAAGCATATAATAAAATAGGCCTATAAATAACAATGTCTTCCCAGTGAATGGACTGTATTTTCCGAGGTAAAGAAAGTCATTATAGGTTGATTGGTACGCGTTTTGGCCATGAACCGTTTGAGTGACCGATTCATTTCGTCAAAGTCGCAGTGTAGATCCGTCTGTGCACTAGATCTATACCACGACACATGGGCAGATCTAGTACTGCTACGATCTATACGTCTGGGAACCACTTTCTTGTTGCTTTCGCGGATCCATTCTACTTGGTTAATCTGTGCACTAGATTTATACGTTCGTGCACTAGATCTATACGTCTGTGTACAAGATCTATACGTCTGTGCACTAGATCTGTACTTCTGTGTACTAGATCTATACGTCTGTGTACTAGATCTATAGGACTGTGCACTAGATCTATAGGTCTGTGCACTAGATCTATAGGAGTGTGCCCTAGGTCTATAGGTCTGTGCACTAGATCTATACGTCTGTGCACTAGATCTATACGTCTGTGCCCTAGGTCTATAGGTCTATGCACTAGATCTATACGTCTGTGCCCTGGGTCTATAGGTCTGTGCGCTAGATCTATACGTCTGTGCCCTAGGTATATAGGTCGGTGCACTAGATCTATACGTCTGTGCCCTAGATCTAAAGGTCTGTGCACTAGATCTATACGTCTGTGCCCTAAATCTATACGTCTGTGCCCTAGATCTATACGTCTGTGCCCTAGGTCCATAGATCTGTGCACTAGATCTATAGGTCAGTGCCTAGATCTATAGGTCCTTCCCGGTCCGCAAGCTACTAGTGTGCAAAGTGGGACTGACTCACGCAATGTTCCTATTAGTAATAAAACATCTATATTCTCCTACAACAGCTTGTCCAGAAAGCCAAGCAAGGGAGAGGGGGGTGGGAAGGGGGGTAGATTGAACTCACTAACCTTCAGCAAACGGTATCAATAATAATCCTGATCTTTGGTCCAGACAGCGGCGATTGTTGCACGGGGAACAGCAAAAGACAAGCTCACTGGCAACTGTGAGTTTCCGGCGACGAAATTGGATTAAAATCATGTTGGTATTCTGTCCTCCCCCCCCCCCCCTACCCAACCCCTATGCAACCACCCTCACCCCTTCTTTCAAGCCAGACAGGCAATTCGGTTGCTGAAATTAGGAGTCACGGTGGGCACAGTCAGTTCCGATAATATGGGGCTTTGGGCTACATCAATGTTCTTGTCACTTTTTGTTGTTGTTCTTCTTTCTTTCTTTTTATCCCCCATTCCCTATTCTTCCCCTCGTCATCTTCTTCCTCATCTTGTTCTTCAATTACCTTTATCTGGTCCTTTTCTACCTTCTACTCCTCGTCTACGCCATCGTCCTCTTCCTCCTTCTTCTTCCTCTTCTCCTCTTTCATCTTTTATTACTCTTGTGTTTTCTAGTCCTTTAAAAGTGCCTCTGGGTTTCAAACGTCTATTTCTTCAGTTATTTTATTAAGGGTAATCTTACTTGATTTCGCTCTATTTAACGTTTCCCTCTTTTCCGTGCAGTTCTGTGTCAGTTACCCCTTCATACATTGTTTTTTTTGTTGCTGCTTCTTCTCTGATCCTGCTGTTGCTGCTGCCGCTGTCATTGCTACTGCTGCTGCTACTGCTCTTGTTGATGCTTCCACGGCTACTGCTGAAGAAGAAGAAGAAGAAGAAGAAGAAGAAGAAGAAGATGATGATGATGATGATGATGATGATGATGATGATGATGATGATGATGATGACGATGATGATGATGATGACAATGACGTTGATATTGGTGATGATGATATCTGCCAGATTTGTATAAACCGGGCTCTCGTGACGGCATTCATGAGTGCATGACAAAAAGAGAAAACATGGCTTTTTGAAAAGTGCGATTGGACGCATGCGCACACACGAACTGTTGTTTGGAGGGAAGAAAAGCAGGGAGACCATTCATCACGATGTGTTGTGTCAGGCAAGGTCACCTTCACCACCGCTCTCCGCACACAAAATGCTACAATTTCCACAGCAAAATCGCATCAAATACTTTTAACCTTTTTTTTCCCCACCCTGTTCATCGTCATCAGTAACGTCGATGTCGTTGTTTCCGTCGTTGTCGATGTCGTCGATAGCGTCGTCATCATCCTCTCTCCTCGCCAGCTGCAGCATCAGTTTTCGTCACCATCATCAACTGTCTCGTTATTTTCGTCGTCAACGTCGTCGTAGTCGTCATGGTGTACTTAATTTACAGACACCGGAGCAGAAATCAATTTTTATTTTTGAAATTTTAGATTGCATTCAAAACTATTATTGAAGTGACTATTACCATCACCATTATCAACATCATCATCATCATCATCATCATCATCATCATCATCATCATCATCATCATCATCATCATCATCATCATCATCATCATCATCATCATCATCATCATCACCATCATCACGTGCTTCGTCTTCTTTTCCATTCCTTCCTTCCTCTCTCTTTATCTTCATGTCTTAGTTTGGTTTGTTTTTTATTTCATAAAGATGAACACTTCACAAAGCCCACCTCACGCTACTAAGATAACTGAAGTGCTCTACTAATGTACCGAAGTGTTTCACAGGGTGGTGGAAAAGTAACTCCCTATTGAAAAGTGCTGATGACTGTGGTAAACACTGCTGATGACTGTGGTAAACACTGCTGATGACTGTGGTAAACACTGCTGTATTTGTATCAAATCAAACGCATCGTAATCCTCACACAGCAGTAGAATATAACTGCGTTCTCAGATTGTATCTTGCAATTGGAAATAGCAGCCTATAATCAGTGGCGTAGCTAGGGATTTGGGGACCCGGGGTGCTTGGTCTCTTTGGGGGCCCCTGCATTTTGACATTCGACATCATGACATGAGATACTGTACTTAATAAATATATAAGTCTACATTCAAATTGCAACAATGTCACTAACTTATATAACGACGTGAATAGCAAGATTACATGACGCCGGTGGCGTAATATTTAATAGTTAATGTAAAAAAAACATTTTGGACACTCCTTTTGGGGCCCCCCTCAAGTGGGGACCCAGGGGGACTTTGGAATTTGGACCCCCCCACCCCTCCCCTAGCTGCGCCACTGTCTATAATAACCAATGTGTTTGAACACTGCGTGAGCGAACTCAGTTGCAAGAAAGACTTAAGGTCTAACCCACCTCTCCCCTCCCCCCTACTCCAACCTCCCTCGTGGGAGTGCCGGCGGGTTCTGTATAAATAGTAATCCCAACGCCATTTCAGTTACGCTATTGGATAGGATAGGATAGGATAGGATAGGATAGGATAGGATAGGATATTTTGTTTTTGTAAACTGGGGTTCGATAAATTAGAGTACGGCTTCAGCGTCCCCTGCATGTGATGCCTTTATTGTAAAGTGACTGGCTGGTGGAGTGTCTTCCGTGTTACCATTGGTTATTTCAACATATCTTTCATGCGGATCGGGGGCGAGTCCTCCAAGTTGTGGTCCTGATTCGGCTCTTTGCAGTCCGCTGGCCCCTAAAAACAATGACTAACTAAGTAAGCAAGAAACTAACTAACTAACACAAGGCCTAAGAAGACAAAAGACCCAGTGTCAAGTATCGGGTCATTATAGGCAGGTCTCAACCACGTGAGTGAAATAAAAGATCGGAAATGAATTAAATTCCACTACTGACAAGATCAAGATACTGTTTGTTTCACACACACATACTGTGCCATTTACAAATGGTACAAGCAGTTGTCATCAGGGGGTACTTTTCAGCAACACGTTAAACAAAAAGAATAAAAAGTTAGCCTAATAAACGAGTGTGTACTGTTATTGCGATAGAACGTAACGGTGTAAACCAACCCAATCAACAAGCAGTAGATTTATGTAAACGCGCGCTGATCCATATGTTTTCTTTAACAGTACGCTAGCCCTGCTTCTATTGTTCTGCATCTGCTTCTCGTCTTCTGCTTTTGCTTCCTCCTCTTCCTCTCGAAATCTCACACCCCTTTTGGAATTAGGTATTCCAAAATACAGGTGAGCGTGTATGTTGGTATAGATCGCCGCGCTTTGAGCCTGAATGATTTGGGGAAAGGCGCGTATAGCATCCTGTATTATTATTATTATTATTATTATTATTATTATTATTATTATTATTATTATTATTATTCCTCCTCCTCCTCCTTCTTCTTCTTCTTCTGCTTCTTCTTCTCTTCTTCTTGCTCTTCTCATTGTTCTTGTTATTCTTCTTGTTGTTCATCTTGTTCTTGTTGTTTTTGTTCTTGTTCTTCTTGTTCTTGTTTTTTTTTTCATCTTCTTGTTTTTATGTTTCTTCTTGTTTTCTTGTTGTTGTTGTTGTTGTTGTTGTTGTTGTTTGTTGTTGCTGCTGCTGCTGCTGTTCTTTTTCTTCTTCGTATTTTGTTGTTGTTGTTGTTGTTGTTGTTTCTTCTTCTTCTTCTTCTTCTTCTTCTTCTTCTTCTTCTTCTTCTTCTTCTTCTTCTTCTTCTTCTTCTTCTTCTTCTTCTTCTTCGTCGTCGTCGTTGTATACCTTCACTGCACCCCCATGTGTTCCTATTATATTCCTACCCCTTGTTTCCTCCTCTTCATCCTTCTCCTTTCCGTTCCCACTTTTCTACTTCTGTTTCTTCTTTTTGTATTTAGCTTCCTCCTTCTCCTCCTTATTCTTCTTCTTTCCGTCCTCCGCTTTCTACCTCTGCTTCTTCTAGTTAGCCTCCTTCTCCTTGTTCTTCTCCTCCTTTTCGACCCCCTTTCTACCCATTCTTCTTCTTCTTTGTCTGTTTAGTCATTCTTCGGCCGTCCGGATGACAAAGAATGATCCCAAATCCAAATCTCTTCCTCGTCAATCTTCTACGGAGTCCTTCTTCGCCTTCTTTTTTTCCCCTCCCTTCTCCTTCTTCTTCTTTCTCCTTCTTCCTCTCTTCCTCCTACTCCTGTTTCTCTAGTCCTCTTTGATCTAGAACGGTCGTCGGAAACGCAGTGAGCCCGTACAGGGCAGGATGAGAAGGGCGACACAGAGCGACCAGTCAAGCTGATGACTCTTAGTTTGCGAGGCACATTTCTACAGTACGGATCTACAGTGCTGAATAATAAATCCTTATTGAAAATTCCTGATAACCTTTATATTATTTATTTATGCGTGAAACAGACATGCAATGTGATCCCTGCAGCGGTCGACGTTCATTGCTCATCCCTGATTCCATCTCCCAGTGCCAAAAGCTGTCCCTAATGGCCCGTTGCGTGCGCGAGCTGAGCTAATGTAACATTACATTACATTTTTATTGCTTTAGGTCCAGCGGACTCTTCCGAGCCAAATCAGGACCGGACAACCCCCGATCTGCATAAAAGATCTGCTGAAACAACCCTAGTGGTAAAACCGAAAGCTCTCCACCAGCTAGTCACTTTACAATAAAGACATCCCACGCAGGGGACGGCTGAGGCTTCACCCCAACTTATCGAACCCCCGTTTACAAAAACAAAATAGAATACAAACATCACTATACATTATCAACAAAACACATACATATAAAATGCCTACATTGCGAAATAATAACATCATAGGAAGCCCTAGTGACCACCTGGCAAAAAGCGTCCAATATTCCCAAGCTGATCCAACAGACCTCATACACGAACAAGGAGTCTTGTCCCGGAAGAGTTTTCAAGAAAAAAGATAGGAGACTGGTCTAGCGAAGAAGACGATAGTATAGCAGATTGATAGAACAGAGCAGGAATGAGAAAGAGCAAATGAGAAAGACAGCGACAGTGGGAATTTAAAGCACTAAATTTCCAGAAAGTGGGGATACTTTTTATACTGAAACCCCCGGCACCCCAGCGGGGGTGGCCCGTTGCGTGCGCGAGCTGAGCTAATATAAGACAACGAGAACACATAAGACTAAGTGTCAGGTGACGGGCCATTACAGATCAGCACTTAAACTCGACCACTGTAAGGATCACAATACGATTTATTTCATGCAAATGCAGCACTGTGTACACGATTTATCATCAACTAGTGGTTTTTGTACCCTGGCAAGCCAGGGTACACATGATGCTGTTTAAAATGTAGACAGAGAGAACTTTTGTCTGCGAGTTTCATTTGGACGATGATACCTCCCCATATCCCCCTTGATACCTCACCATACCCCCCACATCCTGATATCTCCCCGCCCCCCCCCCCCCCCCCCCATGATGCCTCATCATAACTCCTTTCCTTGATACCTCCCCATACCCCCTTGATACCTTCCATACCCCCTTGGTTCCTAACTGTACCCTCCTTGATACTTCCCCGTTGATCGTTTCGCAGGTATGGATGAAAGGAATCGACCATCACCATACCCCCTTATATATACCCGTATCCCCGTTATGCCTACCCATGCCCCTTTAAACCTACCCGTAACCCCCTTTTACCTACACGTACCACCCCATCCCGATCCTTGGTAGTAATAATAATAATAATAATAATAATAATAATAATAATAATAATAATAATAATAATAATAATAATGAATATAGAATAATACAAATAGAAATTAAAAAAACACACCAAGGTTTTAAAATAAAATTTGATATAAGATATTATAATTGTTATTATAATAATAATAATTATTATTATTAGTTTATAAATAATAATAATAATAATAATAATAATAATAATAATAATAATAATAATAATAATAATAATAATAATGAATATAGAATAATACAAATAGAAATAATAAAAAAACACCAAGGTTTTAAAAGAAAATTTGATATAAGATATTATAATAATAATTTATTATTATTATTAGTTTATAAATAATAATAATAATAATAATAATAATAATAATAATAATAATAATAATAATAATAATAATAATAATAATAATAAATTAAAGGTAAAAAGTCTAAATTAAAAAAAATATCCATATTGTAGTGTTAAAAAAAAAAAAAAAAAAAAAAACTTAAAAAAAAATATGGCCCGCGTGAGTATCGATCTTGGGTCGCCCGAAACCGTAGGCGAAAGAATAACCCACTAAGTTACCACGGCTTCGTAGAAAAACTATGAATTTTTTGGTCTATATGGGAAAACATGCTGAAACCTCAATTTGATTTTTAATGGAAGCGCGCGGAATGAGGCTATTGCAGTTTGTGGACATTTTGTTTAATTATTTATCTCAGAAACGGTTAAACGTTCGGTAAGGAAATGTCGGCTATAACGATTTGGCTGGTTTTGAGCACACAGCAGGCCGATCAGCAGCGGTCAGCACCTGCCAAGATCAGCGTCCATAGGAGACAAACTTTATAATAGAGGCGAAGAAGGACTTCCGGCTAAGCAATTTATATATATAGATGTTGAATAGGGATTTACTTCTCAACCGCCATTTCGGCAACGATTAATCGGTTGTTGCTTCAGGATATTCTTGGAAGAAGGAGGAGGAGGAGGAGGAGGAGGAGGAGGTAGAGAAGAAGAAGGTAGAAGGAGGATTAACGAGGCCGAAAGCCAAAAGGAAAAAGGGGAATACTTGCAGAGACAGAGGGATCGGAGGAGAGTTTTGTATAAAAGTATGTGAGTACTATTTTTGTTAAATTCACTAGTGGAAGGTAGGAAGTGCTCGTGCTAATCTATTGCTGAAGGGGGCTCAGACTTGTGTGTGGGACTGATGCCATTTTTAACTGTTCGAACTAAGGTCACTGGTGGTCTGAACCTTACTAACAAACTCTCCACACTGACACATAACCATTCCATCCCTCACACAAACTGAGAAAGACTTCAAGACTTTCAAATGTATTTGTACAAGTAAGCCACAGGCCTCGGTACACCGTACGTACACATTCATACGTATTGCATCCCCCTCTCTCCTTTCCCCTTTCCTCTTCTCCCCCCTCCCCTCCCAGACCTAACCCAAAACTCAAATAATTATTCCCAGCGTAAAAAAGAAAGGAGATTTCTCTTTTATAGCGCACTTACAATCTCAGAGAGCTTCTCAAAGCGCTGGCCCGTAATATCCAGCAAATACACAATAGTTTGCTGAAGTCAGGATTCGAACCCACGTCGCCTAAGACGCACTCACACAAGTCGTGCGCTCTGACCACTGAGCTATCCCACAGAAAAGACAATGTTTAACGGAGGGAGGGGGGGGGGAAGGAGAGGATCATCAAACTGTTTAACGACAAAGTGTTACGTGTGAGACGCGCACGATAGATCCGATCGTTATATTTTGCAAAGCATTCAATAACAGAATGTATTTACCTTTGATTCGATTTTGCGTTGTTGTTAGAAGAAGCTTGTTATAATGTTGATAATTTTCGTTGGTCGATATTATTGGAGAATCTTCTAGGGTTGCTTGTTTACCATCGATCGAAGGATCTAGATAGATCCAATAGAAGCTGAGAGGTTCTTTTATGATGAAGAAAGTTGTATGACGTAAGACAATGATGACGAAAGTTTATTTTGATTTGGTTGTAAAGGGTCACGCTGGAACGTTCTGACGTTATCTCGAGTATAGAGAGAAACTATATAATTGATGCACTGTGTAGAGAAGAGAGAGAAAGTGAAAAGCGATTGAGCGATTGTATGCAGTTGTTGATGTACGCTGAATAAAGTTGGAAAATTTCATAGAACGACTTCTGCCTTGTTGCTGAGTGAACAGGTTGCGTAGATAAACGAATCCGAGTTACACTTATCAGGACTTCAGCATTGGGGCTGAATCAACTACCGATAAAAACAAAAAATCCTCATTTTTTTTAAAAGTGTTAAATTTATTGGCGATGTTGTGACTCAGCTTTATACTAACTAACCAAAAGGAAAACAGGGAATGAAGCCATGCACTAAACTATCTTAACCAAAAGGAAAACAGGGAATGAAGCCATGCACTAAACTATCTTAAGCAAAAGGAAAACAGGGAATGAAGCCATTCACTGAACTATCTTAACCAAAAGGAAAACAGGGAATGAAGCCATGCACTAAACTATCTTAAGCAAAAGGAAAACAGGGAATGAAGCCATTCACTGAACTATCTTAACCAAAAGGAAAACAGGGAATGAAGCCATGCACTAAACTATCTTAAGCAAAAGGAAAACAGGGAATGAAGCCATTCACTGAACTATCTTAACCAAAAGGAAAACATGGAATGAAGCCATGCACTAAACTATCTTAAGCAAAAGGAAAACAGGGAATGAAGCCATTCACTGAACTATCTTAACCAAAAGGAAAACAGGGAATGAAGCCATGCACTAAACTATCTTAAGCAAAAGGAAAACAGGGAATGAAGCCATTCACTGAACTATCTTAAGCAAAAGGAAAACAGGGAATGAAGCCATTCACTGAACTATCTTAACCAAAAGGAAAACAGGGAATGAAGCCATTCACTGAACTATCTTAACCAAAAGGAAAACAGGGAATGAAGCCATTCACTGAACTATCTTAAGCAAAAGGAAAACAGGGAATGAAGCCATGCACTGAACTATCTTAAGCAAAAGGAAAACAGGGAATGAAGCCATGCACTGAACTATCTTAAGTAAAAGGAAAACAGGGAATGAAGCCATGCACTGAACTATCTTAAGTAAAAGGAAAACAGGGAATGAAGCCATTCACGGAACTATCTTAAGTAAAAGGAAAACAGGGAATGAAGCCATGCACTGAACTATCTTAAGCAAAAGGAAAACAGGGAATGAAGCCATGCACTGAACTATCTTAAGCAAAAGGAAAACAGGGAATGAAGCCATGCACTGAACTATCTTAAGCAAAAGGAAAACAGGGAATGAAGCCATGCACTGAACTATCTTAAGCAAAAGGAAAACAGGGAATGAAGCCATGCACTGAACTATCTTAAGCAAAAGGAAAACAGGGAATGAAGCCATGCACTGAACTATCTTAAGCAAAAGGAAAACAGGGAATGAGGCCATGCACTGAACTATCTTAAGCAAAAGGAAAACAGGGAATGAAGCCATGCACTGAACTATCTTAAGCAAAAGGAAAACAGGGAATGAAGCCATGCACTGAACTATCTTAAGCAAAAGGAAAACAGGGAATGAAGCCATTCACTGAACTATCTTAAGCAAAAGGAAAACAGGGAATGAAGCCATGCACTGAACTATCTTAAGCAAAAGGAAAACAGGGAATGAAGCCATGCACTGAACTATCTTAAGCAAAAAGAAAACAGGGAATGAAGCCATTCACTGAACTATCTTAAGCAAAAGGAAAACAGGGAATGAAGCCATTCACTGAACTATCTTAAGTAAAAGGAAAACAAGGAATGAAGCCATGCACTGAACTATCTTAAGCAAAAAGAAAACAGGGAATGACAAGCCACTCACTAAACTATCTTAAGCAAAAGGAAAACAAGGAATGACAAGCCACTCACTAAACTATCTTAAGCAAAAGGAAAACAAGGAATGACAAGCCACTCACTAAACTATCTTAAGCAAAAGGAAAACAAGGAATGACAAGCCACTCACTAAACTATCTTAAGCAAAAGGAAAACAAGGAATGACAAGCCACTCACTAAACTATCTTAAGCACACAAAAAAGTATCAAAATCGGCTTGGCCAGCCGTTAGATGCAGCGTAACAGTGTTTAGAAAATGGTGAAGTACAATGATTTTGACCTTTGAGAAAGTTAAGTTAAGAATGAATTAACATGATTAACAGTAGTGAAAGTATCGGCAAAGTCAAAATGATGAATTTCGCTGCAGTTATGGTTGAGATAAAACAATGTGTGGGTTGAACAAAAAAAGTGACATTCGGACCGATTGACTGGGGAGGGACACATATAGACAGACAAACAGAGAGAGAGAGAGAGAGAGAGAGAGAGAGAGAGAGAGAGAGAGAGAGAGAGAGAGAGAGAGAGAGAGAGAGATTTATGTGGTACAGGGCGAAGTTTGATTGGATTTTACCAGTCACGTGACCCAGAAACTTCCTCCCTATTTGTCTTTCTATTCAACCCACAGTGCACTCATTTTGCATGCACACGGACGCGCAAACACTTAAAAGCAGAAACACATACACAAATACACACGCGCACTCACGCAGGCATACATTACATTTACATGATTATTGCTTTAGGTCCAGCGGACTCTTCATGCCCGCATGCATACAGACATGCAGACGTGCATGAATAGATATACCGACTTCGACCCTTTATTGAACAATGGCCTTTGGCCCCTTTAATGGGAGGGGAGAAAGAGGGAGGGAGAGAGAGAGAGAGAGAGAGAGAGAGAGAGAGAGAGAGAGAGAGAGAGAGTAGCATGCAAAAACGGACCTCGCATACAAACAAGCAGGAGAACCACAAATCAACCGCCGCTCTCTACGAAGTAAATTTCCAGCCACGAGTTGTCTTCTCATCAGGCATGATTCCGGCACTGGGGACATAACGAAAGGGAAAACGATGGCCGCATTGACCGACAAGCTTCAGGATAGACATTTGAGGACGATTGACCATTAAGAACCGGCCCACGGCCTACAAAGTGCACAAAGATGGGGTTTTACATGACATACATGTGTACATAGCAGGCAAACGGGGCCTCCTCTATGGTCTGGCATATTAAAGAGGCCTATGTTCTCACAGCTTTATGATTCCCGACACAGCTTGATGTTCTGAACGTACTGTGTTCGAGAGCTCTGTATTCCCATAAAACTATGTTCCCCAGCTCCGCCTTTACCTACGGAACTGTGTCATCCTAAAAAGATAGAGCTGCAGACCGAGCGTCCACACGTAGAACTTGTGGACTATATCGCTGGGAGAAAATAGAGCAATTTGAACACGAAGGCGTCAGAACAATATGTCTGTGAAATTATACAGCTTTAGTGTAGCGGGAAGGGAGGCGACTGGTTGAGGCTTGGGAGGGAAATTGTCTACCTTGATTTTCTTGGTTAGACTAGCCTTGGGTGGCTCCTGCTTTGCAGAATCCTTTGGGTATGCTATTGGGTTACGCAGGACAAGGCGACACGACATTTGTTCTCCCCGGCTGGCCATTCGCCTGCTGCTTTTGGTGGCGAGCGGGACAACATTGTCGGCAGGCATTTTATGCAGGTCGGTGGCAGCGACCTTGCAGTAGAGTGCGTGGCACTAGTTAGCCGGCAACCCGGTACTCCCAACCACGCTTCACTGCCTTGCAGGGCAAATATTTTTATGTCCTTCTTTTGAGGGATAAAATGAAAATAACAGCTCGGGTAGAGCAATGTTCTCAAGGTCGTGGCCGAGAGACGGGAGTCAAATACTCCGCTCGGCTACATTAGGAACACAGTAAATGTTTTGAACGCAGAGACGTGAAAAAATATGCCACTTACGCAACGTCAATGATCCCAACTATGTAATCTCAAATTATTTTATTTCCAATTTATGACAACGATTCTTAACTAAAGTGAGCTTTGCATGGTGTGTGTGTGTGTGTGTGTGTGTGTGTGTGTGTGGGTGGGTGTGAACTTGTAAAGAGGACACAATGGGTTCCACAACCGTCTTTTTGAATACAAAGTGGGTTTATTTGCTGTGACCTCATTTTGTTTCATGAACCCATTTTGTTCTGAGTGCGCGGGAGTGCTCTTTTAGTGCTTGGGAGTGCAGTTGTAGTGCATGAGAGTGTTTTAAGTACACAGGAGTGCACTATCCGGGACGGAGAAAATCCAGCCAATTTTCGGAAAACTTTGAAGCAAAAATCGACCTATTTCGTCGCTCCTAGGAGACGTACTAGGTCAACTTTTTTGACGGAAAGAGCCAATTTTGACTTAGATTCTTAAATTTCTAGAAGAAATTTGCGTTCTTTCCGTCAAAAAAGTGCTTTCCGACTCCTACATTCTAAAAGTACCCCATTTAGCCATCAATACAAGTATGTGTGTGTGTGTGTGTGTGTGTGTGTGTGTGTGTGTGTGTGGGTGTGTGTGTGTGTGTACGCGCGTGTGCGTGCAGGTAGATGTGTTATATGTGTGTATCTTCTTTTTTTTCATGCAGATAACGATTTTGAATGCTATGTTGTATGAAATGTGGTTTTTAAACCTTGTAAATTTATTTGAGTGTTTCCGTTTTGTTGGTATGCTAAGTCCTACTATTGTTGTTTGTGTCTGTTTATATTATGTACACCACCATTGTCATTTTAATACAAATACCACTTTATTTGTCTCACACGGAGCAATTACACTGACGGCGGTACATATTTATTTCCAATTTAATATGTACAGGGCAACAAAATGCATTTCGCAACACACAAAACGACAGTAAGGTTTTTTTCTGTCATGAAGATACCAAAAAATGTTGTCGTATTCTAACCGGAAGAAGAACTCACATTTGTGAGATCGCTCTAGAGCTGTGGGAACATAGAGCCGTGGGAATACAAACACAACCGTTGGAAAACACACATGCGCATACACCAACTGGCCAAAGGTGGTCGTTTTCCCATGACATACATGTGTATATTGTACATACAGACCAGCACAAGATGACCGCTTGGCATAACCTTCATGTGTCCATTGCATACAAACTGCCCAGACTCGTCTGTAAACCTTTTCCCTGTTAGCCCGCGTACGAGTTTCCTCCGAAGGTCCTGTCATCAAGTCACAGGCTTTACAAGGTAACAGGTTTTATTCCTGTTCATATATACACTATGGCCGTTTGACATGGCATACATGAGCGTCGGAGAAGTACTTCAATAGTGGATATCATAATGTACACAATTTTGCAAATACGTCAATCCGAACCTTCTAGATCTCTCAGATCAGGTCAGATTGTTTGTATTTAAAGTCTTTCTAGATCTCTACATTGATAGTAATTACACGTAGTTAATAAACATGAAGAGACCAAACAAAGAAACCTGTTGACTGGATGCGGCAGAGACAGGGACTATTAAGCCACACGTAATGTCAAACAAGATGACAAGCCGTTCAAATGTATTTCCAGACTCTCACACACACGGTCCAAAACTCTCAATCAAATCAATATTTCATTTATTGTCTATTTACACATTCAGGTGATATTAGACATTAATTAATAACAACAACAATATAAATCAAATCCCAATTAAGAAACCCGATAACAAAATGACATGAAAGGGAAAGAGGGATTTAACACCAAACTATAAAAGTCTACCAATAGGAGTCATTGCAATAATTTTCACAACTGCTGTTATCTGTGAATGAATGATGTAATACATCATCTAAAGAATGTCCATATTCAGTCAAATGATGTCCTTGGTTTTCATACATTGCATTAAAAACTGGACATTCAAATAAAATATGGTAAACTGATATATTTTTGCCACACATACACTCAATATCTGCTGAATATTTAGTATTCCATGAGTTCAGTCTTAACTTGTATATTAATTTTGACAACTGTCGTGAACAGTTCGGTACAGTAACCTTTTTAATGCTAGTATCTTGACATACTACTTTTTCTAATAAGGAATACATTTCAGGACAACACATACTCAAATTGTTGACAGAAATGGAATGTAATGATCTTATTGCTCCCTGTTTGGCTAACTTGTCACACACTTCATTCCAATGAATTCCACAATGTGCTGGAACCCAACAGAAATCAACAACTATACCTCTAGAGAACATACAATGGATCATATGTTTCATTTCATATATGAATTCATTTCTTACTTTGGAATTACCCTGTTTTAAAGCATACAAACCCGCTTTTGAATCGACACAAATCAGTAAACCAAAGAGCTCTAACGGTAAAGTCCTAATGTAATTTAGAGCCATTACAATAGCATAAAGCTCACTCGTAAAGATAGAAAACCCTTTTCCTAGATAATATGAGCGTCTTACATTTAATGCAGGAATGATAAAGGCCGATCCACTATCTAAAGATTCTAATACCAAACCATCAGTAAAAATCTCCAAAAATCTGCATGTTCAAAAGCGTCCATTTTCTTGGCGAAGTTGTGACCGGGCTTGATCCTAACCCAGCCAACTGAACACATGGAATGATGGGCTACTAACCTAAGCTACCTGCAAGCCACAATAACATGACTTTAACCTTCGACAAAGTACAAAGACGACCGCTCTAACGTGCTTAGCAGTAGTGAAAGTATCCACGAAGTAAACAAATGATGAATTTCGGCCCAGTTGTTCTTGAGGTAAGGCCAAACCTGTGTTTTGAACAAAAAACAACAAGAAATTGGGAGCGACGGACCGACCGACCGAATGACGGACAACCGGACTGCTGCCGAAGAATGGTTCATGATTTAAAGGTACCTGCACAGAAAAAAACAAAAAACAACAACAAAAAAAAGCTCAACAAAATCGCTTTTGCCGTTTTATGAGATTTTGAGCAAAACGTGTTGAGCAACACAATGACTCAAGTGACCTTGGCCTTTGCTGTGGAGCAAATGTGTTGACGCTGGAGGCAGGCCACTATTCTAGGTACTGTGTCTGTGAACTTCGGCCTTGAACGAAATCCCTGCAGTGACTCTTGGGATAAGGCTTCCTATGGACCGACAGACAAATGGACCGACCGATAGACCGACCTTTGATTGCACACCTCCGCCCTGCCGTCCCGATTATTTAAAAGTATGTCTGTAAATACAACAAAAGTAATTCTGTAAATACAACAAAAGTAAGTATGTATGTAAATGCAGCAAGTAAGTCTGTAAATACAACAAAAGTAAGTCTGTAAATACAACAAAAGTAAGTCTGTAAATACAGCAAAAGTATGTCTGTAAATACAACAAAGGTAAGTCTGTAAATACAACAAAAGTATGTCTGAAAATACAACAACAGTAAGTCTGTAAATACAACAAAAGTAAGTCTGTAAATACAACAAAAGTAAGTCTGTAAATACAACAAAAGTAAATCCCTAAATACAGCAACAGTAAGTCTGTAAACACAACAAAAGTAAATCTGTAAATACAGCAAAAGTAAGTCTGTAAATACAACAAAAGTAAGTCTGTAAATACAACAAAAGTAAGTCTCTAAATACAGCAAAAGTAAATCTGTAAATACAACAAAAGTAAATCTGTAAATACAACAAAAGTAAGCCTGTAAATACAACAAAAGTAAGTCTGTAAATACAACAAAAGTAAGTCTGTAAATACAACAAAAGTAAGTCTGTAAGTCTGTAAATACAACAAAAGTAAAGTAAGTCTTTAAATACAACAACAGTAAGTCTGTAAATACAAGAACAGTAAGTCTGTAAATCCAACAAAAGTAAGTCTGTAAACACAACAAAAGTAAGTCTGTAAATACAACCACAGTAAGTCTGTAAATGCAACAAAAGTAAGTCTGTAAATACAACAACAGTAAGTCTGTAAATACAACAAAAGTAAGTCTGTAAATACAACAACAGTAAGTCTGTAAATACAACAAAAGTCAGTCTGTAAATACAACAACAGTAAGTCTGTAGATACAACAAAAGTAAGTCTGTAAATACAGCAAAAGTAAATCTGTAAATACAACAAAAGTATATCTGTAAATACAACAAAAGTATGTCTGTAAATACAACAAAAGTAAGTCTGTAAATACAACAAAAGTATGTCTGTAAATACAACAACAGTAAGTCTGTAAATACAACAACAGTAAGTCTGTAAATACAACAAAAGTAAGTCTGTAAATACAACAAACGTAAGTCTGTAAATACAACAACAGTAAGTCTGTAAATACAACAAAAGTAAGTCTGTAAATACAACAAAAGCGTTGGTATTATTAAGATAACTGGTTGTCTAAAATGGAGAGTAGCGTTGTACGAAAAGAGTAGAGAAGAAGGATACCTGTGAAATGGAGAGACCGGATTTTTTGTTTGTTTCTTTCTTTGTTTGTTTGAGGGAAAAATGAGGAGAGAGGCAGTATACAATACAACTTTATTGTCCAATAACAACCACAAATGTTCCTCTGTATTGGCCTGGAAGAGTACAAACTACAGGGAGTTATATATAATTACGCAGGAAGTTATTTACGAGATCCAGAGCATCCAGGGTGTCTATTTGTGGTGACAGAGTTGCCTTGTTGTCACATAAATATAAGATTTCATGGGCTCACGTTGCTCGAACCGACCGCTACGCTTTGAATTTCAGATGTCTCTTCCTTGTTGCGTAAACAAACAACTGTGCCTACTATTCACACTTTATTAGCAATGCTATTTTTTGAGGGGAATAAACCTTGACGCACATAAACAAAAAAATGTATGGATTTATATCGACCACAGTACTTTAAAAAGAAGTTATTTTGAGGCGCTTAAAGTTTGTTGCGGTGTTTTTTTTTTTTTTTTTTTTTTCGTGAAGGCAGCACTCACTGTGAATTTAAAAAGGATCGGTGAGGCTAAAAATGTGTGGTCCTGATGCCCCTCAAATGGAAGAGTGCATCAAAGTACGTTAGTATTGGTGCTAGTAAAATCCCTCCCGATGTCTCCATCCGTCATTGCTTCCCCTCTTTCGCCACCAAACACAGCAGTTATGAACCGGACACCCAGATATACCGGAACCTCAACTGACATTCTGCGCAAAGGACCGGTGTTCCCATTTGCGTTCAGCTCCCATCAGTCCGGATGCCTATCCCTTTCAGACGTCATCATAGAACGATGACGTAACTCTTCCTGCCCGCGTTTTTGAGATATATATTCTAGTGTAGTTTTGTTGTTGTTGTTGTTGTTGTTTGCTTTTGTTTTTTGTGTTTTTTTTTAACCCCTGATAGGTGTACATCGCAATATATTTTAGGTAACCACTTTGTAAGCTTATTTTTCCTGCTTCGTGGATTGTAATCCGAAGCTTGTATTTCACAGTTTACGACAGGCACAAATAAAGGGATATTAAACGATGTCGCGAAACGAAACGCTCGCGAGTATTTTATTTTCCAAGTGCAAATTGTTATGTAGAGTGCCTGTGGTAGATTTAGAAATATGACGTCAATTTTGCTGCGTGTCAATCGCCATTTTTTGTATTCCTGGAAAAGAATAAAATGGACGATTTTTTATCGATAATTCTTTTGTGTGAAAGATTGTGATTAATGCCAATAATAAAATTTTAGGGAAAGCAAAGAGGTTGTGAACTATTAATTTTATAAAATATAATATTTGAAGTGATAGTTACTTTTTTGCGTTGTGAAGTTTTCATTGGTTGTTATAATGATAAAAGTATGGTAGCCTTGGTGAAATGGAATTGAGGCGAAATCGGTTAGGAAAACTGAAGAATCAGTTGGGAGAGAGATCTAGACTGGACAGGGAGGATTCTACCCAAGCTCCGAGGCAACTTATTCTGTGGGGTGCCAACGACAGTTTAGCTGGAGGCTGAATGTTGTCTGATGTGGTTGGGCCAGGAAAATGAGTTGTTCCTCAGCGTTTGATCAGCTTTAGCTGAATTCTGGCACCGTAGGGTAAATATTTAGATTTTTCTTCATTCAAGATAATTTCCCAAGAAGATTGATAAGTGTGATACTTTGTTCATTGAATATATGTATTTTCCAGAGGAGAAAAATAGTTTGTTCATTGAATGCATTTGTTTTCCGGAGAAGTGAGATAGTTTGTTCATTGAATGCATTTGTTTTCCAGAGGAGTAAGATAGTTTGTTCATTTGAATGCATTTGTTTTCCAGAGAAAGATAGTTGGTTCATATGAATGCAGTTGGTTTTCAGAGGACTGGTATGTTGATTAATCATAATATGTTTTTCCAAGCAGAGCCGGACCTGGAGGAGTTTAAGTTTGTATGAAAATAATTTTCATGCACATATCTAAGACTAGTTTTGTTCGGCAGGTGTATTTTTGTGGTATTATTCGTCTTGGATTTCCGTGACGATGTCATCTTCGAGACTGCACTGAATTCTTCTCTGACGTCTTGCTCATGATCGGGGTGACTGATTCTACGATGGAACTGTACGTCAACGAGGGCTACAGAAGTCACTGGTGGGTCACGGACGGCCATTAGATCTAACGGCGACATCGACGTCAAGTTCCAGCTCTTATGAACTTTTCCACCAACTCATCTAAACCCGGATTGCTTCATTGGCCAACAACTACAACGAGGACGTTATTAAGAGATAAGTGTAAAGGAAAAAACATTATTTTCGGTAACCACGACGGAAAGTATCGCCAAATTATCGTTCCGATTTCGAAGAAAAAATGAACGGAATATAATAAAATAATCGAACTTGGAAAAACGTGTTATGTGTTTGTGAAGTGTTGGAAAGAAATGGTGTACCTTAGGTTTTTTTATTGAAATAAAACCACGTTCTGGGGTAAGTCATGAAAGTCAAGGAAGTCCTTCATCAGTAGTGATCACCCAGTAACACCCAGTTTTGCGACAAACGACAACCCGTCCGCCCTTTCTGCAATTGCCATCACCCACCATAGTGTTAATTCAAAGCCATAATTGTTTAATTAAAGTCTCCAAATCGAAGGCTTTGTTTATTTTTGGCCCAAACGGGCTTATCCTAAAAATCGCATTGTTATCACATGAAACAATGATAAAGTGGGCTTTCGTTGCTCGAATCAACCGCAAAAAAAAAAAAGGATATTTCAATTTCGGTTCTGACTGGGAGTTATTTCCCTTGTTTTTAACGGCACGGCCGTGTAACCGTTGACCCTGTTTCTGAATGACCCACGTGGCTTGACGTGCGCGTCGTCGGTGTTTAAGGGTAGGATAAGGTCTAATTTATCAACCTAAAACCAAAACCCCTACGAGCAATTGTTTTTACGGGTTCTGTCTGTTACCGGCTATGGTAGCTGCTATTTTTAGTAGGTCCAGAGTGTTAGCTGGCTAGCCAACAGATGTTGCTATTAATAGGTACACAGTCTATGGAATTTAGTTCATTTTTTAAATACCTATACTTTTGAGAGAGTTATTTTTCGTTGTAAGCGTATGTTTTCAGTGGGACAACACTCACTGTGAATGGTAAAAGGATCTGTCAATGGCGAGTGGTCAAAGTACATGCATCCCTTTAAAAGTACTTACCACTAACTGAAACTTTAAAAGTACTTACCACTAACTGAAACTTTAAAAGTACATACCACTAACTGAAACTTTAAAAGTACTTACGACGAACTAAAACTCTAAAAGTACTTGCCACTAACTCAAACTTTAAAAGTACTTACCACTAACTGAATTTTTAAAAGTGCCTACCACTAACTCAAACTTTAAAAATGCATACCACTAACTGAAACGCAAACATATTTGGACATGTAGAACAATGTCTGACGGTGGATTAGATACTAAAATATCAGTCGTGTTGGGCAATTACGACAGAGTAATGTAGGTTGAAACTATGAGGCCAACAAAACTGTCCCCAATATTGGGGACATCTACCTAGCCAACTTCGCCTTTATATAGTCTTGTCCCCTGTGCTTCAATTGTCAAGCGTGACCAAGCAACGTAAGCTTATACAAGCAGGCAGCTGTGTTAGAGCTATGCTCACCATGAGTATGACACTGCAGCTAAAAGTTGAAGGAACAAAACTACAGAGACAAAAGATCACGTTTTCGGACTATGAGCTGACACTCCAGTCCTGTACTTCCGTCAGTACAAAATCGTGGGATATTATGAGTGCGGAGGCAGAGAGAAGGCTATTTATAGTGCAGCATATAGAGGAATTTAAAACAAGGAAACCAAGAAAAGATTAGTGCGCTGCGCTCTCTCTCTCTCTCTCTCTCTCTCTCTCTCTCTCTCTCTCTCTCTCTCTCTCTCTCTCTCTCTCTCTCTCTCTCTCTATATATATATGAGTTATGATTTAGAAGAATGGGGGGGGGGAGAGGTGAAGAGAAGAGAGAAAAAGAGATATCTGAGGGAGAGAAAGAAAGCTAGATATCACATAAATGAAACCAGCGGGCTTAATTGGGTTTTTCATTATGCAGCAGAAAATTGCAATTGCATTTAAGACCAAATGAAGTTTACAGACAAAGGCAGATCGTCAGAGCTAGAAAGACAGAAAGAAAAAAAAAAGACACACAGAAAAAGAGACACAGATCAGACGGCTAAATAGAAGTGCTTCTTATTGTCCCAGAGAAGATTGGACAATGGAGATAACCATGAAGACAAAGACCATCCTGCAAGGCACAGTGCAAGGAGGTAGAAGAAGAGGGAGACCGAAAAGGAAGTGGGAGGACAACATTCGAGAATGGACTGGTTTGACACTGAGTGAAACAATCAAGGTTGCTGAGGACAGGGAAAGATGGAGTACGATGGTTAAACGATCATCTGTGGTGCCCCTACGACCTCCAAGTTATGGGATAGGATAGAGAATAGGATAGGAATGAAGACAAAAACAAACTCAGAGACAGACATTGTACAGAGGTAAGCAGACAGACAAACAGACAGACAGATACAAGAAAGACAGAAATCAAAATCGGACACCTCCTGGCGTTCGAGGGACTTTCACCGTGTGAGGAAACATTTCAACTCCATTTAAGACAAACACGAACTCAGACACAGACAGACAACGACCAACACGGACATCCAGACAAAGACAGCCACACAGACACCAGCGGCCTTAAGTGAGCTTTTCAATGTGTGAAGGAAAAGCGCACATTCATTTAAGAAGCACAAAGACACAGACACATTACCAAGAGACAAACACAAAGACAGAGACGAAGATGAAAACAGCTGCAGATGAAAGCAGGCTTAATGTGGACTGAGCTTTTTATTGTGTGAGGGTAAATTTTACATTTTCGACAACAAAAGAAAAACTGAACAAAAACAATGGGTATGCTTTGGACAGACAGAGATTGACAGAGACAGGGAGACAGAGATAGAGTTGAAATCCATCTGGTTTAGGTGGGCTTCTGATTGTGCGAAGGAAGATTGGGAATGACGTAAGAAACAAACAAAAGAATTCCACCCTTGTTAGGCATAATGGGAAGATTGGATCACATTGGAACAGAACGAGTTAGCAATCTTAAAAACGAAAATAAAAATACATATTAGTTTTTGACCCTCGCGGTTACGAAAATACTGCCCCTATCTGTTCACTGCAAAACACACACTTCCATCTGCCCTTACTTTTCCGTATCTAACTCTTTAGTTATCACAGTCTACGTCTCTCAATAATATGGCAACATTGCCCGACTTCCTTTTTTGTTCTTTTGAAATCAAACTCCAAAAGTCTCAGCACGGCGTCACCCAAAACAATTTTAATACGTCCTCCTTTTCCTTATTATCCGTATCGACACCCAACACCACTCGCAATGCAGTGATATACTAATTTCCAGATTGATTGATACAACAAGATGGCCAGTGCTGGCTGCCAGTTTTATACTTTTAAAGCAGTTAGCGGATCGAACTCGCGAGCTCTTATAGTCGGTGTCTTATCGCCCGAGTCAATTCTGCCCTAATATGTCGACTGCAAGGTGACGCGCAGGGCAAGCCTATAACCACACTTCCGTCAGGAAACGGAAACAGAGCCACATTTCCTCTTCCGGAATGTGCACGCACATCTCTAGCAAGCTTAACTTCTGAGCTCTTCGAGCCTTGAGAGGTTGATTAATAATAACAAGGGTGTTTTTTCTGTCCGGTTTTTTCACCCCTTTCTCTTCTCTTTTATAGAAATGAAAACACCAGTTTTTTGTGGCTCCCAATAAAGCGGTGGGCGTTTTTTTGTGCCATTGCTTAATGTGGTTAATGGGATCTTGATGAGGAGAATGTAAAGAGGAAGGGGAGAAGGTGCCTTTGTCAGGAAAGAGCGATCCCACAGCGGACAGCTATAAGCAGACACACAAACAAGCATTGCATAATAAAAGGAGGACAAGGCGAGCAAACAAACAATGTGGACTCGGGAATTAAGAGGGTCGAAAATTCTCTCGGGCTAAAAGGAAGGGTCATGAGATTCATGAATTTCATGAAAATGCAAATGTAGAAAGTGGCATTTTCTCTTCAATTTTTTTTTTAAAATTAAAGGGACTGTGCGTAATCTTTAATTAACAGTTTTCCCATCTGCCGATGTTGAAGGCGCTGTGGCAAATGGATGCTTTAAACTTAGCTTACCTCTAGAATTTGATATAATTACAGTAGATTTAAAAGAAAACCCACTTTTGTATTTTATTGTGTGTGTGGTTGTGTGTATGTATGTGTATGTGTGTATGCGTGGGAGACATAGAGTGAGTGGGTATGTTTGACTATATTTTAATACTGTGGTGTTTGGTTTTGTGTTTGATGCTTTTATTCTTTTATGTTCCTTGAGTATTTATTTATGGCTGGCTGTAACTGCGCTTTGAGCTTCTCCTGAGGGAAAGGCGTAGAATTTTTAAATGAAATAAATTATTATTATTATTTTTAGATGCTGACAATTTCTGAGGGCAACACAGCTAATTGACATGGAATGTTAACATCGCCGTTCACCACTAGACTTCTTTCTTGTCATTACAGACAACGTGGGACAGAGAACATTGAACACTGAATACAAAATACAGAATCCTCGATCGTAAATATTCACAAGGTAGAATTGTGTGTAATGTCCAACAACATTTTAAAGAAACCAAATGGTGTTCAAAAATACATCAACTGAATTCAAAATGCGTTTAGAATAGAATAATAATAAAACATTGATTACAATGTGTCGAAAATGACACTCACATATATGACGGAACAATACAATAGCAAACATACACACACGCCCACCCACCCACAGTCAGCGTCATCACATGCAGCGAGCGTTGTGGCCGCGTGGTCTAAAGGCCCCGCCACACATACCGGTTTGAAGGCCGATTCTAGATCGGGTTTCGGATCCGTTTGCGATCGGGCCGGACTCCAAAACCGATAGCACTGCCACACGTTTCCGATCAGGTCGACACGAAACTTCCACACAATGTGCATTGTTTATATTCACTTTCACTAGTGTCAGTGTACACGATCCCCAACCCCATCCAACAGTTTACCATCCCCACCCAACAGCTCATCTAGTCTGAAACCACAGCAGAAATAATGTCTCTACATGCTACAAATACTATTTAAAAATAAAAACGTAATGGAAAACCAAATCAAAACCATACAAAACATCGCGGGTTGCATCACAGGCTCTGAAGTCTTTTATTTCGTCTTTGTAAACTCGTGGGCCTCCTACATAGGTACGTAGTATAGTATATATAGTATGTAATTGAGGCCTACGAAAGACGAGACTTCCCAGCCTGTCACCTGTCACCTGTCATCAGCTTCGTTTGTAACGCCAAGTTGACAATGAACACGGAACGCATTCTGATTGGTTGGAAGCATACAATCGGGGCCGATTTTGCACAGCAGAATAGAACAAGCTCTAATCGCACGATACTGAGCCGATTGCAAATCGGACGGGAGGCAAGCAGTAGTTCTCACGTCATCGGGATCGGATCGCAAACAAAATCGTTGCACAATCGGCATGTGTGGCGGGGCCTTAAGGCGGGACTAACTTGCAATGTCCACAGCCTAGAAACCAATGGCGCCTGACAGGTGTGGGATCGATCCCGCCTCTGGGCGTTATGTTACTCCGAATATTATTTACTTTCGACCCGGACAAGGTCTCGGGAGGTTTTCTCCGGGTACTCCGGTTTGCTCCCCCAGCAACATGTCAAAAACATAAATAATATTAGGTAGGTTGGATTGTGGGCGCGCCACAGGCTGCGACTACGCGTACCTCAGTGGAGTCGGCCCAGAATTTCCTGATAAAAGTAACACAAAAATCAAATCGAGCCGATCTACGAAACTACTATCATACATGTACATACTACAGTTAGTGTCCTGCCTCTGACGCGAAGCTATTAATAACTCGTCAACACGAGACTGCAGGATATCCCAGTGCCTGTCAAACGTGGTCTAAGCACATAATCGGTCTAGACGTTGCTGAATACTAGGACTTAAACAGGATACAGGTTTTAGGCTAAAGAGCCTAGTTTTACAACATTTTGTAAACAACAATTAATTAGCGCATTAAAAAAGTCTAACATCTAACAATTGGCGTACCCTTGGTTTAAGCATATTTTTCTTGAATAAAGCAAACATAACATTACAAGGAATACTTAAGTCCACACAAAGGCAAAGCTTAACTTAGGCGTACACTTAAAATATACAATCGAACTATATAAAATACTGCAGCTCATCAACGATAATCGTTATCAGAGAAGACTACTCGTTTTAAAAGTGACTGAGTTATGCTAGAAATGTCAAGAAGTTTCTTTTAAATCAAATGATGGAAGTGTTCCGTACGATTTACACTCCAAAGTAAGAGAACGCAAAAAGAGGAAAAGAGAGAGAGAGAGAGGGCGAAAGAGAGAGAGAGAGAGAGAGAGAGAGAGGGAGAGAGAGAGGGAGGGAGAGAGAGAGGGAGGGAGAGAGAGAGAGGGAGGGAGAGAGAGAAAGAGAGAGAGTACTGTACATATTACACAATTCTCTCCAAAAAGACGCACGCGTATCCACGCTCGGGCGCTGAAAGCCTTTCAGTGGGTTTACAAAATGGGAGGGTCAACGTGGAACGACGCATTCAACGCTGTGGGAAAGTGTTGAAAGGACACAAAACATTCAAGTATATGTGGGTACCTCATTGAATTTTTAAACTGGAAATTGATGTTCACCGTTAACTGATGTTGTTGTTGTTGTTGTTGTTTGTAGATTATAGTCACACGACACTTTCGCATATAGGTGACTACTGGACCGATTTATACTGACACCAGCGGGCCAGTTGTTGGTAAAGGGGAAAATAATATGATCACACGTTGACCAATCCGGGATTCGAACCAGCGACCTTTCGGTTACTAGCAAGACGCTCTTACCAACTGAGCTACCCGGCCCCACGTTAACTGATGTAACGCGTCATTCAATCTTTATCTGAGACAGAGAGAGAGAGAGAGAGAGAGAGAGAGAGAGAGAGAGAGAGAGAGAGAGAGAGAGAGAGAGAGAGAGAGAAAGGAGATTCAAGTCTCCACGGCGACCTACAGTGCACAAAAATGCAGCAATTGAGGGTATTGGGCGCTGTGGGTGCGATGCTGACTTCTTCAAACAATTGTGTCCTGCTTGAACCCCCATATCACTGTCTACACAGCATCAAACCATCTCCTTCCCATACGTGGTGCCACGGTAGGACGCCTGGAAGAAGACGAAGAAGAACGACCCGAAAAGACCACTTAATGCTGGCTTATCAAGGCCCGTAATCGTTGACTACCAGAAAGATGGCCTACAGTCACGTGAGGTCACTGAGGTCGCAAGCAGAGTTAACGTTCTGGCAATTTTTTTTTTCAAAGAGTTGCGATTTTTACGAGTTTCGTTTACACTAGAAACACGGCGCTTAACAGCGATTAAGGCAGCAATGTGTGCGAGTCAGGATTTCGATTCATTTCAATATAAAAAGACCTGTTTTGTTCCTCTCCTCTTCCCTCCCCCCCACCCCCCCACTGCACATCCTACTGCTACTACTACTACTACTACTACTACTACTACTACTACTACAATTATTATTTTATACAATGCCATTTATGCGAATGACAAATTGCAAAAATTACCCAAGAAAACTGGCAAACATTTTCTTGCTAGATCTAGAGTTGTTTTTCCTTTGGGCAATTTTTAGTTTCGTTCACCAGCAAGCCATCACCTAATACAGACGTGGAATTGCTAGGATCCGCAACTTGCTTTCTGCTTACTAAGAATCGGCGCCAGTTAGTTTTGACCACATATTCTCACACTGTTCTTAACATTAACCTCACATCGCTTTTCCAGCTCAACCGCTGCATAAGGCGCTTGCGATGCAGGCTCTGACTTTAACCAAAGCCGACTGAGGCGCACTCTTTCTGGCTTAGGCGCCAGGGTCGAGCTTACGTGACTTAGGGATGAGACCTTTCAAAACACTGAGGGTTTTCTCCGGGTTCTCCGGTCTCCTTCCTCCCTTCAATAATGGTATTGGATGCGGTCAATTTAAAACTGCAAAAGTAAAAATGTATTTGGGTTCCAACTTCTGTAATAGCGATCTCGTCAGATCGCCGCGCTTTGAGTTTCATTGAACAAAATGCGCGTGATAGCATCCTGTATTATTATTATTATTATTATTATTATTATTATTATTATTATTATTATTATTATTATTATTATTATTATTATTATTATTATTCGCATCGTGAGTCTTATACAAATTTTGGGTGAGAAGAAATTTGGAGAAACGATCTATTGCTTGCTGGGTGTATTTGCGTAGATTATTATTGTTATTATTATTATTATTATTATTATTGTTATTGTTATTGTTATTGTTATTGTTGTTATTGTTATTGTTATTGTTATTATTATTATTATTGTTATTGTTATTGTTATTGTTATTATTGTTATTGTTATTGTTATTATTATTATTATTGTTATTGTTATTGTTATTGTTATTATTGTTATTGTTATTGTTATTATTATTATTATTATTATTGTTATTGTTATTGTTGTTATTATTATTATTATTATTATTATTATTATTATTATTATTATTATTATTATTATTATTATTATTGTTATTGTTGTTATTATTATTATTATTATTATTATTATTATTATTATTGTTATTGTTATTATTATTATTATTATTATTATTATTATTATTATTATTATTATTATTATTATTATTATTATTGTTGTTGTTGTTGTTATTATTATTATTATTATTATTATTATTATTATTATTATTATTATTATTATTATTATTATTGTTGTTGTTGTTGTTGTTGTTGTTGTTGATGTTGTCTATGACAATTTGTTTAAGACCGCCTATGCATCAGACCCTAGTTCTATATCTCGGTGGAACATTTGCTTCTTTATTTTTCCACCCTCTCTCTCTCTCTCTCTCTCTCTCTCTCTCTCTCTCTCTCTCTCTCTCTCTCTCTCTCTCGTTATCAAAGCTACGATGAAATAGGGCAGCCCGAGGCGACGATCGGTGGACTTGGGATGCTTCCAACGTGAGCAGTAATCATCGAGCACAAGAGGCAAACGTTTGACTATAATTTTACGGCCCAACAAGAAGGGGGATGATTTGCCGTGAGTTTTCTTTTAAAGTAATTTGCAGGCCAACCAATCTTCCCAAACCGAACCCATCCCAACCTCAGCCGGTCATGTCATTTGAACTCTTTCTCCCTCCCTCCCTCTCTCTCCCTCTCTCTCTCTCTCTCTCTCTCTCTCTCTCTCGCAGTTGACTGTATGTCCGTCTCTCTGTTTGTCTGTCTGTCTCCGTCGCTTTCCCCCCGTCCCCTCTCCCCCCCCTTCCTCCCCAACACACCCACACACCCACCCACCCACACCCACACACACACACACAAAGCAATGCTCTATGTTTTAGCCATCATCTTCTTGTTTCTGCGGTAAGTAAAGTGAGTGTGAGATCGAGATCAATATTTCGAAAGGAAAAAAAATCTCTCATTCTCTTTTTAATGCAAATGCACTAATAATGCAGGGTTCTCCTTATGAACTTATTAGCAGTATGTCGCTCATTTGGTCTCTATGAGAGCAGGATGATTACCTGTCTTGCTGTTTAAAGCAACTTGCCTCCCTTGATTTGTTTCATTCCTTGCTCCTTAATGGCTGCTGTAGGGTGCTACCCTATTGGAGAGAATTTATTATCCATGTAAAAAAATATTTTAAAACCGTTTTCAAAGTCATTCTCTCGGTCGGTCTTAGCGACTGGGTTCTTTCTCAATGGCGTCTTTGTGGACCACCCATGCAGTACATAATTATAGACTGCACTGAGTGTAATCTACGCACTCAAGGTCAGACCTTCTCTGACGAGATCTTTGATTAAGAATCAGAGAATCAGAATCTTTATTGTCCCCATGAAAACACAAGGAAATGTGTGTGCGGCGTACACTTCATCAACATAACGGCACAAAAGCAATAAGACACACAAGACTTCAGGGATTAAAACAAACTCCCCACAAACAACAGAAAAGCAGTAATTGTATGTGACGGTGGGTCTATTGTTGCTGGGCTCTGCACAATGGAATGCTATTACCCACTCGTCTTTCGTCTGCGGGGATTGACTAGTTAGATCACCCTATGATTAATCTGAATACATTTATATGTTTGGCCCGGTCTGTGTGTGGATAGGGTTACAGAGATAGGGAGAAACGTGTAATAGATTCACTGACACACTAGCTCTCGCACGGCTATGAAACATAGGTAGTCCAGCCATTTGTTAACAGTAAATATTACACATTTATTTCCTCTACTCTATATCTAATTCTCTCATCACTACATTAACTTAAATGTCCAAAACGTAATACCGTTAGGATTAACTTAACAGTCCAAGATTCACTTCGAGTAGTTCGCTCTTTGATGGGTCTATTCTGCTACTGTTCTCGACACTTGCTACTGCCTCATCACTGGGCTTTGTTCTGGTTTTGCCTAATGTTCGTTTTCAGGAAAGCTTTATGCATAGGAACCTTTACAAACAAGACGACTAAAATCTATTTTTCTAAGAATAAATTACATAGAATCACACTGGATCCAGCTGATAATAAACAGTCAAGCTACAAAGAGGTAAGTAATAAATGCTTCAACCTAAAAATGTCCTACACATGTGTAAGATGCAGGTTTGCTATTGCTAGAGTAAACAAAACAAAACAACAAACAACTTTTAAAAGCACTCCTACAGGCATACACTCAGGCACACACATATATACCCACCACCACTACTGTTAATAACAACAATAACAATAATCACAGTCTGATTATGACATAGAAAATGCTATTGCATCCAATCTAAGGTCGAAAAGTGTAAGGAAAATCAGCTTCTAGAAATGCAATTGTACTACATTTGAGCTTCATAAGCTCACGAAGAAGCATCGAATTTAAAGCCAGTCTGTCGCACCTTCCAGAGCAGAATAATTTGTCTTTCTTCATATTGAGCGGGAGAGCTCGCACCGCAGCAATTTGGATGATTAGAAATCTTCTATAACTGTTTTACCTAAAGTAAGGGTTTGACAATTTGAGGCCGGCTCCACTTCGAAAATCGTCGCCTCCTTATTTTCCATCGTTCCTGTGCTTTTTTTTTCTTTCGATTCCTTCTTCTCCTTCTCATTTTCTTTCTTGTTCTGCGTAATGACAATTGATTACACGTCAGCCATGTTTGTGGTGGTTGCTGAGCTGTCCGTTATCTGTCAACAATGCTAACCCCCAGTTCCAAACACCAAATTCCATGTCAAACACTTTATTTTTTTTTAATGTAATGTAATTTAGGGTTTGTGTGTGTGGGTGGGTGGGTGTGTGTGTGTGGGTGTGTGTGTGTGTGTAAACACAGAACATTAATCTAATGTGTTTTTGGGGGGAGGAGGAGTTGGAGATGGCAGAAAGACAGAGAGAGAGAAAGAGAAAGAAAGAGAGAGAGAGAGAGAGAGAGAGAGAGAGAGAGAGAGAGAGAGAGCGAGAGAGAGAGAGAGCGAGAGAGAGAGAGAGAGAGAGAGAGAGAGAGAGAGAGAGAGAGAGAGAGAGAGAGAGAGAGATTGTGTGAGGGGATGGGATGTGGCGATGAGATAAAGAGAGCGAGAATGTGCGTGTGTCTGTGTGTGCGGGCGCGCGTAATGGGAACAGCAAAATTCGATATCAACATTTTGTTTCCCATCATAAGAACACGATAACCTTTCTTTAGCACTGTTTTAGTTCCCGGTCTAACTTGTCAGGGATTTTTCCTTTGAAATTGAAATCCAATTTTCATTTGTAGTGTGGTTTTTATTGCTTCATTTACTTGGAGGGACAGCTCGTTGATTGGTCGTCGCTTAGTGTTGTGATTGTGGGTGGGGTAAAGGTATAGTGCTGTTAGCGGCGGAGAGAACGCGATATAAGTTCTTGTTGTGTTATTGCCACCGCTACTTCCAACTGTTGCTCTTCTAACTGTTGTAGCGATTGCTGGTGTTGCTCTTCAAACTGTTGTAGCGATTGCTGGTATTGTTCTTCAAACTGTTGTAGCGATTGCTGGTGTTATTCCTCTAACTGTTGTAGCGATTGCTGGTGTTATTCCTCTAACTGTTGTAGCGATTGCTGGTGTTGCTCTTCTAACTGTTGTAGCGATTGCTGGTGTTCTTCTTCAAACTGTTGTAGCGATTGCTGGTGTTATTCCTCTAACTGTTGTAGCGATTGCTGGTGTTGTTCTTCTAACTGTTGTAGCGATTGCTGGTGTTGCTCTTCTAACTGTTGTAGCGATTGCTGGTGTTGCTCTTCTAACTGTTGTAGCGATTGCTGGTGTTGTTCTTCTAACTGATGTCATGATTGCTGGTGTTGTTCTGCTAACTGTTGAAGTGATTAGCTGGTATTATTCTTGTAATTGGTATCATCATTGTTGGTGTTGTTCTTCTAACTGTTGAAGCGATAGCTGCTGTTGTTCTTCTAACTGGTGTCATGATTGCTGGTGTTGTTCTTCTAATTGTTGTAGCGATTGCTGGTGTTATTCTTCTAACTGGTATCATCATTGCTGGTGTTGTTCTTCTAATTGTTGTAGCGATTGCTGATGTTGTTCTTCTAACTGGTGTCATGATTGCTGGTGTTGTTCTCCTAATTGTTGTAGCGATTGCTGATGTTGTTCTTCTAACTGCTGTAGCGATTGCTAGTGTTGTTGCTGCTGTTTTGTTGGATTTCTTTTTCATTTATTTTTTCTGGGGCTCTTTTTCTACTCCAACCTCATAGTGGTGTACTTATTTCTTCTTTGTGTGTGTGTGTGTGTGTGTGGGGGGGGGGGTGTCATCCTTTCTTTCTTCCTTTTCTTATTTTTTTAAATTTAGATTTTATTTTCTTATCTTTTTTTCCTAACCCTAACACCAATGGCATCAACACGGACATCAAATTCCTAGACCAATCCTTCAACACAGTGCATAGCTTCAAATATTTAGGAGCCATTGTATCAGACAATGGGTCCCAACATGAAGTCCTCTCCAGGATCGCACAAACAACTGCTGCCCTGGCGAGGTTGAAGCCAATTTGGAAAGACAGAACCATCAGTCTACATTCCAAGGTAATGCTGCTGCGTCCCCTTGTCATCTCCATCTTCCTACATGCTTCCGAAACATGGACCCTCACAGCAGATCTCCAACGAAGAATACAAAGCATGGAGATGAGGTGCTACAGAAGACTTCTGGGCATTTCCTATGCCCAGCACATCACCAACGACGAAGTCCGACAGACCATCACGCAAGCCATTGGACAACACGATGTCCTGCTCACAGTTGGGAAAAAACGTAAACTCCGATGGAATGGCCACGTCACCAGATCATCAGGTCTTGCCAAGACCATGCTGCAAGGCACAGTGCAAGGAGGTAAAAGAAGAGGGAGACCGAAAAAGAGGTGGGAGGACAACATTCGAGAATGGACTGGTTTGACACTGAGCGAAACAATCAGGGTTGCTGAGGACAGGAAAAGATGGAGTACGCTGGTTAAACGATCATTTGTGGTGCCTCTACGACCTCCGAGTTATGGGATAGGATAGGATAGGATAGGATCTTTTTTCCACATGTTCATTTTCTTTCTTTTCTTCTTCTTTTTGTCCTTCTTTCTTTTTCTTTTTTTCTTGCATTCTTTCTTTCTTTTATTCTTTCTTTCTTTCTTTTTTATAATCTCTTTCTCTCTTCCTTCCTTTCTTTTTTACTTTCCTTTCTATCTTTCTTTCTTTTCTTTTCCTTTCTTTCTTTTCTTTTTTTCTCCTTTAACCAGGCTTCTTCTTCTTAGAAGATGACCTTGGGCGTAGATGTGCAATGCATACTGACAATGCAAGCTTTGGTAATATCGATGATGTTATATACGCTGCAATGGTTGTGGCCATGTTTGCCATGAGTTTTGCCACATACTTCATTATGCCAGCAACAGTTATACAATGGAACACAACACAATACAATACAACACAATACAACACACTACAACACACTACAACACAACATTACACAATTACAATGGCGGCAGCACACAAGTGTTTACAAATTCAATATGCAAGCCTACACGATTAAAAAAATGAAATAAAAAATAAAAAAACAACTTCTCAACAATACAAGACGGAGAGTGACAACACAGTTGTAAAAGTAGCAGTAAAACCCTAGACCACACTAGGTGGCACAATCACTGACACGCAATATCTCTGTATAATATCACAGACAGCAATTGCATTATACACTGTTCTTGGTGTCAATTGTCAGAAGCAAGTACTTAGTGCACACCTGTCATACCTGCTGCACATCTACACAGGTCACACCTGTCCTACCTGCTGCACATCTACGCAGGTCACACCTGTCCTACCTGCTGCACATCTACACAGGTCACACCTGCCCTACCTGCTGCACATCTACACAGGTCACACCTGTCCTACCTGCTGCACATCTACACAGGTCACACCTGTCCTACCTGCTGCACATCTACGCAGGTCACACCTGTCCTACCTGCTGCACATCTACACAGGTCACACCTGTCCTACCTGCTGCACATCTACACAGGTCACACCTGTCCTACCTGCTGCACATCTACACAGGTCACACCTGTCCTACCTGCTGCACATCTACACAGGTCGCACCTATCCTACCTGCTGCACATCTACATAGGTCACACCTGTCCTACCTGCTGCACATCTACACAGGTCACGCCTGTCCTACGTGCTGCACATCTACACAGGTCACACCTGTCCTACCTGCTGCACATCTACACAGGTCACACCTGTCCTACCTCCGGACATAGCACACGTAACGCAGGTCATAGTTGTGATATAACGTAAACGTCAACATAGGGGCCTAATTATGTGAATTAGGTACCAGACGGTACAGGTAAGGACGGTCTGCTTCAAGCACTCTGGTTACCTCACTGTCTTCAAAAATAGTATTAGATGCGGTTACTTTAATTTAAAAAATAACACATTTATTTATTTTCTGCCTTCATAATAACCATTTCTTCAGATCGCCAAATTTTGAGTTCCATTGAAGAAAAAAGGGCATGAAAGCGTTCTGATTAGTACTAGTAGTGTTAGCAGTATTAGCAGCAGCAGCAGTAATAGTAGTAGTAATAATAATAGTAGTAGTAGTAGTAGTAGTAGTAGTAGTAGTAGTAGTAGTAGTAGTAGTAGTAGTAGTAGTAGTAGTAGTTAGACGAAAATGCGTAAAACATGCAGCAGTACCCCGCTAATCCGATGCCTATAAATACACCATTCAAATATACCAATGCATCCTCTTTGGCAATCCTCCAACCAGTGCGCTACTGTGGACCTAACCGCATTCCTGAACCTCTTGCGCCATCGCGGTATGCTCATTCCTGAATTCCGAAACAGTTCTTGTGGCTCTCAGTGCGCAAGCTCCTAGCAAGTGGACGGATTGCATACAATCCTGACTTCGACCAGGGTTACAAAGCTTACAAATGTTGATCAACATCTGTTCAATGGTTCCAGAGACATGGGGTGCAGCAGACCTACCGAAACCCCGACTGTTTGACTCGTTATGATTCTCAACTATTTCACAGTAATTCCAGATAAGCTTGGAAATGCAATGACCGGATTCTCTCACGCGCCGCTGAACTGCAGCGGGAGGCAACATGGGGGAAATGAAAACAAGAACATACAAAAGGTTTTAGTTAAATCTCCAGTCACTTTTCTGGGTTTGAACTCAAAGCATCGCGAAAGCTAAGGGAAAATTCAAACCACCAATTGCCACTTGGCTGTCCCGGTAGGCCTACCGGATGTTTGGGCCCTGATGCGCATTCCAAACCCAGCATGCAATTTGATGGCACATGTCAGGCGCAGTGACACTGCCGCTACCTGCAATTAGTGTTCTAAGTCAGCGATTTCTTTCCACTTCCACTTTGCGCCTGGATACAGCAGTGCTGCCAAACGTTTATTGTCTTTTCGTGGCTTCTGCTCCTCCTACTCCTCTTCTTTTTCTCCCCTCCTCCTACTACTATCACTACTACTACTACTAACACTACTACTACTATCACTACTACTACTTCTACTATCACTACTACTACCACTAACACTACTACTACTATCACTAGTACTACTACTACTAACACTACTACTACTATTACTAGTACTACTACTACTATCACTAGTACTACTACTATCACTAGTACTACTACTACTACTACTACTAACACTACTACTATTATCACTAGTACTACTACCACTATCACTAGTACTACTACCACTATCACTAGTACTACTACTATCACTACTACTACTACCACTACTACTACTACTATCACTAGTACTACTACTACTATCACTACTACTACTACTACCACTATCACTACTACCACTATCACTAGTACTACTACTATCACTACTACTACTACCACTACTACTACTACTATCACTAGTACTACTACTACTATCACTAGTACTACTACTACCACTACTACTACTACTAACACTACTACTACTACCACTACTACTACTACTACTAACACTACTACTACTAACACTACTACTACTACTATCACTACTACTACTACTACTACTACTACTACAACCACTAACACTACTACTATTAACACTACTACTACTTTTCTCCTCCTCCTTCTCCTCCTTCTTCCTCCTCTTCTTCTTCTGCACCATCTTGGCCGTCTTGGAAAAATGGGAGTGGAAGCCATAAAATTTACAATGGCGATATTGGACATTGGGAAGGCACAAGCAACAAAGAAGAGCAATCAAACACCGTCTTCACGAACCTGGCCCTGCGGAAAGGGAAGGTCCACTACGTCCCAAAACAAAAACAAAATCTACCTCTATTCTTCTTTGGCGTCGTTATTTAATCCAAAAAAATTAAAAAGTCTAACAAATTTCGCGAAAAACTCCGACAAATATCACGAAGTCTGACGCTCAAAATCATGAAAATCCTGACAAAATCGCGAAAAGCCAGACAAATATCGCGACAGGACTGACAAATATGACAAAAGCGACTTGTAGATAGGGCGAAAAATCTGACAAATATGGCGAATTGTCTGACAAATATCGCGAAAAGTCTGACAAAGCCGGCCCTGGAAAAAAAGAGGGATTGGAGTGGTATTGGAGGTTCCTCACATCTCTGCGCCTTTGGGTCTAACTAAGGTTACAGGGAAAGGTGGGCCTGTACTTCAGTAGCAAGGCATGTGAAGTGGCTCATGACAACGTGGTGAGAGGCTGCCTATGTGATGAGTTCAAGAAACCGGTTCTGGTTTCAGATCGGTTTACTTCCGCACTGAGCTACCCTCTTATGTCACCATCGCGGTATCTCACCACTCTTGTATGTCATCATTGTGTTTTTCGTTGTTGTTGTCATTGGTGTTGTTGGTGGTGATGGTGGTGGTGGTGGTGTGTTTTTTCTTCACACTTAATGACGAGTCAGTCTTTCACCACAGAAGAAGAAGAAGAAGAAGAAGAAGAAGAAGAAGAAGAAGGTGATGATGATGATGATGATGATGATGATGATGATGATGATGATGATGATGATGATGATGATGATGATGAAAGAAGAAGAAGAAGAAGAAGAAGAAGAAGAAGAAGAAGAAGAAGAAGAAGAAGAAGAAGAAGAAGAAGAAGAAGAAGAAGAAGAAGAAGAAGCGGCAAATAATGTTGTTAATGGGGGAAAAAAGCAAAGCAAGACTTAAGACAGAAGACATAAGACAGAAGACAGAAGACAGAACACATAAGACATACCATTATTTTATTGACCAACTAGAAGGTTGGGAGGATTTTGTCTTAACATGGCGACAATAAAATACTCCTTTCTTGCAGTGCCTCACATGCATTCATCAAGTCATTGGCAGTCTCTCTGTACACAGCACTAAAGATAGGTCAACCCAGTACCAAACACAAATCAAGCATACATCACAAGTTATGGAAGCGCAGCATTACAACCACTGCAGAAGGAAAAACAACAATATGTCATAAGTAATAGCAAACGCGCGAGCCCCGCGCACTTGCTCGCGCATGGTTTGCGCATTTGCGCAAGCAAATGATCGCGCACTTGCTCGCGCATTTGCTCGAACACTTGCTGGAGCAAATGCTCGAGCATTTGCGCGAGGTTCGCGCACTTGCTCGCGCATTTGCTCCAGCAAGTGTGCGAGCAAATGCGCGTGCGTTTGCTATATTCCGCTCCATAAACGTAAAAATTATACCCGGAAAAGAATGTGTATGTAAAAGAATTTGAGACGTGCCCAAATTAAATATTTCTTGCATTTATTAGTAATAATATTAATAATAATTAGTGAAAACTAGCACTACTAAACTTAATATCATTCATGAAATAACCTTATCATAACATTAAGGACGATTCAGAACTTATTTATATTTATTTAATATATTTACATATTAATTACTAATACTTTAATAATATTTTAAAATAAAAGCTATCTTAAAACATATTGAGACAGTTATTTAAATTGTATTCTACTTAGAAATTAAGTTTAAGGGCCACAAATATTACGTAAATATTTAACATCAAACTAATGCGGATAAATACAAAATATCTAGGTCGGAGATCTACACACAAAAAAATATGTGTTCATTTTCATTTCCTTTCCGTTGACAGTTTTCAGCAAAACCCTTATAGCAACGGGCGTAGCAACCGCTCGAGCAAATGATCGCGCACTTGCTCGCGGATTTGCTCGAACACTTGCAGGAGCAAATGCGCGAGCAAGTGCGCGAGGTTCGCGCATTTGCTCGTGCAAATGCTCGCGCGTTTGCTATATCTCGCCTCCCATAGTTTGTGACCACATCTCACACAGACAATGTACACAAAGAAAGTGTAACTTCACAGTACAAAAAGTAAGTGCATCAATAATTCTTCGTTTTGTGTCGCCTTTTATTCCCCTTTGGAAGTGCCAGTTGTGTTGTTTTGAACTTTTTACAACGTCCATTTTTCATCACCCATTTCAAAATTGTGAAGTAAGTTCATTTTAATTAACTTGTTTACATCGTCTATTATGAAATCTGCTCACCGTGTGCCATTGACAATGTTTGGGCGCCTTCGTGACCCAGTGATCTATTGGCCTAGTGAACAGTACAACCCAAATGCTGCCTTCATTGGCCATCTGTTTTGTCAGAACATTATCACTACTGACCTACTGACCCGCTGCCGTGATCCGTACTCACCTGCTTTCACATTTGGGAAACCCGGGCGCTCCACTACACGGGTAGAAGAACACGTTGACCCAGTGACCTCAACGTTCAACCCGACTGTTACCCTCATACGTCAGTTGGGCTCTACTGCGACTTCCAGGCGTCATCTTCCGACCGATGTGTACTCCCGCATAAAAGAACTTGACATTGCGGCGAAGTCACCTACCACGCGTGGTCGCAGGGCTGGCCGTTTGGTACGTTCATGGTTTCCATCCCCCACCGTCACCCACCAGTCACCTTCACATGGCCGTGGAGTTTTTGCTGTCGCCGGGACTTCTTCGGGATACCAGGCGGTCTCTGCTGCTTCCAGCCGGCCACCTCTGCCTGTGCAGGTGGTCTCTGTTGATACTGACCAGCCATCGCCTTCTACGGTGTCTGCCCTTCTTGATGCTTCACCGGCTTCCTTACGCCGCGCATCTCCGGTTAGTGTCGGTGCATCAGATGTTCCAGCAGTATTGCCTAAGATTGATGCGTGTCCCAAATCACAGAACATCAGGGTCTTCTGCCTCAACGCACAGTCTTGTAGAAATAAGGCACTGGAATTGTGTAACTTGATTACCGACGAGGACTGTGACCTTGTGTTCTTGTCAGAGACATGGCTCATGCCTACAGGTGACGAGAGCACCATTGCCGAGTTGACACCTCCAGGCTTTTCACTGAAGTCAGTTCCACGCCTGTCTAGATCTGGAGGTGGCCTTGCTATTTTATTCAAACATTCTCTTAAAGACTACATAACTATTGTCTGTGATGCAAATGACCTCACATATAGAACATTCCAGATATGTGAGACACGCCTATGCATTCGTGGTTTGAGCTACATATTTTTAAGCATATACAGACCCCCCTACAGTAAAAAGAACAGGATGACTGATAAGATGTTTGTGGAAGAATTTCCATGCTTGTTAGATAAGTTTCTGTCTTGTGACAGACTGTTTGTTGTTGGAGACTTCAACTTGCATTTTGACACACCCAATAATACGTATGTAAAAGCCATGACTGACACCTTACAGTGCTTCAACCTGGAGCAGCTCGTCCGCGTGCCCACCCGCAGGAGTCGACACATTGTTGACTGGATTGTAACAAACAGCGCCGCGAGCGTGATCAATCTAATCGTTGAGGACAAAGATGTGTCGGATCATTTCTGTCTGTTCTTTGAGCTTGCGACTGCGAAGCCGCGCCAGAAATCCAGGCAGGTCACTTCCCGAAACCACAGAAGAATTGACGTCGCTGCGTTCAGGTCTGACCTGTCGCGCGCTTTTGTAGTCCTTCGCGCGGACTCGGAGGTGACCGCAGAAGATTACGACACGTGTATTAAGTCTGTTCTTGATGAACATGCGCCGCTCGTGATACGCCGTGTGTCAGACCGGGTGTCTGCACCCTGGATGTCGCCTGTCATCACTCAGGCCAAACGTGACCGCCGCCGCGCCGAACGCGTCTGGCTGGAGACTGGCCTGACTGTTCATCGCCAGATCTTCAGCCAGCACCGCAATCTGGTGAACCGGATGGTTCGTGACGCCAAGACAAACTACGTACGCGGTAAGATTGAGAAGTCTACAAATTCCCGCGAGCTGTTTCGCTTGTGCGGAGAACTTCTGGGTGGGTCCGCGGGCGGGGCGCTTCCCACCATTTTCCCGCTTGAGTCCCTACCAGAGAGGTTCGGCGAATTTTTCAGTGGAAAGATCGCTGATCTAAGAAGTACATTTGATTCCAACCCCCCAGCAAGGAGTCCCCCCTCTTCGCCTGGCTTCTCTGGATCTCCGTTTTGCACCTTTGGGTCCGTGACTGAAGACCAAGTTAGGAAAATAATGGTTAGTATGCCAAAGAAGTCATGTCAGCTTGACCCTATCCCCACAGATCTTCTTTTCCAGTGTCTGGATGAGGTCATTCCTTCAATAACAAAAATCATGAACGCCTCCCTCTCGTCTGGCTCTGTCCCTTCTGTCTTCAAACATGCTTTGGTAAATCCACTTTTGAAAAAGCCCACTCTTGATCCCGAGATTCTAAAAAATTACCGGCCAGTCTCCAACCTTCCGTTTCTGTCAAAAGTCCTTGAGCGCATTGTCCTCGCACAGCTCATGTCGCATCTCGAGGCGCACAGCCTGCTTGAGCCGTTCCAGTCGGCCTACAAAAAGAGTCACAGTACAGAGACCGCCTTATTACGTGTTGTCAATGACCTGTTGGGCGCGGCGGATCAGGGTAAGGTATCGATTTTATCGTTGCTCGATCTGTCCGCTGCGTTCGACACCATTGACCACGACATCCTCTGCGCCCGCCTGGAAACGACCTTTGGTTGCACTGGAACTGTTCTAGCATGGTTTTGCTCTTACCTGTCTGATCGCACTCAGGCTGTCGTGGTGAATAATGCTAGGTCCACTCCCTCACATTTGAAGTATGGAGTTCCGCAGGGTTCAGTCCTTGGCCCTGTCTTGTTCACCATGTACACCCAGCCCTTGAGCTCTATCATAAATGCCTTCAATCACTCATATCACTTCTTTGCTGATGATTCGCAGCTACATAATTCTTCTTCTCCTTCTCAGATTCCTGCACTAGCTCAGGATTTGTCTCAGTGTATCAGCTCTGTTGCCGACTGGATGAATGAAAACAAACTAAAAATGAATGATGATAAAACTGAGCTCATCTTGATTGGTTCAAAGTCCAAGTTGCGGCGGGCCTCTGCACACTCAATGACTGTTTCTGGTCACCAGATTGAGTTCTCAAAATCTGTCCGCAACTTGGGAGTCTATCTTGATGAAAGCCTGTCAATGGAAACTCAGATCAACATACTATGCAAATCTCTTAATTTTCATCTTCGAAGACTCTGTAAAATACGCCGATACCTCACAGTTGAAGCTACTAACAAACTTGCTGTTTCCTTTATTCTGTCACGACTTGACTACGGCAATTCTCTGTTGGCCGGCCTACCAGAAAATAAACTCTATAGACTGCAACGCATCCAAAACAACACTGCCCGTCTCGTTCTTCGTCAACCGCGCCATTCTAGTGCAAGCACTGCTCTAAAAACCCTTCACTGGCTCCCTGTCAAAGCTCGTATTGAGTACAAAATTGCCTCCATCTGTTTCCATTGCCTCCACACTGACTCCTTTCCCTCCTACCTCTCAGGATTGTTGTGTTTATATCAACCTTCCCGAGTACTTCGTTCTCAAAATTCATCTCTTCTCACTGTTCCCAAGTATTCCCTCAATTCCTTTGGGAAAAGGTCATTCTCTGTTTTTGCTCCCACTCTGTGGAACTCTTTGCCTTCCAACCTCCGCCTCATCCAGTCGCATGATGCTTTCAAGAAGAATCTAAAAACCCACCTATTCTCCAAATATTTCAGCCATTGAAATTTCGCCAAAGTCCCTGCCACCAGAAGTAACTAATTAACGACAGTGGTGGATATGGTGATGGTTGATGTGGTGGTGGAGGTGGTGGTGGTGGCGGAGGTGGTAGTAGTTGCCGTGGTGGTGGTGGATACTTGTGATGGTTGTCGTTCGCTGTCGTAATGGTGGTGGCGGCGGTGGCGGTGGTGTTGATGTCAGAAGAAGGATTAGTAATTAAAAAAAAAAAAGAAGTAGAATTTAGTGTTAAAAGGTAGTATGCGCACCCCCTTCCCCTTGGTTGCCTGCTCCCATCCCAGTTTCAGCATTTTATTTAAAAGCGCTTTTTACCTAGGGTGAGGAACACCTTTTAGTTCTATTTATTCGTTTTAACCTCCCACGTGGAGGAATTTCCCTTGTGTGCATGCTCACATTTCCCAGTTTTGGATGGTCCCGCACCTCCCCACCCCCACCTCCTCCCCTACCCCCGAATTTGACTAGAGAGGGGGTGCGTGCTGCTTTTTTAGTTTAGCCCTGGTCTATCAGTCACTGGACCCAGGGTCCTATATTTTTACATTGTTGCGATCTTCACGTAATGGGTTTTTGAAATTTGGCAGTCAACTTTTTTATTCCATAAAATTATACCTTTTTTTTTTTTTTTTTTTTTTTTTTTTAACTGGCTCATTCAGTCAGAGGACCAGGATTAAGTTCTGTCAATGTATTTTATTGTATTTATTCTATATTGTATTTCATTGCGTAAAGCCATGCTTGGTTGTGTGTTAATGTTTCTTACATCTTTTACATGTAAAACATGTAAAATATATGTATATATGTTTGTTTGTTTTTTTTTTGTTTGTTTGTTTTTTTAAAAATACTTTTGTTTAATTTTATTGGACATGCGTATTTTTACGAATTTTATCTTATTGTTTTTAGCTGCTTATAATAATTCTGTGTGTGTTTGTTTGTAGGCATGTGGTGTCAGATGTATGTGTTTTTTTTTATTTTTTTATTTTTTATTTTTTTTATTTTATTTTATTTTTTATTTTTTTATTTTTATTTTTTTTTTATTTTATTATTATTTTTTTTTTTTTTATATACACCATGTTTTAGTGTGTTGTACAGTCTCTTATTGTGCGAGAGCTTGTGTGAGAGTATGCGTGTGAGCGCTTTGAGCAGACTTTTAGTTTGGAATTGCGCTTTATAAAATAAATTATTATTATTATTATTATGGTGTGTGTGTATCTCGCCAGTGCAGCCAATATTATTGCGTTCCGCTTTTCGTTATTGCTACCATCACCATTTCTTCTCTAGTGAACTAACCTTACCCAAATTGTTTGGTTGCCTCTAGGAAACAATCATTCCCCTATTAGATCTAGTTGTTTGGATACAAAACCGAGACCCTGCCTGCTAATCAAATGTTGCTTTGTCGAGGTTGCTTTGACATATTGTTTACAAAATACTACACTTATGCATTAATCTGAATATGTGTTTTCCCATAATAAGAACATTTCGGCAATGTTAATTTACAAAATACATTTTTTTGGGGGGGGGTTGCCATTACTCGGTGTATCTTCCGTACGCGTAATTTTCCCTTGTTAGCTTAGGCAATATCGAACTACGTTTGCGTCAGTTCATAATAGTACTTGGTGTGTGTTTTCCATTCAAACAAATTCCCTTGCGTAAGTTGTGTTTTTCAATACACATACAATTATTTCCGCCTTTGTTAGTGTACAAAGAACAGAACCATCAATTTGTGCTGGGGTTTTCATAAAGTAAACTATCGCACTATGTTAGTTTCCAAAACACAGAACCGCTTTACCATCAATCTGTGTTAACGGTTTTCCAGAGAGAAATGTCCTCTATATCCACAAACGCCCTCAATAACCCAAAACGGAGGGGTGTGCTAACATCATTGTCGTGCCTACCCCGGGTGCCTGGGTCTGCGAAACGGAGTGTAGTCTTACAAATGAGTTGAACGTGTCAGAGAGGGGGCCGGGGAGAGAGCAAAGTGTTCTGACAGTCTGTGACAATAGGTGTTGGCAAAACTCTGGAAGCCTGCTGCTCAAGCGACTATCCAGACCTAGCTCCTAGAACCGCTCCCAACCTCCTCAAATATTTTCGGAGCCTCGTCATATTGATTTGGGGCGTCATCTTCACTAATTATGACGTCGATTGTAGTACGACCTTACCGAACAAAATGTGTTCCATCTTATGTAACAGAATGAAAGAAGTTGAAATTCAGGCAGTTTATCTCAAATGAGTTCCCCTTACTTGCAATGGTTGATTTATAAACAACAGCGCCTCACATTCACCAAACGCACACAACCTTTCAAATAATAATAATAATAATAATAATAATAATAATAATAATAATAATAATAATGGATGCTAAATATACGCACTTTTATCCTAAATCATCAATCAGACTCAAAGGGCGGCGATCTTTACCAAAATATCCGCTCACACACCAAACACACAATATCAGCTCTACATGGTTTGACATTTTTCACAATCTCGGTATGAATGTGTCTGGCCCTGACGCAGTACCAAATAGACCTAGCCACGCAAACACACGCACCCACACACACACACACACACACACCCACTCTCTCTCTCTTTCTCTGCACTAGCATGACGCGGAGATGAATGCGCACTGACTGTTGGGAATTTAACGAAGCGCGTAGACCAATGAAAAGGCAATAGAGATTTAACACTAAAAACCGTGATGAGGCGAAACCATCGTAAACACACGAAGCGGATAAAACCAACGGGCTAATGATGTTGACACCTTTGCAGGATCACGCGCGCACACACACACACACACACACACACACACACACACGCACACACACGCACATACACAATATTGACTACTATCAAAGAATTTGGGTATACAAAGCAGAATCATAACACCATTCTATGCGAAACGAGTAACGTCAGCGACACCAAGCGGTTGCGTTGCGTCAGCAAACAAACATGGCAGAAAGCAGTCGGTCTTCGAAGCCAAAATACAAAAAAGAAAAGTAGCTCGGGCCATCATTGCAGTGCCATAAACTGCACCCACAACAGCCTAAAGCGCCCTGACATTTCATACTTCAGATTTCCAAAGGAAGAAGAAAGGTGGGTACATTAATTGATGCTTAAAAATTAAATCGGCAAGTATAATGATTGATCCAACTTGTAGTTGTTGCTTGCTCCACGCCACAGACCCAAAGAGTAAATAAAAGATCAATCTTGGTAATACTTGTCAAAATAATATTGGATGCAGCCAATTTAATTTTAACAATAAAAAAAACTATTTTCCTTTCCATTTCCTAATAGCCATCTCCCTGCCTTTACACCACGCGTATGTCTTGTATACTGTTGTCCTTGTTGTGTCAACGTGTGTCTGTAATAATGTTTGTTGCACGTGAGCGTGTTCGCCGCGCATTGAATTCGAAATCATTGGAAGTAGAGCGCGCATTAGCATCCGGTATTATTATTATTATTATTATTATTATTATTATTATTATTATTATTATTATTATTATTATTATTATTATTATTATCTTTGATAGACTCAAAGCTCGACTGTACGGTTTGACTATATATACATAACTGTGTTCATGCTTTTATTTAGTTTTGTTTTATGATTCAGTCACCAACAGCACAAACTTGAATATAATAAAAAAGCCTCATGTTTGTATAAATCTATTTTAAAAAAAATAATTAAAAAAAAATAAAAAGAAGTAGAATTGAATTGTTTTTATTCACAAGTTCAATGTAAATTGTAAGCTCTATATCACAATGTTGACGAAAAACAAATGTGCAAAAATACCAGCATTATTGCAGGGAGTCATTTTCCTACACATTACACAGTAATTTTGTTGACAAATATGCTCGGAATTGTTAACTGTGCTCCCACCTTGGACACTGATCAACCCCATTATCACTTCAACCTCACATCCTTCAAAGAGATCGACATTTCGGAAACTGGTTATAAGCAATTTCACCTAGAACAATGTTCATTGTATAAAGGACTTTTTACTGACGGGTCGAAGAAAGGAGACGCAGTTGCTGCTGTCTCCGTCTTTGGGAGACACCTCGACCAGCCTTTGCAACAGCGTATACCTGATTTTTGTTCTGTTTATACAGCTGAGCTCAAGGAATTCATTTAGCTTTGAAATAGGTTTATAATTCCAAAAGATCCTCATTTTTAATCATATCCGATTCCCTGTCAGCACTCCAGGCTCTATCTACAAGATATCGCATTCTTTTCTGGCACAGATCCATTATCTCCACACACAACTTGTTTTTTAGGGTAAAAATAATTTTTATGTGGTTTTTTTATCACTTGTATCAGACAATGGGTCCCGACAGGAAGTCCTCTCCAGGATCGCACAAACAACTGCTGCCCTGACAAGGTGGAAGACCATTTGGAAAGACAGGACCATCAGTCTACATTCCAAAGTAAGACTACTGCGCTCCCTTGTCATCTCCATCTTACTATATGCTTGCGAAGCATGGACCCTCACAGCAGATCTACAACGAAGAATACAAAGCATGGAGATGAGGTGCTACAGAAGACTTCTGGGCATTTCCTATACCCAACACATCATTAACGACGAAGTCCGACAGACCATCACACAAGCTATTGGACAACACGAGGACCTGCTCACAGTGGTGAAGAAACGGAAACTCCGATGGTATGGCCACATCACCAGATCATCAGGCCTTGCAAAGACCATTCTGCAAGGCACAGAGCAAGGAGGTAGAAGAAGAGGGAGACCGAAAAAGGAGTGGGATGACAACATTCGAGAATGGACTGGTTTGACACTGAGCGAAGCCATCAGGGCTGCTGAGGACAGAGAAAGATGGAGTATGCTGGTTAAACGATCATCTGTGGTGCCCCTACGACCTCCGGGTTACGGGACAGAATAGGATAGGATAGGACTTTATCACATGGGCATCCGTGGTAATATTGCAGTGGACAAAGCGGCTAAACATTACATTATATGATTATTGCTTTAGCTCCAGCGGCTAAAAAAAGCTCTTCATCTTGATCTTCCTTCAGAGGTTTGCCAGTTCGTTACATACTCTGACTTACGTTGTAAAACTGGCTCTTATTGTAAACAGCTCTGGCAGACCGAATCCTATCCTTTCCTATCCCGTAACTCAGAGGTCGTAGGGGCACCACAGATGATCGTTTAACCAGCGTACTCCATCTTTCCCGGTCCTCAGCAACCCTGATTGTTTCGCTCAGTGTCAAACCAGTCCGAATGGTCAAAATCAAATCAATAACAAATTATTTCAAATTCTTCCAATTATTTTTGTCTGCTTCTTTGCCTAACTTTGCGTCTACTCGCAAAGAAGAAACGGTTTTGGTTTTGGTTCGCCTTCATATTGGGCATACTTATGCCACCCATAGTTTCCTCTTGAAAGGAGAAAGAACCATCGTAGTGCTTTGCGTGTGATAAATCCTTTTCCACCCGCCATTTTATATCTGAATGTGCTGATCTGATTGATGAGAGGGAAAGATATTTTGGTTCGAATCGATACTTTTTTAATGAGATTTTTACATTTGCAATGGTCAAAACTTGTTTAAATTTTTATGTGATGTTGTGTTATTTTATTGCATATGAGTCATATGATCTTGTTTATATACTTGGTTCAATTTCATCAGTGATGCTAGTTGTATGTACATCTTTTATCATTTTTTAATGTTAGCGGTCTAGTCTCATGTTAAATTTTTTTGTGGGGTCCTCATTCGGCTCTTAGCAGTCCGCTGGGCTCTCTGCACATTGAATATCTATCTATATCACTAGCGGCGATAGTAGCCTCTAATGGCACGTCACCTGGCACTACGTGAGCGAGCTCGACTGGCGTCAGCCATAAGATCTTAAGAGTCCTATGAAAACATAATACGTTAGCGTCCATTGTTAATGAGGAGATACTTCTCAACCACGCTCTAGGTGTCGCTGTCAGGCCTGACGCCATCACTACCAACCCCCTTTACAACGCTGATATTAAATGTTCAAAGCGCACTGGATGCCCTCTGTATTCTTTCCCAGTCTGACGCTTTACCAAAGTGGCCTATCCGCGCTCTGTGAAGGGGAGGGAATGCGTACTGGCTGCACCGCGTTTCATCATACAGCGACAACAAACATGCGGCAAGAGAGCGGAGCGGCACTTCAGACAACAACAGGCGCTGATTTCACGCTATGCTCTCTCCTGGGCTATTCTTGAACAACTGCAGTGCTACGCATCTTGAGAGGGTGAGTAGGAGGAAGAGAAGGAGAAAGAGAGAAGCGGGATATATGATGATGATGATGATGATGATGATGATGATGATGATGATGATGATGGCGATGATGATGATGAGCAAAGAAGGTTTACAATTATTACAATTATAAAATATGAACAAAAAAGAAGAAGCAGGAGGAGAAAGAGACAGAGAGAGAGAGAGAGAGAGAGAGAGAGAGAGAGAGAGAGAGAGAGAGAGAGAGTGAGAGAGAGCGAGAGAGAGAGCGAGAGAGAGAGAGAGAGAGAGAGCGAGAGAGAGAGAGAGAGCGAGAGAGAGAGAGAGAGAGAGAGGGAGAGAGAGAGAGAGAGAGAGAGAGAGAGAGAGAGAGAAACTATCCTTCTTTATTTAACGAAGGTAGTAGAACAAGTGTCGGATAGCGCAGTGGTTAGAGCACTCGCTACTGTGTCGCAAGTTAAGCACCGTACAGTGCGGTTAGCACTTGGATGGGTAACCGCAAACCGTGAAGCGACAAATAACAACGCCCGCAGTTGACTCAACTGTGACTGAGTACCTACTCTCTTAAGGGTGGGGAAGGTAAAGCAGCGAGGAAGAGAGATGGGCATCACCCTCAATACGCTGGCCCAAGATAAGTGTGATCTCCAACATCACGCTCCCCTACGGCCACAAGGCTATGGGACTACCTTTACCTTTTTTTCAGTAGAAAAAGCAGTGGTCTTTTTTAACATCTGGCCCTCGCCCTCAAGTGCGACTAGACTATTACAACTAAAACTAAAAAATAATAATAATAATAATAAAAAATAACAATTTTATGTTTACAGATAAACTTGAGTAAGAACAAATGTATGTACTAGACAAGAAGTAAGGAATGGAGGGTGGGATTCCATATCAATTTAGTATTTATATTTAACATTTCTAGCATTCTAAAGATCAACTGGTTTGTAAGCAACAAAGCTTAGAAAACATTATATTCATTAATTAGCACATATGCATTATTTTCAAAAAGATTAAACGAAACAATATACCTTGCATAAAGCCATCAGTACCACATATCATAAATGAGTTTGTAAAAAGAAAAAAACAACAACACTTTTTTTCATGTAGAATAAAAGCCACGTTTATTTTGACTTCATAAGATGGAAAGCATATTTGCTCTTGAAAGTATTGAAGTTGGTAGTTTGTCTGTTTGTTTAAGGTTATAGAGGTTACAGAGGTTAAGCATATCAAGCAACGGTTTGTGCGGTTTTAATAAATCAAGTGTCCCGAAAAAAAGTATGTCCTTCGTTTCGGCATCTACAATCTTCGTTAAGTTATCTGACCAGTTTGCTCGCTCTCCAGGATTCCTATAACAAAAACCTACAAGGAGTGGGGGTGCTCGTTTTAACTTAATTTCAATCCATACTGATTCCACCAACTGTTTAAGATGTGTTAATCGTTTATAGTTAATTGATTCACTTATGTACAGAAGCAACCCAGTTTCTTTACATTGCTGTGGGTCTCTGCGTAATACATTATAACCTGAAATCGCGATATCAGAATCCGAAATCCCAATAGTGAATCCTGATTCTGAGAACCCAAAGAGGTGAAAACCTGTATTAACATTTAAAAGCATTGTAGAGATGCTAATAATTTTATTAATTGCATGATTGATATTTAAGTGCCCCACACCGCATTGTAAAAAGGTAAAGGTAAAGGTAGTCCTATAGCCTTGTGGCCGTAGGAGAGCGTGATGTTGGAGATCACACTTATCTTGGGCCAGCGTAATGAGGGTGATGCCCATCTCTCTCCCTCGCTGCTTTACCTTCCCCACCCTTAAGCGATTAGGTACTCAATCACAGTTGAGTCAACTATCCCATCCTATCATATCCTGTCCCGTAACTCGGAGGTCGTAGGTCACAGATGATCGTTTAACCAGCATACTCCATCTTTCTCTGTTCTCAGCAGCCCTGATGGCTTCGCTCAGTGTCAAACCAGTCCATTCTCGAATGTTGTCCTCCCACCTCTTTTCGGTCTCCCTCTTCTTCTACCTCCTTGCACTATGCCTTGCAGAATGGTCTTTGCAAGGCCTGATGATCTGGTGACGTGGCCATACCATAGGAGTTTCCTTTTCTTCACCACTGTAAGCATGTCATCGTGTTGTCCAATGGCTTGTGTGATGGTCTGTCGGACTTCGTCGTTGGTGATGTGTTGGGTATAGGAAATGCCCAGAAGTCTTCTGTAGCACCTCATCTCCATGCTTTGTATTCTTCGTTGTAGATCTCCTGTGAGGGTCCATGCTTCGCAAGCATATACGAAGATGGAGATGCCAAGGGAGCGTAGCAGTCTTACTTTGGAATGTAGACTGATGGTCCTGTCTTTCCAAATGGGCTTCAACCTTGTCAGGGCAGCAGTTGTTTGTGCGATCCTGGAGAGGACTTCCTGTCGGGACCCATTGTCTGAGTCAACTGGGGGCGTTGTTATTTGTCGCTTCACGTTTTGCGGTCACCCATCCAAGTGCTAACCGCACTGGACGGTGCTTAACTTGCGACACAGTAGCGAGTGCTCCAACCACTGCACTATCCGACACCACATTGTAAAGATGTTAATAATTTTATTAATCGCATGATTGATATTTAAGTGCCCTACACGAATTGTCACGAAGAGAGGGGTTGGGGGATGGGGGTAAGCTCTTAATCTCTCGCGCTGTATTACCTCCTTTGATAGGCTAATGGTGCGATGACATTCAAGAGATTAATGCTAGGCCAACTTAATAAGTGAGAGAGACAGACAGGGAAAAGGCGAGACGGATAGTAGGGCTACACTAGTTAAGAAATTCAAATTCAAAGGCCAGTCAGGGTAATTGCAATTTCTATAACTATTTACTTTTATTAATTTGAAATGGGGAGTCTGGGTCAAATTATTCTAACGTGAGTCATTGGCAAAGCGTCTCTCAGTAAGGAGTAGTTCGGTGATATTCTGGGTAGTCAATATCTGGGGTACTAGAGCGACTGTAGACTGATTTCATCACAGGGCGAGAGTGCATCTGTATGGTTTCAGGGTCTCTCTGATAATCTGGCGAGTGGGGATTCTCGTAGGCTAATCACTTAGCTCGGTACTGCAGAGCGGCGATTGGTCCAGGATACTCTGGGTGGCTTGTTTACTACGGTGGCGTGGGTGCGATGATGCAGGTCAGTTGGTCACGCGGTGACGCATCGATCACGAGTGATCGTCTTGTGATATGGTACAGGGCTGGAATTCGGCTTTCGTAGCTAGCCGTCTGGAAAATGGCGAAGTCCCGAGTCACGCTTCTCATTGACCTCCTGGGATGTCAGGGGCCTGCAGCGGGTCAGCGACTGGGAGATGATACAAGGCCGGGGTGATTCGCCCGGTACAGGAACCCGTCTGTAATGTAATACAGACTCTGTATCAGCGGGGGATCGGGATAGTGTGGATTCAGGGCCTGTGGTACAATCGCCCTTCTCAGAATTCAAATTGGTTGACCGGTCAAGGTTGAGCCAGTGCATATACCAACAGTCAAACAATGCAACTAGATTTACTGGGCCAAAGTGGAGTTTATTGGCAGCCGCTAGTATAAGATACCTTCGGCGCATTAGGAGGGGGTTGGCAACAGGGCAAATATTTATACATTGGGAGCATGGTGGAAAGCAAATGTAAGGGTACAGGGCAAAGGGGTTGTAGTGGGGACTTTAATCTATGTGGAGGGACAGCATGGCATGGGGTATTTACACATGGGGCTAACGGAGCATACAAGCATAAATCCAAACATGTCATGGGTCATATACAAGGTAAAAAATATGTGCAAGGGATAAATACAAGTCACAGCAACACATCAAGGCAAAACTATAAACATGAACATACATATCGACAGGACGCATGAACATGATGGGCGAACGACGGGTGATGGGTCTGCTATATGACAAAGAGTAAGTTCCCTCTCTTACCTTGACTTAGACGGGTGGAAGCACACGGGTACTGTCGAAGCTCAGAGGTCACTCGGTGATGGAGACGTGTCTTCGGACAGGTTGTGACTTCAAGGCAGGAAGGCTTGGGTCTGACACTAAGTCAGGTTCTGTGGCAGGCTTTAAGGCGATGCCCCGGGGGGCGGGGCTTAAGCGAATTGGCGAGCGAGCCTGCTAGAGATGGCTGGTAAAGGGGAAATGATGGCTGGCTGAGTGTGAGTGTGGAATGCTTGCAGCCTAGCTCAGAGGTGCTATTGCACGCCTTGTCACACGAATGACCTCTTTTGTGGGTGGTGTATGTGGACATCTACTCATAATGAAATCGAAAAAAGAATTCTTAAATGTCAAATTAAACAAATATAGTTACTGAATATCACTTGATTAATTTATTACCGAGATATTGGTCAAAGTAGCAAATGGGAAGAAAACTTTTTAATTTTAACTTTCATTTTTGAAAGTACAGCAGCCCCAAGTGAAGCGCTTTACCCAATGTACATGCTGGGTGTGTTCTTGTCACCGGCACTCACCCGTCTAGGACATGAGCGTCAGGATCTTTAAAGTCCGTTATGATGGAATATATGCGACACAGACTAGACCTCGGTTTATACTCTCATCCGAAGGAGTAGGAAACGGGAGTAAAGTGTCTTTCCCAAGGACACAACACAATGCCCCGGCCTGGGCTCGAACTCGGGACCTTCAGATCCGCAAGCCAACGCTCTAACCACTCGGTCACTGCGCCTCAAGAAACACAGAACAATTATAAATATCAGTAAGGTAGGCTACACACGCGTATATCAAGTGCACGAGTAAAAGAACTAATTGCACCACAAAGTCAGCAACCCAACAGGAAGAACAAAAGCACTGAGATTGATAAACGAAAGGCGATAAAATAGAGTACCCTCTTGTCAGTGGGGGACTTCTTGCAAACAATGAAACAACACAAGGTAAAAGTATAGTCGCAAATAGCGTCACACTTTATACTAGATGCAAGGCTAACACACACCTATTTAGGACTTAAGTACTCCGAGTTCAGTCGAAGAAGCAGCAATCTATCTCACTTTTTAGGTCTGTTTAATAGCACGAGTTAGAAGGAGTTTCACATCGTCCCGGCTAATTGTAAATTCACAGCAGTCACACAGTGGTTTTATCCCATCACAAAGCTCTATCCTATCATATCCTATCCCCTAACTCAAAGGTGGTTGGGGCACCACAGATGATCGTCCAACCAGCGTACTCCACTTTTCTCTCTCCTCAGCAACCCTCATGGCTTCGCTCATTGTCAAGTCCATTCTCTAATGTTGTCATCCCACCTCTTTTTCTCTCCCCTCTTCTTCTGCCTCATTGCACCGTGCCTTGCAGGATTGTTTTTGCAGGGCCTGATGCTCTGGTGACGGGGTCATACCATCGGAGTTTCCGGTTTTTCACCACTGTGAGCAGGTCATCGTGTTGTCCAATGGCTTGTGTGATGGTCTGTCGAACTTCGTCGTTGGCGATGTGCTGGGTCCAGAAATATTCTGTTTCGCAAGCATATAGAAAGTTGGAGATGACAAGGGAGCGCAGCAGCCTTATCTTGGAATGTGGACTGATGGTCCTGTGACTCCTGTCTTTCCAAATGGGCTTCGACCTTATCAGGGCAACAGTTGTTTGTGCGAGCCTGTATATGTATTGACTTCCTGTCGGGACCTATTGTCTGATACAATGACTCCTAAATATAACTGTTCACTGTGTTGAGGGATTCGCCTTGGACTTTGATGTCCATGTTGATGCGATATATATTTGAGTCAAGAGGCCACGAGCATTACAATTAAATTTTTATTCTTGTAGGTGAACAACTGTACTAAAGCTGCATTTTGAAAAATAACACGGGCGCGAGATAGGGAGTGAGAGAGAGACAGACAGACAGGCAGGCAGAGACAGAGAGACAGGTAGACAGACAGAAGCAGACAGACAGACAGGTGGAGGCGTTGTAGCCTATAGGCATCATGTATTAAAGGCTCAATTACATTAAATCACAGTCCGCATGCTGCTCCTCTGAGGAAAAACCCTGAAATGGATAAAGGCATTTCCAACGACAGTGTGTGTGCAAGGGGGAATGTGTGGGTGTGGGTGGGTGGGGGTTTGTGTGTGTGTGTGTACGCGCGCCTGTGTGTGTGTGTGAGGAAGGGGACAAAAGGGGAGCAAGACTGGATTTTGGAACAAGGTCTGCACAGTGGACACGCGCAATGACCCTTTCTATCTTCCCTTGTAACTCACTCATTGAAACTTGTTGCGTGTTTGAGTGAAGCTAAGACTACCGATGGAAAAAACCAGACTTCGCAAAGTCTTACGTGCAGGAGTGAATAATGGTTAATGAAAAACTAGGAAGAATAGGACTCCAAAGTGCGCCCAGATGAGGATATAAGACTGGAAAGGGGGCGGTCTCAAAAGCAAAAGGGAGGTGCCATGGGGTCTCAGTTCTAAAGTAAGTAGTCTTGGCATAAACACTTGAGCATAGCCATGAGGGTTGCTGAGGACAGATAAAGAGTACGCTGGTTAAACGATCATCTGTGGTGCCCCAACGACTTTCGAGTTGTGGGATAGGATAGGGCAGGATATAAGTATAAACAATTGAGTGCAACTGGCAATTGAGGGCACCACCAATGCTTTCTAGACGTGGCAAAACTTTTGTTAATTTATATATAAATTTAAATAAATATAATTTAACAAAACTTTTGCCACATGTATATTTATCAGCGTCCTGACTCTTAACCTACATTCATTTCCTCTGTAGTTTTTCAGATACGTTGCCGTTGCAATACATTTTTTTGTGTCAGTTTTGTTATCATCGTGTTCCCTGTAATACAAAACTGTTACATTAGTATTTTAGTCATGCCACACGAGCGTCAAATCTTGAATCCAATTCATGAAATCACGACAAAATCCCGTGATTGTCGTGTGGCACTCTGTGCATCGCGAATCCAGATTCTTTGAATTGGCTCCGATTGCCGACTTTCAACATCCGCGAGTCTCGATTGTGTGATTCGGACCTTTTGGCCAATGAGAAGCAGAATACGAATCACGTGGTCACAACACACGTACAGCAAAACTTCAAGACCAATAACCCTCAAGTTTGACTCGATGTGCGACTTTCTTGTGGCACTGCGCGATTCAAGTCAAAAAGAAATTCCGACTTCGAAGTCGAAAATTGCTCCGATTCGCGTCAAGTCCAGTAGATTTGACGCTCGTGTGGCATTGGCTGAGACCCATGTTTTGTTGTAGTTTTTTGGTTTGTTTGGGTTTTTTATGTAAAGAAAGTATATGTACCGCTAAAACTTAAATACATTTAGACTTGCAGATAAATGTCCGATGGTTGACTAACTAGATATACAAGTTGTACTTATATCAGTCATGCACGCAGTTACGACGCTACGATCGATGTTGTTGTTATGTTATATCAGTTTATAGTCCCCTCTCTTCCCGATAAGGATTTTCAGAGAGGAGACTATGAAAGAAAAAAAAAGAAAAAAAAAAAAAGTTCTACGATCGAGTACAGTAGACTGAAATTATGAGGTGACCAAACTGTCCGCGTTTGCGGGATATGTACCCTAATGCGTGCGTAGATGCCCGTCGTAGATGCGGACACAACGCATCAGTGCTGTGATGGGGGTCGCCGTCTTGAGTGAAACAGGGGAGGGAGGTATTGTAAGGAGGTGGGGAGAGAGTGTGAGAATTGGGGGTGGTGTGTATCAATGGAGAGGATGGGGGAGAAGAAAGAGGGGGGAAAGGGAAGGGTTGGTATACTTGAAAGGGCGTTAATCATCTTCCGGCACCTGTTGCATAAGAGCGGAACTAGTGAGCTCCCCTGCTCGCGTGCGGGATGAATGACAGGCCTGGACGTGAAAAAGACATCACCCCTGCCGCAGTCTTTCCGCAAGCCTCCTACGCCGCTCCGCCTCCGTATTGTTTGACAATAAATCCTAATGGATCGGAAAATAACGACGAAATGGGATTCCAATACTGTCAAGACAGGGTAACATCTACACCAGCCACACTGGAAACCATCACTAAGCCTCAAGCAGCCAGTTCGTTAAACTCGTTAAAAATACAACACTAAAAGCCGTTTACCGCTAACCACAATGATAGAAAAACGAAGCTAACAGACTTCTTTTCTTAAAAAAAAAACACTCTTTAAGGATAATACTAAATCCAATTAACAATCGCCCAACGTAAAACTGTTCTATCGTTTTCAAAACGAACCTACCACACAGAAAACTAACGGAAAAACTGCCAGTACCTAAGTTAAAACAGAACTGATACACTGACGAGCTGCCTGCCTGCCTGCCTGCCTATCTATCTATCTATCTATCTATCTATCTATCTATCTATCTATCTATCTATCTATCTATCTATCTATCTATCTATCTGTCTGTCTGTCTGTCTGTCTGTCTGTCTGTCTGTCTGTCTGTCTGTCTGTCTGTCTGTCTGTCTGTCTGTCTGTCTGTCTGTCTGTCTGTCTGTCTGTCTGTCTGTCTGTCTGTCTGTCTGTCTGTCTGTCTGTCTGTCTGTCTGTCTATCTATCTATCTATCTATCTATCTATCTATCTATCTATCTATCTATCTATCTAACTATCTACCTATCTACCTATCTACCTATCTATCTATCTATCTATCTATCTATCTATCTATCTATCTATCTATCTATCTATCTACCTACCTGTCTATCTGCCTTCCTATCTATCTATCTATCTATCTATCTATCTATGTATCTATCTATCTATCTATCTATCTATCTATCTATCTATCTATCTATCTATCTATCTATCTATCTATCTATCTATCTATCTATCTATCTATCTATCTATCTATCTATCTATCTATCTATCTATCTATCTATCTATCTATCAATCAACCTACCTACCTACCTACCTACCTACCTACCTACCTACCTACCTACCTACCTACCTACCTACCTACCTACCTACCTACCTACCTACCTATCTATCTATCTATCTATCTATCTATCTATCTATCTATCTATCTATCTATCTATCTATCTATCTATCTATCTATCTATCTATCTATCTATCTATCTATCTATCTATCTATCTGGCACCCTACCAAAGACTTAAACCAATAGCTGCAGAGATAGATAGATAGATAGATAGATAGATAGATAGATAGATAGATAGATAGATAGATAGATAGATAGATAGATAGATAGATAGATAGATAGAGCTTTTCCTATCATTCCCTGATTTTCATGAGGATAAGCAGCATCTAAAGAGGATTACAAGGCTAGATGCTGTCACAGTAACTCCAGTCCCGCATCTCTAAGTGTAACAACCATTATCCCTGTATTACAGGCCCGGCTCCTTTGTTCAACAGTCACATTTTTTTTCCTGACCGAAAATAAAATTGAATGTTTAGGTTGTTGTTTTGTTGTTGTTGTTGTTGTTGTTGTTGTCGAAACAGGTTAGGAACCAGCACGGAAACAAAATCCCACAACCCCAACAAAAGCAGGGCTATCATTCCCCCAAAACAAATGTCAAACATTTTGGCAACCTCGTTGGCAATAACGCAGAATTCGCTAGTATCGCTTTCAGAACCTAAGAAGAAACTGCAGAAACAGCTTGTATCGCTTGCAGAACCCTAAGAGAAACTGAAGCAACTTGCTGAAAATTGTTTAAACGATTTAGAAACAGGTGAGGCGTGTCTGTAGATATTTTTTTTCCTCTCACAACGCTGCCTTTTCCCTCCCAGGTAATCATACCCTATCCCATAACTCGCAGGTCGTTGGGGCACCACAGATGATCGTTTAACCAGCGTACGCCATCTTACTCTGTCCTCAGCAACCCTCATGGCTTCGCTCAGGGTTAAGCCAGTTCATTCTCGAATGTTGTCCTTCCACCTCTTTTTATGTCTCCCTCTTCTTCTACCTTCTTGTACCGTGCCGGTAATACTAATAGCTATGATATGCATTCTGTTTAACACACTAACGTTCTTAACCTTTTTTTAGTGCGAGCACCTAAACAGCCATAACTAAAATGGGTATCTAATGGGGCGCAGTGGGCTGAGTTTGTGAAAGCGACGGAGGAACAACGAAGCTTAACGTCCTATTGCATCAGCGTTAAGGACGATCACCACGTCGCCACCCTGACAATAATGATCATTATCATCATTATATCAAAGATGAGATCCTACGGATCTCTGTTTACGCAAAACACAACTGAAGTCTTGAACTGTAAGCTATGCCATTGCAAGCAGTGTTTTGGAGGCTGGTTGACGGCCAACAGTGCTAAAATTAACACATAATGAGAAGGAGGGGTGGGGGTGAGGTGGAGGGTGGGGGTGGTGTTGGAAGAATGCTAGATGGGGTGATGAGGCGGGATATTGGAATGAGGGTACCGACAGATTCCCATTCTATCGTGTCTCCAAGACGTAAGGCAGTGAATGCTGGCTACTACTTTGATCAATGCTGAGAGATATGACTCATCATGTCCGTTAAAGTTTCAATTATCCTATCCTATCCTATCCTATCCCATAACTCGGAGGTCGTAGGGGCACCACAGATGATTGTTTACCAGCGTACTCCATCTTTCCCTGTCCTCAGCAACCCTGATTGTTTCGCTCAGTGTCAAACCAGTCCATTCTCGAATGTTGTCCTCCCACCTCTTTTTCGGTCTCCCTCTTCTTCTACCTCCTTGCACTGTGCCTTGCAGGATGGCCTTTGCAAGACCTGATGATCTGGTGACGTGGCCATACCATCGGAGTTTAAGTTTCAATTGATGAAATTATATATGAAGACGGCAAAGAGGAGAACGATGACGAGGGTTAAATTGGTCCCGGTGAACTGAGTTAGGTAATGGTAAAGGTATACCTGTAACCTTTTGGTCGTTGGGGAAGGAAGCGTACGGGACCTCGCTTTTCTCTAGGCCAGCTTAATGAAGGCGGAGCCTATCTCCTCTCCCTCGCTGCTTTACCTTACCCGGTTGTAAACAGCTCCGGGTACCCATTTACAGCTGGGTGGACTGGGGAGTGTGGTGCGCGTGTTTCAATTTGTTTGTGGCGTTTGGTGGTTGCCTTCAAGAATGGCCACTTATCCAAGTACTATCCCGGCCCGCCATTGCTTAACATGATACATGGCTAGCCTGTGCCCTGACCACGGCACTACTGCGTCGTACTATGGCAGTTAAATCTACGGCAAAGGAGGAGGAGGAGGAGGAGAATAAGAAGACGAAGATGGGGAAAAGAGACAGATAAGAAGAAGAAGAAGAAGAAGAAGAAGAAGAAGAAGAAGAAGAAGAAGGAGGAGGAGGAGGAGGAGGAGGATGTGGAAGAGAACAAGAAGAACAAGAAGAAGAAAAGAAACAACGACAAAAACAACAACGACGACAAGAAGAATATTAACCGCTTGTGGAGGAGGAGAAGAAGAAAAACAATAAGAAAAGCAAGAAGAAGAAGAAGAAGAAGATGGAGATGATGATGATGATGATGATGATGATGATGATGATGATGATGATGATGATGATGATGATGATGATGATAAAGCTTGAAAGAGCAGAAAAAGGCTGCCTGGACATTGAGGGTGGGAAAAAAAGACACTCTCGTCGCCCATGTATGTACAGGAACGCTGCGTTTTGTGAGTCGTCAAAGGGTAGGGTGGCGACCTCTGCATCACCAGCGACCACTTGCCCTGCACCGCCAAACAGGCACGTGGCTATGGTACACACGTTGCCGTTTACCTCTCCTCTCACGCATAATACCTCACTTCCTGTACCCTCAGAACGATTCGGCCTCCAAAGGGCCAGCCAATCAAATTAGCTGGCCAGAGCGGAGATGGTCGGAGCGACGAGATGTAGGCACAAGAGCTATCTGCCGTCACGGAAGTGTGTGCTCAACGTCACGGCTATTTGAAGAAAATCGTCATAGATGGGCATGCATAACGTCACGGGTATTTGCCATACACGTAATAGATGTGTGAGGATAACGTTACGACGGCATGGATAATGTCCCTTACCGCGCTAATTTTGGGTGAACTATTTCACTGGGTCTCATCAAGTGTGCGGGAAACCGCTTCCGGTGTTAGCAACCTGTGTCCTCCAATAGATTTCAAGTTTCCTCTGTTCCTCCCAAATCTCCCGGAGTTCCAGGTTCCAGACATCCACTCGTTCGTCATTCTTTCGTCCTTTCTTTCATGGTTGTTCTAGCAATGTCTATGTCAATTATGTATCAGATTCCTTCTGGTTTTCTCCACAGATGCAGTATATCTGCTGGCGTTGCCGACCTCCTTACAGGTTACATTAGTTTGATGGTGGGACATTGACCGTAACCGTAGCCCGCTACCTGGTCCTTCTGGGTGTTGAATTAATGAAAAAGAGCTTTGGTCTGTTTTTAATTGCAATTTAATCCCGGTGAAACCTCTCCTTTCCTGCTTCAAGATTAAAGTAATATTCCTGAGCAGCTAGATGGGGTCCTCCAAAGGGAGCCCACCACCTAAAATGGTGAATCACGTGTTTTCACTACAACCGTTGTTAAGTTAAGCTGTCTCCATGTATTGCGTCGCGACAACTACGGGGACTTTAAGGCAAAGGGATTAAAATAATAACAGTTTACGACTTAGATATACCTGAAAGATAATTCGACATTCATTGACCATAATTATGCTGAGCAATTGCTGATAAGATGTAACACAAACTACAGAGAATTGTGCATGCGTGACGAATAAAACCTCAAATCAAATTAAAACCTATAATTCTATACGCCTGGCAGACAGGAATGACCATTCTAGAAAAAAGGAGTGACGTGGGAGCCTAAATCCACACGGAACCACCATAGGCACATTAAAGACAGAAATAATAGGCCTGATCACCTCAGTCAGTCAGTCAATCGGTCATAAGATCGGATGAGTGATCATACAATACTGGTCCTGTTATCCCCCTCCAATCCTGGGTAAAGGGATGGGGCAAGTGGAGGTGGGCGAGGGGGAGGGGGTGACGCTGTTCTTGCCACACATTTCGTTTGCCTGTTTGAAAAAAACCCACAAATTCCTCCCCCCCCCCCCCTCCCAAAAAAAAATAAAAAATAAATATTAAAAATAAAAAAAATAAAATGCGAAACATTCATTCAAAAATACTTAGAGGTTTCAACATAAGCCTACATCCTAGGTCAAGAACCACAACTGTTCTAGAAGCTTGGAAAGTTGGATAACAAGCTGCTTTGGGCACTATTCTTTCTCAATTCCTGCCCCCGCCCCCCCCTCTCTCTCTCTCTCTCTTTCTCTCTTTCTCTGCCTGTCTCAATCCCCCTTCTCTCCCTCTCTCATTCGCTGCTCCTGTTTGTCCTTCTGTCCCTCCTCTTTCGTCGTCTTCGTCGACAAGATCCTCTGTGACCCTTCCTACCTTGCCCGCCGACCCCCGTTGGGGTGCCGGGGGTTTCAGTATAAATAGTATCCCCACTTTCTGGAAATTTATTGCTTTAAATTTTCTCTCTCTCTCTCTCTCTCTCTCTCTCTCTCTCTCTCTCTCTCTCTCTCTCTCTCTCTCTCTCTCTCTCTCTCTCTCTCTCTCTCTCTCTCTTATTTGCAGAGGCTAGCTATCATTTTCAATTGTATTTGAGACCTCCACGCCGAAAATATGAATATGTACATCTTGTTACTCCCTAACTCGACAAGGAAAATGCATTCATTTTTCGTTCGTTTTTTCCTCCCACAAAGAACATTCTTCTTCTTCTTCTTCTTCTTCTTCTTCTTCTTCTTCTTCTTCTTCTTCTTCTTCTTTCTCTTCTTCCTCTTCTTCACCCGATACACATTGGTCGAAGGCTACTAGAAGCATGTTTCTTCTTCTTCTCTACCTTCATCTATCTCTCCCTCGAGACCTTTGAAATGACATGCGTTTCGCATTCATTGTTCGTGTCACAGTGAATAAGAAATGGCGGCCGGATCTTGATATAGGGAGAGATGCATCATTCGTTGTATTGCCTCTGACACATCCAATATTTCGCTACTGACACTCTGGGGCTGATTTCATTTTCAAACAGACGAGGAAGGAAGTGGAAGGAGGGAGAGAGGGAGAATAAATGAAGGAAGTATCAAAGGAGGAAAAGAAGTAAACATGAATTAACCAACCAAAGAAAGAATGACAGAAAAAAAAAGAAAGAAGACATGAGAAGCAAACTGAAGGAAAGAAAGGAAGTTCAAAACAAATAAAATCGAAGACGGAGAAAAAGAAAGAAAGACAGACATAAATTACTTGGGTGAAAAAACAACAACAACGAAAGGAACGAAAGAAGACGACGATGACGACGTCGTAGAAGAGGAAAAAGTTCAATTCAGTTCAGTATTTTAATTTTGCGTCTGTTCACTCGTGGTGATATTGGACAACAAAAGAAAACTAAAAGACATGAAATGAAAGAACCGAAAATAAAATAAAACGATAACAATCTACCAGCCGGTGATTTTAAGCTAATATGACCAATATTACCAATGTCTGCATGATATCAAATGTCTTCCTTTGATTAACCGTATTTCTTGGTATTAATACCCTGTTCTTCTCATTTTGACATAATAATTGAGCATTCAAATAAAATATGTTGTTCAGAAATGTTTTCTGTACACGGACAATTAACGTCCGAAGAGCATTTTGTACACCAATAATTTATTCTTTACTTAATTGATGCGTTCCTTTGATAATTAATTGCTGAGCAATTTTAAGGTTGTATGTATTATTCATTAACCTCTCAATTTTAGAGGAAAAAAGTGTATGTGTGCATGTGTGTTTGCGCGTGTGTGTGTTTGTGCGTGTATGCGTGTGTGCCTGTGCGTGTGTGTGTGTGTTTGTTTGTTATGTAAGTTAACTGTTAATAGTTCATGAGCTTTCCTTGTTTTGTTTTATAGTTAAAGTTGTTCTGTATTCCTTTCAGCGCCTAAAGTTAAGTCTCGATTAAGCGGATAACTATTCAGAATCAGAATCAGAAGAAGAAGAAGAAGGAGCAGAAGAAGAACACGAGCAAGAAAACATAAAGCAACTCACCAGGTTGGTGACCTTAACACAGCTTTCCATTTCAATACAGCCTTGAGGATGCGAATCCGTTGTAATTTCGACTTTACTCCAACTGAGTAAAATTGTACATGAATCACCCATGTTCTCGCACATTCGCACGCGCGCACTCACACACACACGCACACACCCACGCACACTCACACACACACACATTTTTGTAAAAACGACATTATGATGACTGTTGTGAAAAAAACAGGGATTATTGTGACACACTTTTCATTTTCGTGACATTATTTTGACATTTTCAAATTTTTGAACCTGTCCCTAACCCTAACCCTAACCCTAACCCCTAACCCAAACCCTATCCCTAACCCTAACCCTAACCCTTACCCTAACCCTAAAACAGCTGTATCTATGCCGGAACTCTATTTTGACGTCAAAATAGGGCAGCCTTCCAAAAAAGTCAAAAGAAATCATGTGGAGTTCCACGAGTGTGTCACTGTAACGTCGTTTCTACATGCCCACACATTCGACAAGCACGTGCTCTGCCATCCCTTACAGTCTATAGGTGTATGTACAGTAGGTGAAAGCTGTAATATTTGAGTGTTATTCCGTGATGAAGGTATTGAGATGGTTACCTATACATACAGCGTGGCTAAGACTACACGAAGCGTCCCTATCTTTGTAACGTTGAGAAATAGAGAGGCGCAGACTACTCCGCTACGCTGCAAGGGGGTTCACCTAGGTGTTGCTGACAGGGCAGATCCGATCTTCTCCGGGATACAGGACGTAAATAAGTTTGTTGTAGTCCATGCCTCCCCGTCATGCACTTTGCATGCAACAAGTGCCCTCAGGCACTCCATCCACCCTCTTCCTTTCCCTTTCTCCTATCTCCCCTTTCCTTCTTACAATAACCAAATCCATCCGGGCCTTTCTGCCCTACCCCGCCCACCAACCCCCGCGCTCCATCACACACACACACACCTACACCAACACACATTTTCCATTTTCTGCTTTCCAGTAACAAACTTTCATACCGACCATTCTCGCAATGGCCGAACGCGACCCCTCCCATTTGGTTTTGATTAGAAAACAAGTTGGAAAAAGGTCATCGGATCGTCTCAAATATCAAAATGGCTTGGTTGTTGTTTTTTTCTTCTTTTTTTTTTAAAGTCTAAGCATCACCAACACCCGCCACCCCCACCCCTCTCTCTCTCTCTCTCTCTCTCTTTCTCTCTCTCTTTCTCTCTCTCACTCTCTCTCTTTCTCGTTCTCTCTCTCTTTCTCTCTCTCCCTTTCTCTCTTTCTCGTTCTCTCTCTCTTTCTCTCTCTCCCTTTCTCTCTTTCTCGTTCTCTCTCTCTCTCTCTGTCTGTCGCTCTGTCTGCCAGTCTTTCGCCAGAGTTGCTGAGCTGTAACAGTGGTCAGAGGGATGATACGCTGTGCGAACTTGCGGAAGGTGTGCAACTTGTGGGAAGTTTCGATCCTCGACTCTAACGCATTACGTCACGACCCCCCTCCCCCCTCCCTCCCTTCCCAACCACCGTTTTTTTTTTGTTTTTTTTTTATGCAGCAGAAAGTGCTTTGAGCAGCTTGTCGAACATTGCATTACGTTTTCATTGACATTAATTAGAGAGCTTCTAATTAGCCAGACGTTTTTTTAATTTATGTTCAGTTCTCTCTTCTTTTTTCTTCTAACGAGACGCCTTACATCATCATGTACTCTGCACAGGCTCTCTGTCTGTCTGTCTGTCTGTCTGTCTGTCTGTCTGTCTCTCTCTCTCTCTCTCTCTCTCTCTCTCTCTCTCTCTCTCTCTCTCTCTCTGCCTTTATGTGCCTGACTCTTTCCCGTGCTTTAAAAACAAAATTCCACTCCCTCTTGTGTGTCTCTGAGTTAGATGGTTTAAGAATTGAGAACATAAATGCAAGTGGATGGCTTCATCGTAAAATAGCAAATGTGCAGAATGTGCAAATGCACAAAAATATTGCGCCCAAATTCCCAAACCAGACGTTGTTAGTGTTCACCATCGATTTAGATTTTTATATTTTGCATTTTCTCTCACCGCTTCTGGGTTACGTCTTTAACAAACAATCAAAACAAAGCAGATCAACACAATAACTTCGCACGTCCATCACCAAACACTCAACAACCCTATCATATCCTATCCTATCCTATCCTATGCTATCCTATCCTATTCTATCCTATCCTATCCCGTAACTCGGATGTCGTATGGACACCACAAAAGTTCGTTTAACCAGCGTACTCCATCTTTCCCTGTCCTCAGCAACCCTGATTGTTTCGCTCAGTGTCAAACAAGTCCATTCTCGAATGTTGTCCTCCCACCTCTTTTTCGGTCTCCCTCTTCTCCTACCTCCTTGCACTGTGCCTTGCAGGATGGTCTTTGCAAGGCCTGATGATCTGGTGACGTGGCCATACCCTCGGAGTTTCCGTTTCTTCACCACTGTGAGCAGGTCGTTGTGTTGTCCAATGGCTTGTGTGATGGTCTGTCGGACTTCGTTCAACAACAACATACTAAAATACCATTTAAAAATAAAACTTCTTATTTTGTCGTTCTTACATAGCGCTTTTGCAGGTAAACAGATGGCTGCTCAAGGTGATTTCCGATACGGGATTTAATCCAAGCTGCGCAAGGCACCCGCTTGCTGTCTCTGGCGCACAATCCTGGTAGACGGAGATGGTGGTGAAGAGACTTAGCACTTGCTGGATGTAGGTCTGCGGTCGGCACTCGCCCCGTTTAGCGCATGAGCGCCAGGATCTTTAAAGTGCTGCTGATGGCATGTGTGCGTGCTCAGACTGGACCTCGGTTTACACTCTCACCGAAGGAGCAGGTGGCGCTTGCTTGACTGTGCATCAGCGTCATGTTATATTGTACGGCACTTCAGGCCGTCATCTTTAAACTGTGGAACCACTGTCTGCAGTGTTATCGCTTTTTTACGCTCAATGCTTCGCTTGTTTTGCCGTTGCTTTTGGCGACGTGACAGTTTTTCCTCGTTGAAAAGTTGGAATTTCTGTAATACCCCTTTGTTGCTGCAGCGAATCCGGTCCTATATATTATCCTTTCCCGTAACGAAAGTCACCATACAGATTACCGCTTAACCAGCGTACTCAGTCTTTCTCTGTTCTCAGCAGCCCTCATGACTTCAATCAGCGTCAAGCCAGTCCATTCTCGAAAGTTGTCTCCCCACTCCTTTTTTCTGTCTCCCTCGTTTTCTGCCTCCTTGCACCGTGCCTTGAAGGACGGTCATTGCAAGGCCTGATGCTCTGGTGATGTGGCCAAACCATCGGGATTTCCGATCATGGTATGAAACAAGCGAAGGCGACAGGCGCAAAGAGAAAGGCCCATGTATCTTGGCTCGAGATCTCCTGCCCTGGGCGGTTGACATTACGCTTGAGGGTACAAATGACCGCGCTTTACAAGTAACCCCTTTATTTATCATTATTATGAAGTGTTATGAACAGCTGGTACAGAGGCTTGACACCACCCCCAGAGCTTATGGAATGGAAATAAGTGCAGAGAAGACCAAAATGATGACCAACAACACCAATGGCATCAACACGGACATCAAAGTTCAAGGCCAATCCCTCAAAACAGTGTATAGCTTCAAATATTTAGGAGCCATTGTATCAGACGATGAGTCCCGACAGGAAGTCCTCTTCAGGATCGCACAAACAACTGCTGCCCTGACAAGGTTGAAGCCCATTTGGAAAGACAGGACCATCAGTCTACATTCCAAAGTAAGACTGCTGCGCTCCCTTGTCATCTCCATCTTCCTATATGCTTGCGAAGCATGGACCCTCACAGCAGATCTCCAACGATGAATACAAAGCATGGAGATGAGGTGCTACAGAAGACTTATGGGCATTTCCTATACCCAACAAATCACCAACGACGAAGTCCGACAGACCATCACACAAGCCATTGGACAACACGATGACCTGCTCACAGTGGTCAAGAAACGGAAACTCCAATGGTATGGCCACGTCACCAGATCATCAGGCCTTGCAAAGACTATTCTGCAAGGCACAGTGCAAGGAGTTAGAATAAGAGGGAGATCGAAAAAGAGGTGGGAAGACAACATTCGAGAATGGACTGGTTTGACACTGAGCGAAGCCATCAGGGCTGCT
>CM072511.1:161476813-161514313 GCA_036898135.1 Oncomelania hupensis
AACTGCTTATGTTAACAAGTTAAATTAGACTAAGTCTGTTTTTTCCTCGTGATCAAACACTGTGCAAGATAACCGCTTACCTAGGCACAAAAATGGTCCTTGATCTGTTGTAATCCCTTTTCGTTTGAGTGTAAACGGGAAAAAAATGTAATGTAGAAACTCAGTCCTTGTTCTGATCTGTGAATTTCTGCGCATTAGATCTATATTGCGTGGAATGTTGTAGTCTAGGTTCTGATTGTTCTGTCTGATTAATTAATTATTTTCCATGAAGTGACTGATGTTATTAAGCCATTGATGTGGAAGGTGAGAGGGTTGGGGGGGGTAGGGGGACACCTGATATAAATTAAATTCACACTATTAGTGAAACAGTTTGTTATTGTGCTTTATTGTGATTAATTGATTGAATGACAGAGCTCTCTCTTCCCCCAACCCCCCCCCCCTCTCTCTCTCTCTCTCTCCCGATTACGGATTTACACAGTTTCGGATAAATGAAACAGTCTGTCATGCATATTTTAATTTTAAAATATCTGTCGTTGATTAAAAAATAATAAATTCCAGGGCAGAAAACGAACCTATGACATACACACATAAGCAGCATAAAAGCACCTAATAAATGTCAATAAGTAAACATAAACAAAAACAAAACAAAAAAGACAGCAGTAATGGAATGTTAATAATAATGATGGTTAAAAGTTTGGTTTTTGCAAACGTTGCCATAAAAATGTTCTTTTGCAATGGCATAGGCTCAATACGTTACAACGCACAGATCATTCATATAGCAGATGATGAAATATAGCCAGCCCGAGCAAAGGGAAATAATCAGTGAGAGCGTCTCGCATTTTTGTATAGGACATAATGGAAGTTCCCCCTCTTTCCGTAATAAGCTCTTTGGGCTTACTAACAACCAAAATATGCCTGCGTCGCAACAAAATGGATCTAACTGTAGCGAGTTGCTTTGCAGCGAGTGGCTTACTCGCCTTGTTTCGTATGTAAGAACTCACAAAGCAAGGTTGGAGAAAATAAAACGTTCTGAGCCTGCGCATTAAGAGATTCTAGGCTAAAATCTAAAGGAGGATAAGTTCACCATGTTGGCGGCCATGATGTACTCGCAGAAAACTAGAAAAGTATCTATTTTTCCAACTCGGCTGAGTCGCGTCAAAGAGCTTATGATAGAAAGAGAGGGAACTTGGTACAGAACCGCGAGACGAAAAGTACGAGTTATGCTCCCTTGTCGACATGCTGAAAATGGCTCGTGGCAGAAAGTCAAAAGGCGACCGAGTGAAACAGGGCGGTGACTTTTGCACAGCTATCAATTGCCATAATGCCAGATACAAGAAAAGTTGTGTTGGCAAGTCCTTTTTCAAATTTCTAAGAGACAAAGAAAGGTAAATTGCAATTGAAAAACTTCATTTTTTTGTGTTTATGTAGGCCTAAACTAAGACCGGTGCAGTGTTGTTAGTGTTAAAACAATCGGAGAGCGGCTTGAATGATTCATGTTATACCTATGTGCTAAATCCAAAACAGTTTGCTTGCTGACAGTTTACGTTCAACAGGTCGCTCACTGTTTACGTTATTGCTAGGTTGTTTGACTATATTTGTGCTTATATTTCAAAAGTAGATGTCAGATTGGCAGTTTGGCTTCGTCAAACTGCTTATGTTAACAAGTTAAATTAGACTAAGTCTGTTTTCTCCTCGTGATCAAATACTGTGCAAGATAACCCCTTACCTAGGCACAAAAATGGTCCTTGATCTGTTGTAATCCCTTTTCGTTTGAGTGTAAACGGGAAAAAAAATGTAATGTAGAAACTCAGTCCATGTTCTGATCTGTGAATTTCTGCGCATTAGATCTATATTGCGTGGAATGTTGTAGTCTAGCCAGTAGGTTCTGATTGTTCTGTCTGATTAATTAATTATTTTCCATGAAGTGACTGATGTTATTAAGCCAGTGATGTGGGAGGTGAGAGGGTTGGGGCGTAGGGGAACACCTGATATAAATTAAATTCACACTATTAGTGAAACATTTTGTTATTGTGCTTTATTGTGATTAATTGATTGAATGACAGAGCTCTCTCTCTCTCTCTCTCTCTCTCTCTCTCTCTCTCTCTCACGATTACGGATTTACAGTTTCGGATAAATGAAACAGTCTGTCATGCATATTTTAATTTTAAAATATCTGTCATTGATTAAAAAATAATAAATTCCAGGGCAGAAAACGAACCTATGACATACACACATAAGCAGCATAAAAGCACCTAATAAATGTCAATAAGTAAACATAAACAAAAAAAAAAAGAAAAAAAAAAGACAGCAGTAGTGGAATGTTAATAATAATGATGGTTAAAAGTTTGGTTTTTGCAAACGTTGCCATAAAAATGTTCTTTTGCAATGGCATAGGCTCAATAAGTTTCCACGCACAGATCATTCATATAGCAGATGGTGAAATATAGCCAGCCCGAGCAAAGGGAAATAATCCGTGAGAGCGTCTCGCATTTTTGTATAGGACATAATGGAAGTTCCCTCTCTTTCCGTAATAAGCTCTTTGGTCGCGTGACGGATTGCTCGTTTTCGCCTTGTGCAACGGAACTAAACGTCTATTTTTGCGAGTACTCGCTTCAAAGCAATTCGCTACTGGTTCCCACCGGTGGAAGAAAAACTGTTCGAACTCACAGTGGCAAGGAGTGAGCATTCACACACGTACACATCGCTACACAAGCGCGCACACACGCACACACACATTCATATACATACACACAAATACTCGCGCACACACAACACACACAAATGACTTACATTCAACATAATCCATCCAATAATCTTACGCCATCTATAATTACACTAAAAATATTTGTTTGAGCCAATCTGGGTACAGACGAACTCAATGAAGAATGCCATTAACTTTGAATTGCAAGAAGTGTTTAATGTCAATGACCTTTTCCAAAAGAAAACCCACACCGTTTAATGGGTATAATGTAATGTTAATTATAATGTCGATGGCATAATCACTTCCGTACACATTAACGGAAGTCGTATTCCTGCCGGAATGAGTAATCGGTAATGTCTTAATGCAACGGCTGTTAAAAAAAGCAAAACAATAAGAGGCATGAGAATACGAGGCAGAACAAGGAAGACAGGTCTGTAGGAGAGTAGTATGACGAAGAAGGAAGCAGGAGAAGGAGAAGGAGAAGGAAGAATGGAGTGGATAAAAAAAAGGAGAGAAAGAACTGGGATCAAATAACGAACAAGGAGAAAGAAAAGCATGAGAAAAACTAACACAAAAAAGCTGCAAATCTGTACGTCTATCAGTATGTACGAAAGACACGTACACACACAGACATCCACGCACACACACAGACATCCACACACTCCCAAACCTCCAAGCTCCTCTGATTACCTTCCCTTCCCTCTTTCCACCTACACACACGCTCACCTAAATACACATTCATACACATAACTACACATACATACATACACATAGCAACCCATACATACACATAGCAACACATACATACATACACATAGCAACACATACATACACATAGCAACACATACATACACATAACTACACATACATACGTATAGCAACACATACATACACATAGCAACACATTCATACAAATAGCAACACATACATACACATAGCAACACATACATACACATAGCAACACATACATACACATAGCAACACATACGTACACATAGCAACACAAATATACATATAGCAACACATGCATACACATAACAACACATGCATACACATAGCAACACATACATACACATAGCAACACATACATACACATAACTACACATACATGCACATAGCAACACATACATACACATAGCAACACATACATACACATAGCAACACGTACATACACATACATACACATAGCAACACATACATACACATAGCAACACATACATACACATAACTATACAAACATACAAATAACTACACACATACACATAGCAACACATACATACACATAGCACCACATACATACACATAGCAACACATACATTTATATAACTATACATACATACACATAACTATACATACATACACATAGCAACACATACATACACATAGCAACACATACATACACATAACTATACAAACATACAAATAACTACACAAACATACACATAACTATACATACATACACATAACAACACATACCTACACATAGCAACACATACATACACATAGCAACACACACATACACACAACAACACATACATACACATACATACATACACATAACTATACATACTTACACATAGCAACACATACATACACATAGCAACACATACATACACATAACTATACAAACATACAAATAACTACACAAACATACACATAACTATACATACATACCCATAACTACACACATACGCATAACTACATATACATACAAACTACACATACATACACATAACTACACATTCATACACATAACTACACATACATACACATACATACGCATAACTACATATACATACACATAACTGCACATACATACAAATAACTACACATAACTACACATACATACACATAACTATCCATGCACACACATAACTACACACAACTACACATATATACACATAACTCCACATTCACACACATAACTCCACATACATACACCTACCTACCCATTCATACACATAACTACTCATAAATACACATAACTACACATACATATACATTAGGTACACACACTTTCACGTAACTACTCATAACTACACATACATACAAATAATTACAGCAGCCAAACCTTAAAGACGCTAACTTTATCTGTAATCTTGCGTTTGTATCGTTTAGCTCTATGGTGACAAGGTGTGCGAACAGAAATAGAAGGCAGACTATGTTACTAGGTAACAACAGATCCTATCGTCCTGGGTGAGCTATGAGTTCACGACACCACACCTGCCTTCCGGCGACAGAGGATTCCTGAGAAATATAAAGACAGAGAAGTTGGGGTGGGGGAAGAAACAGACAGACAGACAGACAGTAGACCAGACGAGAGACAATCTAGGAGGAAAGGAGAAATGAAGAGATGAGGAGAGACAGATAGAGAGAGAGAGAGAGAGAGAGAGAGAGAGAGAGAGAGAGAGAGAGAGAGAGAGAGAGAGAGAGAGAGACAGAGAGAGAAAGAGAGAGAGAAAGAGAGAGAGAGAGAGAGAAAGAAAGAGAGAGAGAAAGAGAGAGAGAAAGAGAGAGAGAGTAGACCAGACGAGAGACAGAATGATAAACTGAAAGGAAAGGAGAAATGAAGAGATGAGGAGAGACATAAGCAGGCAGAGAGAGAGACAGAGAGAGAGACAGAGAGAGAGAGAGGGTAGACCAGACGAGAGACAGATAAACTGGGAGGAAAGGAGAAATGAAGAGATGAGGAGAGACATAAGCAGGCAGAGAGAGAGAGAGAGAGACAGAGAGAGAGACAGAGAGAGACAGAGAGAGAGGGTAGACCAGACGAGAGACAGATAAACTGAGAAGAAAGGAGAAATGAAGAGATGAGGAGAGTCAGATAGTCAGGCAAGCAGGCAGAGGACAAGACAAGAAAGATATAGACAGACATACGGGTATACCGATAGATATATTAAGATAGATATATAAAGAGAGAATGAGACCGACAGAGGACAAGACGAGAGATATAAAGATATGCAGATAGATATATAAAGAGAAAGTGAGTGAGAAAGAGAGTGAGAGAGAGAGTGAGAGAGAGAGAGAGGGGGGAGATCAGACAAGAGAGACACCCTTGGAGGAAGAGAGAGAAGAAGAGGCGATGAGAGACAGCCAGGCAGGCACACAGACAGAAGACAAGACGAGAGAGAGACAGACACAGAGACACAGACAGAGACACAGGCAGATAGAGTAAGCAGACACGACGAAACACTGCACACTAATTACTACACAGGCAAGGTGGTGTACTCACAGGTAAGCTCCATGACGAGCAGCGTCAAGCACAGCAAGCGACGTTGAATGTTGTCACACCACGTGCACGCCGGGGTTCCTACCCGCACCATTCTGTTACAAGTACTCCACAGTCCCCGCGCGCTCGGAGTCGTTGTGCGGTTGTTGATGATGATGATGATGATAACGTCGACGCTTACCACGTCGCAGTGACATGTCGAAAGCCCGAGTTACAGTTCATCGACGTCTAGACTGACAAGGTTATAGAATCCTGAAAATATGGAAAAGTTCGCTCTTCTAAGCGGATCGGAGGTCACAGACAAAAGAAAGTGTCGGAGTCCTGAGAATATGCCAACTGTTCACTTTTCTAAACGGATCTAAGAAGAGTTGATTTGGGGGAGAGTGCAGGTATCCACAAAACACGAACAAACAATAATTCACATTTCTCCGCAGCTTCTTCTTCTTCTGCTTCTTCTTCTTCTTCTTCTTCTTCTTCTTCTTCTTCTTCTTCTTCTTCTTCTTCTTCTTCTTCTTCTTCTTCTTCTTCTTCTTCTTCTTTCTTACTGCCGTACAGTCAAAGTCTGAATCTCAAGGCAACAAATATTGCACGCTTACAAATGTTGTCTGAACAACTCCAAAAACGTTTGTTGCTATAGCCAAATTCTACAATATTTTGTTTTAAAATAAATGTTAAGTCTCTACACTCCTACATGTTTTGTGACCTGATCATATCACCAAAAGTACGAGGAAGTCCACGAGATATCTGGGTATATAATGTTGTATTAGGGTGCCCATGACGTCTGAATTCAATAAATGGTAAAACTTGATCCGGCAAAGAATTACGATGTCTTGTTATACCTGTAACATAAAAGGCAAGAGTTGAAAAATACATATAAAAAAATATAGAATAGTGGGCGCGCGCGTGTATTTGTGTGTTGTGTTGTGTTGTGTTGTGTAGTGTGGCTGTGTGTCTGTGTGTGTGTGTTTATGCGTATTTGTTATTCAGTATTTTCTAACGAGTGTGCGTATATGCCCGCGCGCGAACTCGTGTTGGTGTTTGATAGAGAGGGAGAGAGAGAGAGAGAGAGGGAGAGAGAGAGAGAGAGAGAGAGAGAGAGTGTGTGTGTGTGTGTGTGTTACACTCGGTTTGATGTTGGTGTTTTCTATCAGTATTTGATTCAGCCCCGATGCTTGAATTCCTGATAGGTATGTAACTCAGATTCGTTTATCCACGCAGCCTGCTCAATCAGCATACAAGTCACAGAGTCGACGTATAAAGTTTTCCACTTTTATTCAGCACACATCAACAACTGCATACAATTCTCAACTCAACTCTTACTTTCCAACTCACTATCAACAACTTCCTCTACCCACACACAGGGCATCCATTTTATAATTTTTTCTCTCATTCGAGATGACGACAGGACGTTCTAGAAATGACGCATTACAACCAATCAAAATTAAAGATCGTCATCATTGACTTACGTCATACATCTCTCTACACATACCCGGAACGTTCTCTTACTTCGACATTTATCGGGAAATTTCTATCGAGAGTAAACACGCAGATTCAGAGAATTCTCCAATAATATCGACTAACTCAAATTATCAACGTTATACAAAGCCTCTCCTAACAACAATGCAAACTCAAATCAAAGGTAAATAAACTCCATTATTGAATACTTTGCAAAACGAAACGATTAGATCTATCGTGCGCGTTTCAGACATACTTTCGTTCGCGTTTCAACGTAACAGTGTGTGTGTGGCGGTATGACTGATTGTCAAAGATCATTATAATAAGTGAATAGACGTTAAATAAAATAACTGAAACTAATATGAAATGGCATCAACAAGGACATCTAAGTCCAAGCCCAGTCCTTCAACACGGTGCATAGCTTCAAATATTTGGGTCCCGACAGGAAGTCCTCTCTAGGATCGCACAACTGCTGTCCTGACAAGATTGAAGCCCATTTGAAAGACAGGACCATCAGTCTACATTCCAAGGTAAGGCTGCTGCGCTTCCTTGTCATCTCCATCTTCCTACACGCTAGCGAAACATGGACCCTCACAGCAGACCTACAACGAAGAATACAAAACATGGAGTTGAGGTGCTACAGAAGACTTCTTGGCATTCCCTATACCCAGCACATCACCAACGACAAAGCCCAACAGACCATAACACAAGCCATTGGACAACACGATGACCTGCTCACAGTGGTGAAGAAACGGAAACTCCAATGGTATGGCCACGTCACCAGAGCATCAAGCCTTGCAAAGACCATCCTGCACGGCACGGTGCAAAGAGGCAGAAGAAGAAGGAGACAGAAAAAAAGGTTAGGGGACAACATTCGAGGGGAGAAAAAGATGAAGTACGCTGGTTAAACGATCATCTGTGGTGCTCCAACGACTTCCGAGTTACGGGATAGGATAGGATAGGATAGGATAGGATAGGATCGGAATTTATTTATTTATTTTTTCGCTTTCATACAGAGCTTTTCCAGCTCAAGAGCAACTCAAGGCGCTGGTGGAAGCCAGAAATAACTAAAGCCGCCCAACATTAGTGTTGGTGACATGATGTACTCTTTTATGTATTAAAAAACCTTTCAGTTCTTTTATGCACATCATTATTATGAATATATAACGTGGTGTTTTTGTTGAAAAGTGTGGTTTCCAAACATGAGTAAGCACACTGATGATGATGACGATGGAGATGATGATGACGATGATGTCGGTGAAGATGATGATGACGGGTGACGATGACGATGACGATGATGATGACGATGAAGATGATGATGACGATGAAGAAGATGATGACGATGAAGATGGTGATGACGATGAAGATGATGATGACGATGAAGAAGATGATGACGATGAAGAAGATGATGACGATGAAGATGATGATGAGAAGGAGGAGGTGGAAGTGGAGGTGAAGGACATCTTAGTCCAATTTGGGGGAAACGTTCGCATTCAAAAATCATTAGATGATGATGATGATGATGATGATGATGATGATGATGATGATGATGATGTTAATGTTGACGACGATGATGGTGATGATGATAATGGTGGTGGTGGTGATAATGATGATGATGGTGGTGGTGATGATGATGGAGGTGAACCTTTATTTCCACAGGTTTGGCGACCTAAATACCATTTAGGTAGCCGATCACTGTGAACTGGCTACCTACTATTTTGAACGGCTACCTATAATGTGAATGTCTACTTAACCATATTTGTGAACTGCTACTTAATTTTGAACCCATTTTTACGACAGGCGACCTAAATGTGAATGGTTACCTGCCTGTGAATGGCGACTTAAGCAGTTCACCACCACGGCTACCTATTACGTGAAATGTTACTTGATGGTGATATGGCTACCTAATATGCTATGTTGTTAAACTGACATGAAACAATTTGTTAAAAAACATTGACCATTGATACGTTGAAGCGTAAATTTTAAAGCCACTTTAAACTACTTCCATTCTTCACTTTAACACCATTCTCGCTTGAGATAGAGAGACAGAGAGGGGGTAAGGGGGATACAGGAAGTTCTACACAAACATTTGTATGGACAGAATGCACAATAATGTTGTAACCACACTTTCATTGTTGCAACGTTGTAATTTAAATCTCAATGAGGATCACTCTACCACAAGGATAACAGAAATTATTTTATTTCGCCAATTGACATGTAATAGATACAACAATCGGAATATTATTTGGTGTTGGACAATGGCAGAATGTTTTATATTTAACATCTCTCTGTCTTTCTCTCTCTCTTACACGCACGCACACACGCATACCTACATACACAAATGCATGCACAGCCACACGCACTAGCACAAACATACCCAAAGGCGCGCACACAGTCATCGCCTATACTACTACTAAACACAAACTCTCACAGCGAGAGCATCATTATTACATGATATTCCATAGCATACTGAAATGCATAAACAGACATTTATGTGAGAACATACCACATAAAACAATACTTTCAAACAGCTTCACATCACTTCAAGAGTCTTTATTGTCCAAACACATGGCATGGATATTTGTTTTGCAATGCAAGAAAAGAGATAACATCAAAAACATAGTCATACAATATTAATACATTTGATATACTATCATACACAACTTCCATACCGATATACAAATCTATCACCACTAGCACACATGCCTAAACAGATATCCAGTCACATACCCCTGCGTACACATTAAACACACAGATAATTATTCCACAATACACAAAACCACTCAAACCCACCCATTCCTCCATGCCTTAGACCCATCCTAGCCATCCATAACACCTCACTCCTGTATCTATACACTCGCACTTAAATACTTTTCATACTTTCTACCACTCAACTCGTTGACTCACACATACATCCATGCACACATACACACATGCTTCCTCGTGCACCCACCCCTCCATTCATGTCTGCATACACCTTGCACTAACGACAGCAATATTAGGTTCCCGGAATAACTAGGTGCGACAAAGTACTAATGACTTCAGCAAAACTATCTTTTTAAAATTACAATACTGAGTACTGGTGAAAACCTGATGAAGGTGATGATGGTGATTTAATCATAATAATAATAATAATAATGATAATAATAATAATAAATAATAATAATAATAATATTAATAATAATAATAATAATAATAATAAATAATTGTAATCATAAGAGTAATTATAAAAATAATAATAACAATACAACTAATTAAACTAATACAACAGCAGCAACAACAAGACTAATAATATATGGTAACAATGATAATCCGAAAAGGCATGCGCACAGCAAAGGAGAACTGGATAGAAGATCAATGCCAGGAAATAGAGAACAACAGCAAGTAGGCCTACCAGTCTGTAAAGCGGCTGACAAGTGTCAAACAGCCCAAAGTCTCCACGATCCAAAGCAAGTCTGGCATATGCCTAACAGAAGAACAAGAAGTCTTGGACAGATGGACAGAGTACTGCTCTGACTTTTACAACTATTCACCAAATGGAGACCCATCAGTTCTAGCATGTCCCGAGAACAGAGAAGAAGAAGAAATCCTCCCAATTCTCTGGGAAGAAATTGAGGCAGCAGTGCAATCGCTAAAGAAAGGAAAGTCAGCGGGAGTGGACAACATACCCGCGGAACTGCTACAAGCAGGAGGAGAAGCGATGATTGATGCCCTCACCATTATCTGTAACAAGATCTGGCAGAGTGGGGAGTGGCCTATACCATGGACCCAGTCGCTTGTCATCACTCTTCCCAAAAAAGATAACCTTCAGGAGTGTGAAAATTACCGCACCATCAGCCTCATCAGCCATCCCAGCAAGGTCCTCCTGAAAATAATACTCAACAGTTTGAAACCCCAAGGTGAACAAATCATAGGTGAAGAACAAGCAGGATTCAGGGCAGGGCGAAGTACCACTGAACAAATTTTCAACCTCAGAATAATCTGTGAGAAATACCTACAACACCAACAACATCTATATTATGTGTTCATAGACTTCAAGAAGGCGTTTGACCGAGTCTGGCATGCAGCTCTATGGGCAACAATGAAAGTGTACAACATCAGCCCTAAAATTATTGAAGTCATCAAAAGCCTGTATGACAAGGCTACCAGTGCAGTCCTCCACAACAGCGCCATCGGGAACTGGTTCAGAACAACAATCGGTGTGCGTCAAGGATGCATACTCTCTCCAACACTCTTCAACATTTTCCTAGAGCGCATCATGTCAGATGCTCTTGCAGATCATGAAGGCACAGTCAGCATAGGGGGTAGAGCAATCTCCAATCTTTGTTTTGCGGATAACATTGATGGATTGTCTGGAGAGGAATAAGAACTTGAACAGCTGGTACAGAGGCTTGACACCACCTCCAGAGCTTATGGAATGGAAATAAGTGCAGAGAAGACCACAATGATGACCAACAACACCAATGGAATCAACACGAACATCAAAGTCCAAGGCCAATCCCTCAACACAGTGCAAAGCTTCAAATATTTAGGAGCCATTGTATCAGACAATGGGTCCCGACAGGAAATACTCTCCAGGATCACACAAACAACTGCTGCCGTGACAAGGTTGAAGCCCATTTAAAAAGACAGGACCATCAATCTACATTCCAAAGTAAAACTGCTGCGCTCCCTTGTCATCTCCATCTTCCTATATGCTTGCGAAGCATGGACCCTCACAGCAGATCTCCAACGAAGAATACAAAGCATGGAGATGAGGTGCTACAGAAGACTTCTGGGCATTTCCTATACCCAACACATCACCAACGATGAAGTCCGACAGACCATCACACAAGCCATTGGACAACACGATGACCTGCTCACAGTGGTGAAGAAACGGAAACTCCGATGGTATGGCCACGTCACCAGATCATCAGCCCTTGCAAAGACTATTCTGCAAGGCACGGTGCAAGGAGGTAGAAGAAGAGGGAGACCGAAAACGAGGTGGGAGGACAACAATCGAGAATGGACTGGTTTGACACTGAGCGAAGCCATCAGTGCTGCTGAGGACAGAGAAAGATGGAGTATGCTGGTTAAACGATCATCTGTGGTGCCCCCTACGACCTCCGGGTTACGGGACAGGATAGGATAGGACAAGACAGGATAGGAACAATGATAACACTAATAATAACAATACTACTAAAATTAATAATAATAACAACAAAAAGGATACAAAACCAAGCTTCGTGATGATCTAGGAGAACAAATTTAGCTGTTCGTGAGTTTAATATCCATGATAGTTATTGTCAACAAAACTACATAGTTGGAAGTAATAATAATAATAAAAACAAGAAGGATACAAAACCAAGCTTCCATGATAGTTATTGTTAACAATAAGCATCAGAAATGCCAAACAAATCAGCAACGACCTGTACAGGCAGATTCAACCTCAGTTGAGTGAGGACAATTAACACTTCTAAATTTTGCTTGTGATTGATCTGGGCCCACTAATAATATGAGGCATGAGGAATGACACCGGAACAGCAAGAGTCAAAAAAGATGGTAGGCCTGTGTAATATTTAACCTTCTCATCATCTCTAGACCCATCTTCTTTTTAAAAAAAAGTCATCTGACATAGTGCTGGCATTCAGTTTCATACGAAGAGTGAGGTTTTCTGTTCTTAGGGTCTGAAACTCAGACTCCATGGCTTCCAGGTAGGAAATGGTAATGTCGGTCTGGACTTCCTGCTCCACAGTTCCTTTCAAATCAGTAGCTTCTTCACCCAGTTCTAAATCAGTGTCCCCTCCAAGATCACCCATAGATGCGTCACTGTCTGTGGTGTTCTTACCGTCCTCAGCATGATCTGCACAAATAATAACCATAACATACACATAACTATTTGTTTACTTCAAGCACATTCTATGTTTAGGTGATCATACTGCCTTGAAATGTTTCACTTTTGTTTTTTACTCAAAAGTATGAGTAAATGCTTATTTTTGGCAATCAGTGTTCCTGCCATCTATAAGACAAGATGTGGCTTTTTTTCAAATTAACCAAAATGAAAACTGAAGACAGTTTATTTAACTGTAGTTTAATACTGATGAATTAAGATTCACCACGATGAAGTGGTGGGAACGGGTTGTGGTGAGAGAAAAAAATTAACACTGGATCTGGGTGCATGCTTCCCTGGAAAACTGCATTCCTGTGCACTTACTAACAACTGCATTACCTTCAAAAAGCATAATTTCATGGACCACATCAAATATCTAAATACGAAGGCGATGCATTATACATGACAATGTTAGATTTACAAACATTAAAAAGTGCATTTTAGAAAGGCAGCATTGTTTCAAAAACACAATTTCTTTACACTTGAAGATAAACCATGAAATATTTCATAAAGTAAATATTCATTGCATACTGTTGTGGGCATTTCCTTGTTTCTGTTGCTCTCTCTTCTGTTTCCAATCAAACCGGTCCACATCAGTGGATGCACATTTAATGTTGTAGCCAAGGTGCAAAGTTGGGATCCAGTTGGGATCCAGTTGGGCGCATCATCTTGATAGAACCCGCACGTTTTCCTGTCATCAAAATCAACTCAAAATGTAATAACAACTACACTAAAATATTGACTTGCATGATAAACAAAAGAAGCACTCTACTCGTCTCTAGTCTTTCCTCTGTGATTCTGGAAGAAAGGTAAACAACACGTGTTTCTCCTCAGGTGTTTTGTGTGTGGTGTTTATTAATTTTTTATTTTGTATTCAAGTAAACGTGAAATTTGAAAAAAACAAAAAAACAAATACAGTCCCAGTCTTTATATCATGAAGCTTAAACTCACATTCTATCTATGAAATGTGAGAACAGAGCAAAAGTCATCTAAAAACCCTCCAACACACGACCTGCTCAAAAATGGCAGATTTTACTACTGCCAGGTTGTCGGTGAAAGTGGGCAGCTGCAACTTCGCAATGGCCTAGTAAGACAAATAACAAAATGCATGTGAACCATTGAACAATTATTGAAAATGCTTACCTTTCACAAAGTGGCGTGACCACACACGGGTCCATGGTTTTACTGTTTTGTCTGTGACCTTCTTTCGATTGATTTGGGCGATTCAAAGCCTTCTCCTCCAAGCTGTCAGCTCGCGTATGTTGGAGCCTTTATTGAATATAATCGTCGGAATTCTATGGTAAGAGATCCCAAGATCTCTAGTACTTCGCTTCGAACAATGTTTGACACAACAATCGTTCGTCATGTTGAGAAAAATGCGAATAATTACGCACAAGGTTATGACGTCAATCGGGATAGGTCCAGTCTATAATAGACTCTATTCTCTCTCTTTCTCTCTTTGTCCGGAGAACAGTTATTCGGGGTGGGGACATTCCAAGCAGTATAACACCCGTTCTGCTTGACTTATTTACACACTTTTGGTTGCAAACAACGCACCGTTGAAATACCTACCTACAATGTTTGTATATTTGCTAAAAGTTTTCAAACAGTTTTGCGATTGATTGATTTTGACTGCCACCGATTGTCTTGGCTACCTAAGCTAAAATACGGTTAATACATTTATCATAATACTTCGCCACCAAGCCCATAGATCATTACAATAATTAAAAGTATTATCGAATTTAAGTTTTTTGAGTACATGGTGTCAAAGTTTTAACTTTTTGTAAAAGTGTTGACCAAAATAAGCGCGGTGGTGCTTTTCCAAACTGCACATGGTGACCTAAATCGGATATAAAAACCCCAAATCCACATTTCTCCCGCCACGATGAACAAAGTTAAGTTTTTAATGATGGTCAAGCCGAATGTAACTAGCTCATATGCACATGGCATTCTACTTAATTGAATTAAGGACGCTGTCACTGACTTTCTTAGGTAGCCATTTTCGGCTTATGCCACGGGTTTTTACAATGTTCCAGAAAATCACTATAAAACTAAAATTACTGATTGGATTTTCAAAATTTTTCTTTCACCACTTTAGTAACATTCCAGGCAATGTTTCTGCCAAGTTTGGTTACATTTGGTTAACGTTTAGATATTTATTTTTCATTTCAATCGTTAAAACGAGTTCACGCAACTTGGTGTTGAAATCTGGACATATGGGCAGTGTGAGGAAGTAATACGCTTGACTCTGTTTTTTTTAAACCACCAAAAACACGTGGTGTTTCAATTCTAAATTTTATACAAAATATATTTCTTGATATTTCTTAACCAAACAAACACCACCTAAGTTTTTACATCAAAATAAATAAATTTCATTAAATAGAACACGTAAATAGTTTTAGGTAGCCACTTTTTGGACACCTCCCATTGGTATAAAAAAGTAATAATAACTGTTCCATTGAATTTTTCAGAAACCTACAGCCATATAATTTACAATGAAACACTCAGAATCTTAATTGAAAAACTAGAAAGTACTCGTGGTGGAACCATTTTGATTAGGTAGCCAACGTCACGCCAGCAGGTAGTGGAGGTGAAGATGATGGTGGTGTATGTGTGTTGTTGCTGCTAATGACACTGATGATGTTGCTGCAGCTGACTGTGATGATGGTGGACGGGTGGTTAATAGGCTAACTAACGTCTCAGAATGCACTCAACACCACAAAAAATCTCCCCGGCGCGTCACGCATAGGGTACACCTTCACTGAAGCGTGACCTCACGCCCTCTGTCACGCACAGTCCTTCATTACTCGGTAGCGTGACTCGGCTGTAGGGTATGTGTCAGCAATAGTCTCAGAGTCTGCAGTCACATTAACAATTCCCATTGGCCTTCCATACTTTCACATTTGGTTTCACTTTCATTATTACATGTCCTAGACGGGTGAGTGCCGGTAACAAGAACACACCCAGCATACACTTGGTCCTTCTCCCCCATCCCTGGCTGCCCAGGATTGTGCTCAGTTGTCCGGGAGTCAGACCATGCGCCCAAAGGCTGCGGTTGGGCGTCTCGGGCGGTTTGAGTTAGATCCTGTATCGGCCAGCGCCTTGATCCTTAGGCTAAGGCGCCTTACAAATGACGAACATTATTATTATTATTAGAACTGCTCTCCTCCGCTTTATCATCCTCATCCTCATCCTTATCATCGTCGTCGCCGTCATCCTCATCGTCGTAGTAGTTTTGATCGATGTATTAGTTGTCAGTATCACCCTATTTGTCATCAACAGTAGCAACGAGGAACCGATTGTGTGGGATTCTCTCTCTCTCTCTCTCTCTCTCTCTCTCTCTCTCTCTCTCTCTCTCTCTCTCTCTCTCCCTCTCTCTCTCCTTTCTTTCTCCATCAATCCATCTCCAACTCTTTCTTTTTCTACCTCCTCTCCATCTTTCACGTCTCTCTTCATCTCCACACTCTCATTTCACCACGTCCTCTTCCCCCCCCCACCTTCTCTATCCCTATCTTCACTCCCTTCCTCTCTTTCTCTCACTCTCTCTATCCACCGTTCCATCTCTTTCGCTCTTTTCAGCTCTCTTGTCCGTCTGTCGGTTTTGGTTTGCCGGTTTCTGTCCATCTGCCTCTCTCGGCGTCTGTGTTTTGGTACTACTGTTGCGAAGACGCGATCACCGTTAGAGAAGCCACAGGAGCACGATCACGTATAATTATGCATTTCCTTAGGGTCCGCTGCTCATCGCAGAGGTCTGCATTTTTCTTATCTCCCTTTCCAGGGAGTTCATTCCCTTGTTAGCCATTACAAATGGCGGCGTGATGCATGCGGCCTCAATGGGTTTAGTGCTTATCGCTCCACGCATCAACATAGGAGTATAATGCAATGATGATGTGTGTATGAACCGAATGCAACGTGTCCACACGCACTCTGCGCTTCAAGGTTATACAGTATGTAGTATCGCACTGACGACGAAAGGAAAATCAGGTGTGAACGCCCAAAGGTCAGGCCAGGAGTTAAAGTTCGTATGAGGTGGGGATAAAAAAATAAACACAAACTTATAAAATCGTACATATGATCATTCTGTGCTGTCTATTTTTTTTTTAAGTGACCTTTAATCAAACCATGGACCCAGTCGCTTGTCATCACTCTTCCCAAAAAAGGTAACCTTCAGGAGTGTGAAAATTACCGCACCAGCAGCCTCATCACCCATCCCAGCAAGGTCCTCCTGAAAATAATACTCAACAGGTTGAAACCACAAGCTGAACAAATCATAGCTGAAGAACAAGCAGGATTCATGGCAGGGCGAAGTACCACTGAACAGATTTTCAACCTCAGAATAATCTGTGAGAAATACCTACAGCACCAACAACATCTATATCATGTGTTCATAGACTTCAAGAAGGCATTTGACCGAGTCTGGCATGCAGCTCTATGGGCAACCATGAAAGTGTACAACATCAGCCCTAAAATTATAGAAGTCATCAAAAGCCTGTATGACAAGGCTACCAGTGCAGTCCTCAATAACAGCGTCATCGGGAACTGGTTCAGAACAACAATCGGTGTGCGTCAAGGATGCCTACTCTCTCCAACACTCTTCAACATCTTCCTAGAGCGCATCATGTCAGATGCTCTTGCAGATCACGAAGGCACAGTCAGCATAGGGGGCAGAGCAATCTCCAATCTTCGTTTTGCGGATGATATTGATGGATTGGCTGGAGAGGAACAAGAACTTGAACAGCTTGTACAGAGGCTTGACACCACCTCCAGAGCTTATGGAATGGAAATAAGTGCAGAGAAGACCAAAATGATGACCAACAACACCAATGGCATCAACACGGACATCAAAGTACAAGGCCAATCCCTCAACACAGTGCACAGCTTCAAATATTTAGGAGCCATTGTGTCAGACAATGGGTCTCGACAGGAAGTCCTCTCCAGGATCGCACAAACAACTGCTGCCCTGACAAGGTTGAAGCCCATTTGGAAAGACAGAACCATCAGTCTACATTCCAAAGTAAGACTGCTGCGCTCTCTGGTCATCTCCATCTTCCTATATGCTTGCGAAGCATGGACCCTCACAGCAGATCTCCAACGAAGAATACAAAGCATGGAGATGAGGTGCTACAGAAGACTTCTGTGCATTTCCTATACCCAACACATCACCAACGTTGAAGTCCGACAGACCATCACACAAGCCATTGGACAACACGATGACGTGCTCACAGTGGTGAAGAAACGGAAACTCCGATGGTATGGCCACGTCACCAGATCATCAGGCCTTGCAAAGACCATTCTGCAAGGCACAGTGCAAGGAGGTAGAAGAAGGGGGAGACCGAAAAAGAGGTGGGAGGACAACATTCGAGAATGGACTGGTTTGACACTGAGCGAAGCCATGAGGGCTGCTGAGGGCAGAGAAAGATGGAGTATGCTGGTTAAGCGATCATCTGTGGTGCCCCTACGACCTTCGGGTTATGGGACAGGATAGGATAGGATAGATTTAATCAAACACGAGGTTTACCGTGCACACGCGAAGTATCCAGATGAGTCGTACAGTGGGGAAGGAAGTATTCGTTAGACACTCATCTTTAGGAGCGCGTAGAGATGCGTCCCCTATATGCGCAAAGTGTACGGGGATTCTTATCTAGCAAACGAAACGAACCAACGAGCGTAGAGATTATCCTGGCACAGAGAACAGCGACGAAGATGACAACGATGATAAGAAAGGGATAAAACAACATGAATAATCAAGTACTAATAATAATGAGGGGCTTTAATCATAATGGCGCCTGTTCATTATTCAAAGGCTGTTGCTATACAGTAACTGGACCTATCCTATCCTAACAACGACCGACCGATACCAGGATGGCGCTGCGAAAATGGCGTAGTGGTTTGAGCACAGTATACACATGTTCGTTAAAGCCTGGTCGAGCTCGGTTAGTTCTTGAATGGATGACCAGTATTGGAAGACAACCGCCCAATGACGCACACAGGCTCATACAATCGCACAGCAAACTCCGGCTGTGAATGGATACCAGGCTCTATGTACAAACCGTGGAATGTAAGTCAGCGACGCAGAGCAGACAGGAACCGCTCTCATTAAGCTGGTCCACAAAAAAGAGAGGTCCCAAATGCCTCTTTGACCATAGAGCTTACGATACATACGTAGATGAACGGAAATATTATTTCCACTTAAAGGTTGCTGGATAGACCATCATCATCATCTTTTTCATCATCATCATCATCATCATCATCATCATCATCATCATCATCATCATCATCATCATCATCATCATCATCATCATCACCATCGTCATCATCATCGCCATCATCATCATCAACTTTTTCTTCTTCTTCTTCGTGTGTGATTTACAATGTGATCTAATCCCAGGATGCGGGATAATACAATGCATTTCCTGTGTAATCCTGTCCTATGCCGATCCTTGCCAAAGGATGTCATTAAGATGGTAAGGATCTGTTTCAACTGCAAGGGCAATGCTACCCACCATTTATCAACGACCGCCTTACGTAAGATGTTATCGGATTTCCAGTAAAGGAAGTTCGTTAACTTTTCTATAGATAGACAATCTCTCTCTCTCTTTCTCTCTCTCTCTCTCTCTCTCTCTCTCTCTCTCTCTCTCTCTCTCTCTCTCTAACTCTCTCTCTCTGTCTCCTTGTCTTTCTCTCTTTCCCAGTCTCTCTCTCTCTCTCTCTCTCTCTCTCTCTCTCTCTCTCTCTCGGTCTTTGTCCCTGCCTGTCTCATCCCACCCCCCCTCTTCTTTCCTTGTCTCATTCGCTGCTCCTGTTTGTCCTTCTGCCCCCCCCCCCCCGCCCACCTCCCTCCTTCGTCGTCTTTGTCTTTCCCTGTTAAAGTTGTCATCATTACTGCAATCGCCATCATTATCATCATCATGGTCCTCTCTGCGTCCTGTGTATAACTCCAACACCGAACCACTTCCCCGTCTGATTCTCGGACAACGGGACACAACTCTGGGCAACCGGAGATTGGGAGGGTGAGGTGGATGGGGGTGGTGGGAGGGATAAGACCTAGTGCTTCCTGGACTGGACCTTGGTTTATACTCCCCCTCTTCTCACCTTACACTGCAAATACTTCTTCTTCTTCTTCTTCTTCTTCTTCTTCTTCTTCTTCTTCTTCTTCTTCTTCTTCTTCTTCTTCTTCTTCTTCTTCTTCTTCTTCTTCTTCTTCTTCTCCTTCTTCTTCTTTCTCCTCCTCTTTTGCCCACCGCCGTAGCTCAATTGGTAGTGCGTTCGCCTGGCACATCGATGACCCAGGTTCGAATCCCGTGGTGGGCGATATTAAATGTGGCCATTTTCACTGTCCATTTTAGCAGTATGATTGCTTTGGTGGGTGAGTGTTGATTCAGGTCCCTGCCCCTCTTTCCCTGGGATGGTTATCCCCGTCTGCCATATCGCTAATGGTGGGTGTAGACGTTAAACCTCAATGTTCTTCTTCTCCTCCTCTTCTTCTTCTTCCTTTTCTTCTTTCTCTTCTTCTTCTTCTTCTTCTTCTTCTTCTTCTTCTTCTTCTTCTTCTTCTTCTTCTTCTTCTTCTTCTTCTTCTCCTTCGTATTCTTCCCCTTCTCCTCCTTCTTCTTCTTATTTTTCTTCTTTTCTTCTTCGTTTTCTTGTTCTTGTTCTTCTTCTGCTTCTTCTTCTTCTTTCTCCTCCTCCTCCTCTTCTTCTTCCTTTTCTTCTTTCTCTTTTTCTTCTTCTTTTTCCTTTTCCGGTTCCTCTTCTTCTTCCTCATCCTCATTTTCTTCTTCTTTTCCCTCTTCCTATTCTTCTTCCTCTTCTTCCTTATTCTCTTCATCTTCTTCTTCCCTTTCTTGCTCTTCATCATCTTCTTCTTCTTCTTCTTCTTCTTCTTCTTCTTCTTCTTCTTCTTCTTCTTCTTCTTCTTCTTCTTCTTCTTCTTCTTCTTCTTCTTCTTCTCCCTATAACTGACTTTAAGAGTACTTGCACGTGTTGCCATATGTACAGATGCACGACACAATACCTCTTTCCCAAATCCTAAAACGCCAACTTTGTGTTTGAACCGACACGTGCAAAGTCAAGAGAAAGCGGACTTACTCTAGAGTAAAACCGGACAAGATAAATGGAGATCTGCTTTGTCCTAATATCCCAAAGAAATGGAGAAATCGTCTTTCCGACCTCTCTTGAATGCCCCAAAAATAAAATCTAAAGAAATGCCAAGTCGCTGTGGAGGGGGGAAATACGAAAAAATAAGAAAGACAGTTCGAAAGAACTTCTCAGTAACCATCAATACGAAGAAGACACGCGACGCTGAAAGAAAGGTAAGAAAAGGATAAAGAGAAGAAAAACATGGAAAAGGGAGAGAACCGCCGCTTTGCATGTAAAAGGGGAGATAAGTGCAGACACAAAGGGGCGACGATTCCACCGAGGGAAGCAACCTACAAAGAAAGCGACGAAAGACGAGAAAGGCGACGACTTGACACCTAGCAGACGATTAGAGAGCGCGCGAGAGAGAAATAAAAGATGGAAATAGAGAGAGGGAAGGACAGACAAAGACAGATAGAAATAAACAGATATAGAGAGATAGAAGAAGAAGAAGAAGAAGAAGAAGAAGAAGAAGAAGAAGAAGAAGAAGAAGAAGAAGAAGAAGAAGAAGAAGAAAGGAATTAGTGCTGCTGGTAACACTACATCAGCATCGAATAAGAAACAAAAAAAACAGAGAGAGAGAGAGAGAGAGAGAGAGAGAGAGAGAGAGAGAGAGAGAGAGAGAGAGAGAGAGAGAGAGAGAGAGAGAGAGAATGAAGACAGGTTAGCAACCAAAAATTCATAAATTATTCTTTACTACCTTCTTTCTATTTTTTTGTTTTGTTTTTTGGCTGTTGTTCCGTATTTTAGACGCAGCCAAGCGGCATGCAAGGGCGATAAATCTGGTTCTTTCCTGCAGCAGGCGCCATTTTTCTAGTCACATCCACCACGTTTGTCTCTCTCTGTTCTGTCACGGCGTGCAGCTGACTGGAATTCCTGCGTTGTGATCGTGGCACATGGTCGAAATGTAAGGTAAGCTATGTTCATATGCCTAGTGCATTTGAAAGCTCAAAGGCCTAGCTGATTGTTTATTTTTTATTTTTGTTTGTTGTTGTTGATATTGTTGTTGTTGTTGTTGTTGTTGTTGTTGTTTGGTATGCACGTCGCCATCTACCAAAGGCCAAGACGAACAGAATTCATGTGAAAAAAGGCTTCTTTCGAAACCCCCACTTCGTAGTTCGTAGTTCGTCGTGCTTTCGTTTCGTATAGCGCGCGACGGCGGTAATTTTTACGCTACTGCAAGCAAGCGGACTTTACCAACTGTACCTCGCTTCAGACTATGTTCTAAGTCTCAAAACGAGTGTCGATCCCCACTTTCACACTCAAAATTGTTGAGTAAGGACCTTTAACTTTCTTGCAAAGACCATCCTGCAAGGCACAGTGCAAGGAGGTAGAAGAAGAGGGAGACCGAAAAAGAGGTGGGAGGACAACATTCGAGAATGGAGTGGTTTAACACTGAGCGAAACAATCAGGATTGCTGAGGACAGGGAAAGATGGAGTACACTGGTTAAACGATCATCTGTGGTGCCCTTACGACCTCCGAGTTACGGGATAGGATAGGATAGGAAGGACCTTTACACAAAACCATATAATTTGGGATGTGATACAAGCGATGTAATAAACAAAATACACCCACGAAGTCCCACCGGGAATGTCCGTTTGGACGAAACCACTTGGTGGGATTTTGTGATCTTTCACCCTTGCATATTAATAACAGCACAAACTGCTGACGTGAAGTGCAAACAGTAGTGCGGAATGACAATCACAACGAAATTCGCTCGCTTCCGAAAGATCCCTAATAATAAATGGGCTGCCGTGACGCGTTACACATTTTCGGATGAGCCTGTGCACACATACATTCCATCGCACGGATTTTAAAGATCCTGACGCTCATGTCCTGGGTGGATGAGTGCCGGTTACACCAACACACGCAGCTGGGTCCTTCCACTCCATAACCCCCTCCACTCCATAACCCCCTCCACTCCATAACCCCCTCTACTCCATAACCCCCTCCACCTACTACCCCTCACGCCTGGTTACACAGGACTGTGCCCAGTTTTTTAGGGCGTGAGGCCACGCGCCTAAGGCAGCAAAGCTGGAACCTCGTGCGGATTGAGTTAGATCTTGTATCGGGTCAGCGCCTTGAGCCGCTCTTGAGCTTGGAACTAGCGCTATATAATGCAAGAATAATAATTACACAAATACAAGACATTAACGATGACTAATGAGAAAGACAGCGGCGCGTGCATCGATTAGAGCTTGGTTTGTACTCTCAGCACTAGTAAAGTCGGTCCAAAAGGTCGGGTTCAGAAAGTCTAAAGTAAAACTGAAGCATTATGAAGTAACGAACTTTAGTGGACTGTGAACTGAAGATAAAATAATTGAAGGACCTATTTTATTAGTTGTTTTTTTTACAAATGTATTTTATCGTTCTTATACAGCGCTGTTCCTGCTCAAGAGCTGCTCAAGGCGCTGGCTGATACAGGATCTGACTCCAGCCGCCCGAGGTGCCCATCTACTGTGCCAGTGCTGCTGGGTTGGGCGACTGACGTTGCTTTCAATGGAAAAGGTCCAAGCTAATGTGCCAGAGCTGCATGCTGGATTGGGCGAGTGAAGTTACTTTGAAAGGAAAAGGTCCAACCGTAAAACTACAGAAAAAGCGGGTTTTTTTTTGTTTGTTTTTTTAATTCCCGTTGAGAAGACGGATGGAGTTTAGACGATGTTTGTGCACGCGAAGTGTAAGTTTGCTATCGAGCCTATTCACTTTATTGCAGCAATGGCTTTTGTCGTCTGTAATTAAAAAAAAAAAAAGGGGTGGGTGGGGGTGGGTGGATGTGTTTGAATTGTTCTCATCTCACTTGTTTCGCTGGAGTAGAATGGACAATGGTTTTAGAGGTTGTTTTGTTTGATTTCACTGGCCCCTGAATTTTCCATCAGCATATTTATGTTCCTGTAAACTACTACTACTACTACTACTACTACTACTACTACTACTACTACTACTACTACTACTACTACTACTACTACTACTTCTTCTTCTTCTTCTTCTTCTTCTTCTCATCATATTCTTCTTCTTCTTCTTCTTCTTCTTCTTCTTCTTCTTCTTCTTCTTCTTCTTCTTCTTCATCCTCATCTTTATCACTATTCTTATTATTCTCATCTTTTCATCATCGATCATCCATCATCATCATCATCATCATCATCATCCATCATCATTATACTCTTCATTCTCATCCTCATCATCAACACCATCATCATTATCATTTCTTTTTCTTCTTCTTCTTCTTCTTCTTCTTCTTCTTCTTCTTCTTCTTCTTCTTCTTCTTCTTCTTCTTTTACTTCCATTTTCTTAATCTCAACTTCAATAAAACTAAAGCTAATTTTGGGTCACAGGAAAAAGGTCGAATTATAATGATGTACAAATCGGACCAAGATCGGAAAACAAAATCGGGATATCCATTTCGTCTTAAGTAGACTGTAACATTTTGTCCTAAAGTCAAAAGTGCTCATAAGGTAGAAAATAGAGAGAGAGAGAGAGAGAGAGAGAGAGAGAGAGAGAGAGAGAGAGAGAGAGAGAGAGAGAGAGACAGACAGACAGACAGACAGACAGACAGACAGACAGACAGCGAGAATACGGAAGCTGACAATTCAGAAAGAAATTTAGGATTATTATTAAATCCGATATGAACATCCTATCCTATCCTATCCCGTAACTCGGAGGTCGTAGGGGCACCGCAGATGATCGTTTAGCCAGCGTACTCCATCTTTCCCTGTCCTCAGCAACCCTGGTGGTTTCGCTCATTGTCAAACCAGTCCATTCTCGAATGTTGTCCTCCCACCTCTTTTTCGGTCTCCCTCTTCTACCTCCTTGCACTGTGCCTTGCAGGATGGACTTAGCAAGACCTGATGATCCGGTGACGTGGCCATACCATTGGAGTTTCCGTTTTTTCACCACTGTGAGCAGGTCATCGTGTTGTCCAATGGCATATGAACATACTAATATTAAAATATAAATAAATATAAAGTGTCGCCAAATGAAGGTCGATGATAGATTTCGTCCTAAGATCGAATGCACATTTCGTCTTAAGTTCGAAAGTGCTCAGTTCGTCCTAAGGTCGAATATGCATTTGGGCCTAAGGCCGAAAGTTTTCAGCTCAGCCTAAGGTCGAACATGCATTTCGTTCTGCGGTCGACAGTTTTGAAATCTGTGATTTTTAAAAAAAATGTTATAGTTACATATTGGTGAGTCAGTGAATGTTTGTTGCCAAAAAACAAATTAAGGTTGAGGTTTAACGATGGTAATTTGGGTCGATGTCTTGCTCATTTGTATCTGAATTTCAAAGCTCCTGCGGATCACCCCCAATTAGAACGAAATGTATTTTCGATTCCACTTTTTTTTACCCCGTCAACCATTGAAACACTCCTTGTATAATTTGAGGTGCACCATGAAATTATACCAAATTACGATAATGAACTATGGTTAGTAAAAAGTAGCGAAATATTGGTACATTGTTATCATTTTTCGCACCTTGAGCAGCTCTTGAACAACCACTAAATAAATAATTAAATCTTTGTCGTTTTTGTCCGGGCGGGATCAAAAGAAAACTTAGCGTCCGATAAATTGACCAAACTCAAAAATCAAAGTGAAATAAAATTGAAGAAGATGGCATTTAATCAATAGAATATGAAGAATTATCTATCCTATCCTATCCCGTAAAACGGAGGTCGTAGGGGCACCACAGATAATCGTTTAACCAGCTTACTCCATCTATATCTGTCTTCAGCAGCCATCATGGCTTCGCTCACTGTCAAGCCAGTCCATTCTCGAATGTTGTCCTCCCATCTCTTTTTCTGTCTCCCTCTTCTTCTGCCTTCTTGCACCGTGCCTTGCATGATGGTTTTTGCAAGGCCTGACTCTTTGGTGACGTGGCCATACCATCTGAGTTTCGGTTTCTTCACCACTGTGAGCATGTCATCGTGTTGTCCAATGGCTTGTGTGATGGTCTGCCGGAATTCGTTGTTGGTGATGTGCTGAGTACACAAAATACCCTTAAGTCTTCTGTAGCACCTCATCTACATGTTTCGTATTCTTCGTTGTAGGTCTGCTGTGAGAGTCCATGTTTCGCAAGTGTATAGGAAGATGGAGATGACAAGGTTTGGCAGCAGCCTTACCTTGGAGTGTAGACTGATGATCCTGGTTTTCCAAATAGGCTTCAACCTTGTCAGGGCAGCAGTTGTTTGTGAGACCCCGGAGAGGACTTCCTGTCGGGACCCATTGTCTGTTACAATGGCTCCTAAATATTTGAAGCTATGCACTGTGTTTAGGGATTGGCCTTGGACTTTAAAGTCCCTGTTGATGCCATTGGTGTGGTTGGTCATCATTTGATCTTCTTTCCACTTATTTCCATTCCATAGGCTCTGGATGTGTTGTCAAGCCTCTGCACCAGCTGTTCAAGTCCTTGTTCCTCTCCAGCCAATCCATCAATACCATCCGCAAAACAGAGGTTGGATATTGCTCTACTCCCTATGCTGACTGTGCCTTCGTGATCTGCAAGGGCATCGGACTTGATGCGCTCTAAGAAGATGTTGAAGAGCGTTGGAGAGGGTATGCATCCTTGACGCACGCCGATTTTTCTTCTAAACCAGTTCCCGATGGCGCTGTTGTGGAGGATAGCACTGGTAGCCTTGTCATACAGGCTTTTGATGACTTCAGTAATGTTAGGGCTGATGTTGTACACTCTCATGGTTGCCCACAGAGCTGCATGCCAGACTCGATCAAGTGCTTTCTTGAAGTCTACAAACACATGATAAAGATGTTGTTGGTGCTGTAGTATTTCTCGCAGATTATTCGGAGGTTGAACTTCGTCCTGCCTTGAATCATGCGTGTTCTTCATATATAATTTGTTCAGCTTGGGGTTTCAGGGCCGGATCTGGGGGGGGGGGGGGGGGTTCCTGGGTTCCGGAACCCCCCCCCCCTGGCCATTCGATGTACCTCACTCAGTCAGAAAAAAAATATATATGGAGTTTTTTTTAAAGCTCTTAATTTAGTTGACACTGTTGGTAAGTAAAACGTTCCTCATTCTACTCAAGTTCCTCGAGCGGACACGTTTTTGTCACCCCTAACCCCTTAAAAAATTTTTGGAACCCCCCCCCCTCCAAGAGTAAGTGATCCGGCCCTGGGTTTCGACCTGTTGGGTATTATTTTCAGAAGGACTTTGCTGGGATGGCTGATGAGGCTGATGGTGCGGTAATTTTCAAATTATGAAGGTTGCCCTTTTTGGGAAGAGTGATGACAAGCGACTGGGTTCATGGGGTAGGCCATTCCCAATTCTTGTTACAGATAATGGTGAGTGCGTCAATCATCGCTTCTCCACTTGCTTGAAGCATTTCTTCAGTTATGTTGTCCACTCCCGCTGACTTCCCTTTCTTCACCGATTGCACTGCTGCCTCAATTTCTCCTCGGAGAATTGGAATTACTTCTTCTTTGTTCTGGGAACATGCTAGAACTGATGCGTATCCGTTCGGTGTGTGGTTGTAAAGGTCAGAGCAGTACTTTGTCCATCTATCCAAGACTTCTTGTTTTTCTGTAAGGCATATGCCAGACTTGCTTCGGATCGTGGAGACCTTGGGCTGTTTCACACTTGTCAGCCGCATCACACTCTTAGGCTTTTTTGCTGTTGTTCTTGTTCAGACTGTTCTCTATTTCCTGACATTGATCTTTTATCCAGTTCTCCTTTGATGTGCGCATGCCTTTTTCGAATGTCATTGTAGACTTTTCGGTAGGCATCAGCTCCCTGTGAGGTGTTCTTTTCCTTTTTCATCTCTCTTCTTCTGTCACAGAGGTCCAAATGTTCAGGTGTGATCCACGGTTTCTTCTATGTGCGGTGCTTGCCAAGGATCTCAGTGGGCGGCATCTGTCACAGCTGAGTTGATGGTGGTGGTCATGGTTTTGACATCTACTTCACCCACTCCCAAAATGAACAGTGGTGAAAATTTCCTTTAAAATTGTGGCTTGAAATATTTCTGCCACCTCCGGGCCTTGCAGTTTGTTCAGGTCGAACTTCAGTCTGGTGCACTTTTTGCTGTATTTACTCTCTTCAAGTGGAGCCGGAAAGACATCATCACGAGATCGTGGTCACTTCCGATGTCTGCTCCTGGAAAGGTGCGTGTCCTGCCAATGTTGACGCTTGATCTGACGCGTTTCTTTATCATGAGGTAGTCAATATGGTTGTGGTGCTCCTTGCTGGGACTGAGCAAGGTCCATCGTCTGGGATTTTTGTGGAGACCAAGCGTGTTTGTCACTATCAGATTGTTGTATCTGGCAAACTCCAAGTGTCTCAGATCTCTGTCATTTGTCCATCAGTAGCAAATTTATCACCTCCGTGTGGTGGCCAACGGAAGGCGCGGTCCTTGGTGACCCGGGCGACGACCTATCGATACTGAGGTAAACTATCACTGTTGAAACTACTTCTATTTCTTTTTCTGACACTGTTCGCGATCTTGGGTTTTTTCTCGATCAGGATCTCTCCATGCAGCAACACATTGCAAAAACTTGTCAGATTGCATACATTGAACTTAGACGCATAAGCTCCATTCGACAGTATCTCACATAAGAAGCAACAAAAACACTAGTTAGCGCATGCATTCTGTCTAGATTGGATTATTGTAATTCACTCCTTGTAGGTTGCACACAGAAAGTCCTTAGACCTCTTCAGCAAGTCCAAAACTCTGCAGCTAAACTCATCTTCAAAGCACGGAAATCACAGCATTGCACGCCTCTCTTTCAAGAGCTACACTGGCTCCCAATTGAACAACGAATTAAATATAAAACCTCATGTCTCTGCTACCACATCATCTCTGGAACTGCTCCTAGCTATCTTTCTGAACTTTTGACTGTCTATGTTCCTTCTCGGTCTCTCCGCTCCTCTGCAGATGAAAGGATGTTCCGTGTACCAGAATACCACAGGGTGAGACACGGTGGTAGAGCTTTCAGTTTCTTCTCCGTTCAGACCTGGAACTCGCTACCTCGGTCCGTCCGTCACAGTCCTTCACTAGCGTCTTTTAAAACAAACTTGAAGACGCATCTTTTTAGAGAGGCCTTTTATTAGGCGCCATGAGTGAGTGTTGTTAGTTATTTTTGGTGTTGAGATGTATATGGGGTTGCGTGTTATTGACCAATGTACGCATGTTGTGTTTACATTTGTTTGTGTAAAGCGCTTTGTGATTTTGGAAAGCGCTGTATAAATTGCCTGTTATTATTATTATTATTATTATTATTATTATTTATTATTATTATTATTATTATTATTATTATTATTATTATTATTATTATTTATCTCGCTGTTGCAGTAAGGTCCACATGTGTCTCCACATTTGTGGTACGAATCTTGGCCAACCTTGGCATTCCAGTCGCCTTGCCCTATGACTATGTCCTTCTTCGGCACTTGGTCAAGGACAGCCTGTAGATGTTCATAGAAATCCTCGACTTCGCTGTCGTCTTAGTTTGATGTTGGGGCATAGGTCTGAATGATGGTGATGTTGAAAAGGGCTGGTCTCAGAGGGATGGTACTGAATATATTGGAGACTGGGCGGCAACCCATAACAGTGGTTAGGATGTCTTCGTGGACCAAGAATCCAACGCCGTGTTCGTGCCTGTTATTTCTCCCCCTGAAATAAAGCTTGTAGCCTTTGTGGATCGTTGTTTTACCTAGGCCCTTCTAGCGCAGTTCGCTGATACCTAAAATGTTCTATCGATAGTGGTTCAGCTCGTGAGTTAGTTCTTCTAATTTTCCCTCCGCAGTTAGGGTCCTGACATTCTAGGTTCGTATGACGATGTTACCTCTCGTGCGGATCTTGCCAAGTTGTCCATCAGTAGCAAATTTATCACCTCCGTGTGGTGGCCAACGGAAGGCGCGGTCCTTGGTGACCCGGGCGACGACCTATCGATATGGAGTGAGTGGTTCTTTTCATCATACGGTGTGTCTTGGGCAAGGAAGACCTGGCCGGGCCCAATCCTCTCCAGGCTTTTGGCCACAGCCGAAATCCACCAGTACAGAGTGGCTCGCCTTGGCACCGAGCACATGGTCGTCGAACGTATAGTAACGTAATGTTCCTCCGTCCTAGCCGGTGACTTCTGTATAGAAGACTTTCGCCCAGTGACGCTGCGCTGACATCACCCTGGTTGTCGCCTCTTACGACAGGCCGGGAAACCTTGGGTCTATTCTATTCAGCGCACAACCCACAGGGTATCTACGTTAAACGAAATGTTTTCGGTATGACAGTGGAGAGGGGATGAAGCGAGGGGAGGGAGAGAGTGAGAGGTGCAGAAAATTGGGTGTGTGTACTGAAATGGCAATAAATGTTATAGAATTTAAAAGGTATCTAAATAAAGTGACATAATATCTGAGGGAGGTGAAGGTTACTTTTATTACGTTGAACGATTTCAGCGAAATACACTGGTTGTAAACAAACATCCATGTGCTGACGATGCAATGTCTAAATAGAGTGAAATTATATTTGGATGAAAGCTGTTAAATCAAGCAACATTTTTAAAAGTGAAATTATATTTGGATGAATGCTGTTAAATCGATCAGAATATATAACTACATTGAAATAATCAGAATCCGAACCTTATTTGTTCCAACACACAGCAAGGCCAATTTTTTTTGTGGTGTACAACAATCAAAAGACAAATAACATTGAAATAAAACGGCCAATGTTTTTGCAGTGTACAACAATCAAAAGACAAATAACATTGACACAACACAACCAGTATAGAACAAAGCGTAAGTTCACAATTTTTGTGGCAGTTGGAACGGTTGTTATAAATTGGAGCCATGTCTAAATAACTTGAAATGGACCAAACCCCCGTTAACGGAAAGATCGCATGTCTAGGTGTCATAAGTGGAGATTGTCGCTAAAAATGATGACTCCTAACTATGCCCCCAACAACGTCGCTGCGACAGATCTGCAGAAAAGAGAATCAGTTGTTTGTAATAGGAGGGAGTGCGTGAGAAGACTTCCAGGGAGAAGTCATAATGGAAGGGAGAAGGGAGAGCGAGAGAGAGAGAGAGAGAGAGAGAGAGAGAGAGAGAGAGAGAGAGAGAGAGAGAGAGACTTCAGACTTAGGACTTCAGACTTCAGAACTTTATTTTAAAAGGTTAAGATTTTAGGCATGAGCCTATTCTTACAAGAGAGAGAGAGAGAGAGAGAGAGAGAGAGAGAGAGAGAGAGAGGGAGAGAGAGAGGGAAAAAGGGGGAGGGGTGAATAACGGAAGGGGGAAATAAAGAAAGAGAAGAACAATTAGAAGAACATCCCACCCCCACCCCTCACTCATCCCACTCCCACAATCCCATCTCCTCCAAAAAAAGACAAAAGATCGATTGGCAACACAGGAGCATTAGCGAATTTTATTCATGAAATCAAAATAGAGCCGAGAAGACAGACACGACGTTTAAAAACCTCAGGGGACGTTTTGAAAAAAAAAAGTTTCTATGAATAATGTAATATTTTCAATGAACGCATTAGCTGGTAGAAGAAAAAGGAAGAGAAAGAAGGAGGGAGAGTGAGGAGGAGGAGGAGAAGAAGAAGAAGAAGAAGAAGAAGAAGAAGAAGAAGAAGAAGAAGAAGAAGAAGAAGAAGAAGAAGAGGGAGGAAGAGTATGAGAAGGAAAACCAGAAGTAGAAAGGAGGATGAGAAGAAGAAGAATACAGGAGGAGGAGGAGGAGAAAAGAAGAAGAAGAAGAAGAAGAAGAAGAAGAAGAAGAAGAAGAAGAAGAAGAAGAAGAAGAAGAAGAAGAAGAAGAAGAAGAAGAAAACAATAAGAAGAAAGAGAAAAAGAAAAGACTAAGACGAAGAAGAAGAAAAAGAAAAGAATGAGAAGATGAGGACGAACAAGAACAAGTTAATGCATGCAGTAAAGAAACAGAAAAATCCCAAATGGGAGGTAAGTGAACAGAAAGCAACACCTACTGTAACCAATCTTCATTCTACTGCCGCGGTCATTTCTGTGGACAAGCGGCTACGCTAACTCGCTGCTTAAGAAGCTGCGGACTGACCCAGACCTCAACCCTCAATCTAGCGTGTGTATCAATCATCGGTTTGGGCAACGGATAACGGACATACTCAATACAAACCGATCTGTCAGGTGGACCCCTGTTGTATAGGGTTAATAGGCTCTGGGCCCCCATATGGATTAGGGCTAAGACAGGTTTCGTTAACAACGTGACAAGAACTAGGTACCGATGAATATCAGAGCGACATGGTCGACTTGAACTGCAAATATTCTACAAAGAGTGGCGCTCGCTACTATTTTAGTGTCCAACGTTTTCAACGTTTCCCATCCAAATGTCAGCTCAATATTGGTCGACCGTGTATGTAGTTATGTCCCTTGACTCTGTTTACATTCCTTCCCACCCACCCCTCTCCCAGCTGGCGCTCGAAACTGTCGCGTTCAACTTTCAAACGGATGGATTACCTCCCGTCAAATAAAGCCGCTCATTGGATGACGGTTTGTGTACAGAATACAGAATACAGAATCAATACAGAATCTTTATTGTCCCCACAAACACCTGCAAGAAAATTCTTAGTGCAGTGACCATCTGCATATAAAATCTCAAGCAATAAAACCGTAACAACACTAAACTGAAAATAAATAATGATAAAATGACGGTATCACACACACACACACACACACACAAACACACACACACACACACACACACACACACTGTTACACTCATTCAATGTTGATGTTTTTCTCTATCAGTAGTTGATTCAGCCCCGATGCTTGAATTCCTGATAGGTGTAACTCAGATTCGTTTATCCACGCAACCCGTTCAATCATCAACAAGTCAGGAGTCGTCGTATGAAGTTTTCCACTTTTATTCAGCACACATCAACAACTGCATACCATCGCTCAATCGCTTTTTCCACATCATCACTGTCTCACGTCATACAACCCTATTTGGAATGGAAGCTTCCATGGTTACCACGAGAACTATCCATACGCTTCGATCGATAGTAAACAACTGACTCGATAAAATTCTCAAATAATATCGACCAACCAAAATTACCAACGTTATACAAAACTTCTTCTAACAACAACGCAAACTCAAATCAAAGGTAAATACACTCTATTATTGAATACTTTGCAAAATAAAACGAACAGATCTATCGCGCGCGCTTCACACATAATATCGTGCGCATTTCACACGCACCATCATGCGCGTTTTAACGTAACACACACACACACATATATATAATTATGCATAACATGGCATTCAAACTGACAATGATTGTGAAAAAGGAAGCACAGCCCGCCGCCACCTCTATTATCTCAATTTTTTCAAGTGGGCGCCTGTACTATGATGGCTGCTGGGGTTCAAGGCCACCGCCACTGCCAGAGCCAAGGCCATTGCTATGTCACCGAAGGAGGTACAGCACGTGGCCCTGAGAATGCTATTGTGACTCAGATTGCTGGAGTATTTTTATGGTGTTGTACTAGAAACAAAGGGCTGCAAATAGTATGGAAAAAGGTATGTGCTGTTTCGTTTTTTTGATGACGCTGCAGTGCGACAGCCGTCCTTTCTTTCAGACGCCACACTGACAACATTGCACAATAATTATATTCCCACCCCCGTGGGGGTGCCGGGGGTTTCAGTATAAATAGTATCCCCACTTTCTGGAAATTTAGTGCTTTAAATTCCCACTGTCACTGTCTTTCTCCTTTGTTCTTTGTCATTCCTATTCTGTTCTATCAATCTACTATACTGTCTTCTTCTTCGCTAGACCAGTCACCTACCTTTTTTCTTGAAAACTTTTCTGAGACAAAACTCCTCATTTGTGTGTGAGGTCTGCTTGGTCAGCTTGGGAATATTAGACGCTTTCTGCCAAATAGTCACTGGGGCTTCCTATGATGTTATTATTTGGCAATGTAGGCAATTATATATGTATGTGTTTTGTTGATATTTTAATTTATAATGATTTTTGTATTCTATTTTCTTTTTGTAAACGGGGATTCCATAAATTAGAGTATAGTCTCAGCGTCCCCCGCGTGGGATGCCTTTATTGTAAAGTGACTAGCTGGTGGAGTGCCTTCAGTGTTACCACTAGGGTTGTTTTGGCAGATCTTTTATGCGGATCAGGGGCGAGTCCCATTTCAGCGAAGTTGTGGTCTTGATTTTGTGGTCCTGATTCGGCTATACTGGTCCTGAGTTGGCTCGGAAAAGTCCGGTGGACCAAAAGCAATAATCATGTAATGTAATGTAATTATATTCCCAATTCCAGAGCATTTAACTTCTGTACAGAAATAATGGGGTGTCGCAGTAATGTGGCGCTTTGGGGCACACGCTAGCCAAGTTTCATGTTAAGCAATGTCGGGAAGGGTTAATACCTGGATGGGTGACCATACATGGAAGGCAACCACCAAACGACACAAATACAAAATCCCCCCACCCCCTATCTTATCCTATCCCGTAACACAAAGGTCGTTGGGGCACCACAGGTGATCGTTTAACCAACGTACTCCATCTTTCTCTGTTCTCAACAACCTTCATGGCTTTGCTCAGTGTCAAACCAGTTCATTCTCGAATGTTGTCCTCCTAACTCCTTTTATGTCTCCCTCTTCTCCTGCCTTTTTGCGCCGTGCCTTGCAGGATGGCTTTTGCAAGGCCTGGTCCTCTGGTGGCGTGGCCATAACATCAGAGTTTCCGTTTCTTCACCACTGTGAGCATGTCATCGTGTTGTCCAATGGGTCTGTCGGACTTCGTGGTTGGTGATGTGCTGGGTATAAAATATGCACAGAAGTCTTCTGTAGCACCTCATTTCCATGCTTTGTATTCTTCGTTGTAGATCTACTGTGAGGGTCTATGTTTCGCAAGCCAACAGGAAGATGGAGATGACAAGGGAGCGCAGTAGCCTTACCTTGGAATGTAGACTGATGGTCCTGTCTTTCCAAATGGGCTTCAACTTAGTCAGAACAGCAGTCGTTTGTGCGATCCTGGAGAGGACTTCCTGTCGGGACCCATTGTCAGATACAATGGCTGCTAAATATTTGAAGCTGTGCACTGTGTTGAGGGATTGACCTTGGACTTTGATGTCCGTGTTGAAGCCTTTGGTGTTGTTGGTCATCATTTTGGTGTTCTCTGCTTTTATTTCCATTCCATAGACTCTGGAGGTGGTGTCAAGCCTCTGTACAAGCTGTTCAAGTTCTTGTTCCTCTCCAGCCAATCCATCAACGTCATTCGCAAAACGGAGGATTGATATTGCTCTACCCCTTATGCTGACTGTGCCTTCGTGATCTGCAAGGGCATCGGACATGATGCGCTCTAGGAAGATGTTGAAGAGTGTTGGAGAGAATAGGCATCCTTGACGCACACCAATTGTTGTTTTGAACCAGTTCCCGATTTAAAAAAAAAAAAAAGAATGACACAAGCGCACGACGCAACTCTGTCCAACCAGTTTAAAGAAATAAAAAAGTGACAGGCAGACAGGCCACGGCAAGAAATCTTTATTCACACACACACAATACAGCCACAATTTGGCGTGTCGCTTGTAATTATATCAGGTGAGATGGGGTAAAGGGGGAGGGAAGGGGGAGGGAGGGAGGGAGGTTGTGGTTGGTGGCGAGGGAGGGAATAGAGAGGGGGTGGGGTGGCATTGTTAAGCATTGATCAGTGCAACAAAGAAGGGGATGAGATGAGAACAGAGAGGCAACGACGAATGAGTCAGGATTGGGCAACATACACTTTATCCGCTTATCATCAGAAAATAGCGAAAAGTTAGGAGACGGACAAATATTAAGTTTGACCAGTCCGGAGGGTCAGAAACACTGGGAAATGGAAGATTGGGAGCATGAACGAAAGAAAGTCCGTGGATGGACATTCAGTTATACATCCTCTCCCTTCCCTTCCCCTTCCCTCCCTCCTTCCCTCTCTCTCTCTCTCTCTCTCTCTCTCTCTCTCTCTCTCTCTGAATGGCAATCCAATATTCATTCCTCATTAGGCCGCCCCGAAGTACGCTCAACTCGGGACCAAAGGGAAGTGATAGTGAGCCCGTATAATGCACTTTCTACTGATTTTTGTTGTTCGTTGTTGTGTTTACAGCTGCAAATACAGCCTAACGAGGACAGAGTAGGCGGATACTTATAAAACACTACGGAATAGCTCCATTGTGGGTGATTTATCTCCTGCATTCAACTCTTTTGTTATCCACGTGCCGGTCCATGAACGTCTTTAAAATAGACGTAATGTTCTGAATATATATATATATATATTCTGAATATATTATATTACTCCTTCGGATGAGAGTATACACCGATGTCTAGTCCGTGCGCACGCACACATCCCATAGTACGGACTTTAAAGATCCTGACGCTCATGTCCTAGACGGGTGAGAGCCAGCGCCATACATGCACCCAGCAAGCACTAGGTCCTTTTCCCCCAAAGCCGCGGTCGCCCAGGACTGTGCTGACCAATTGTCTGATTAAGGCACGAAATGGGCGCCTCGGGCGGCTTGAGTTAGATCAAGTCTCGGCCAGCGCCTTGAGCAGCTCTTGACATGGAAAAGCGCGCTATAAGAAGGATAAAATTAAAATAAAGACGCAAACCTGGACGTGCAAACGTGACCTGGGCAACATAAGTGGTTTTGAACTGATTTGGGAGGGGGAGGGGAGGTGTGTTTTTGTAAGAAACAACGTCATATCAATCTCCTAAATTTTGTTTTAGGTTGAAAGATCGGGAGCTTTAACTGAAAATTGTGTGAAATACGTTTGGCGAAAGACTGAGAAAACACGGTAGTAAGATTGAAATAAAACGTGGGACAAAAATCAAAGAAACGCTGATGGACGATGCACAGGGAAAAAAAAGGACGAAGCGCATTATAGGGAAACAGCTTCTTACTCTCCTTCGTAATACAAGAAAAAGAACTTTGGTGCAGACTCTTGAGGCAGGAAAAATGAAGACGGTCCAGTAGACTATACAGGGGTCAATGAGACTGCTGACCCTTAAAACAACGGCGACCCTAGTGACCCATTGCTGTGTATTGTGGTCAGTAAACTAAATTACAGATGGCTTGTTGATACGGTCAGCAAAGGATGTGAAACACGGAGGTGAATGAAGAGCGACAGGCTATTGCTGCCAAGCTGCCAATGGTCATCTTTAACCGTTTCC
>CM072511.1:161516813-161521813 GCA_036898135.1 Oncomelania hupensis
TCAAACAGGTGGTGTAAAGGCAGGGAGATCGTTACTGGAAGAAGAGACAAGAAAATCGAATTTTTATTTTTGAAATGTTATATTGACTACGCCCAGTACCGGTTGTCACGACGGCCTATGGAAAAAACGTGGAACTATTTCTTGTTAGCGCTAGGTTATGCGTAGTGTGCGAGAGTGACTATAAAATGTTGTCAGGGTGGCGACGTGGTGATCGTCCTTAACGCTGATGCAATAGGACGTTAAGCATCGTTTTCCCGGGGGCGAACTTGTTTTTTCCAACCTAGTTCCAGTCACTTTCCCGTAAAAGGCAATTACCGAAGTTGAACGAAGCTCTCCGAGTCGAGCGAAGCTATCCGATGTTTTACGAACGAATGCTGGCAGGACTATGTGAAACCACAGGCTGGGAAGTCTCGTCTTTCGTAGGCCTCAATTACATACTATACTACGTACGTATTTAGGAGTTAACAAAGACAAAAGAAAAGACTTCAGAGCCTGTGGTGAAACTTCCGTGCATAAAAATAGCCGCTGCTAGATCTAATTCTATTTCGATCTGCACAGCTTCATGCTCAAGTCGAGATTTGCATTTTGAAGCAGTTAGTATTATTATTATTATTATTATTATTATTATTATTATTATTATTATTATTATTATTATTTTATGATGAATAATATACTGACACAATTAGTAATAAGGAGTAAAAGTAACACATAACACATAAAGCACACATACAACGATTTCACATCTATATTAACAATAAAACCATGACAAAACTTCAAAGCGCTATGGATACGTTGATGTCACTTCAGCACAACAAGGCAAAGCAAGTTTATAATGGTCTTAAAAAACAGTGATATTTTTATTGCAAGCACCAAAGCAATTATTTATTTAACTAATATTATTCTTTTTAACTGATACAGTAAATTTGTTATATGTATTTCAATTATATGTATTTTAATGAGAAACACGTATTAAAAAATGTTGCGTGGCGGGCGGAAATGTCTATAAATCATCTGAAAACTTTGTTAAATCTATAAGAAAAAATAACCAGTAACACCATCTGAATATTTCGGGTAACACCCAACTTCAGCAAAAACAAACAAAACGTCACTGACCATATTTACACCATTGAGCACGCACAGCAGCACATTATTCTTTTATTTTTTTAAAAGTAGGAATAATAATAATAATAATAATAATAATAATAATAATAATAATAATAATAATAATAATAATAATAATAAAAAGAAACAAATAATAATAATAATAATAATAATAATAATAATAATAATAATAATAATAATAATAATAATAATAATAACAACAACACACAAACAAAACAAATAAATAAATTAAAGATTTAACTAAATAACTATACTACTACTACTACTACTACTACTACTACTACTACTACTACTACTACTACTACTACTACTACTACTACTACTACTATTTGCGAAGTTGTGGTCTCGATTTTGTGGTCCTGAATCGGCTCTTTGCAGTCCACTGGACTCTGTAAGCAATGAATAACTAATAAGCTTTTAATTTAACTCTGATCTCGAGTTGTCTTGATTTTGTGGTTCTGATTCGACTCTTTGCAGTCCGCTGGACCCTGTAAGCAATGAATAACTAACTATTAATTTAACTCTGATCTCGAGGTATAAAAAAAAAATTCGCTTAGCCTACTCGTCCTTCTCCGGAAATTTCAAGATTCGAATATTATAAAGTATAGGCCTAAATATTATCAATTAGAATAGATATAGTTTATACATTTATTTACGTATAAAACAAACAATACAGGTCTAATAATAATATTCAGCTAGTGAGCTTCTTTGCTGCGCGGAGACTGACTTATAATATAATAATGTAGATTAAGCCTAAGTATACTGTATAACAGCAGAATATTCCTGGTCTATGATAACAGTGTCTACTTGGTTCTAGGCAGGAAATGGGCAATGCTATTATTAGCCTTTACTGCTGAGAACTAACAAAATGCAACTCAAGGAACGCAACTATTAAATATGATCTATAATAATTATGCTCATATTATGCTCATATTAACAAAGTATACCGTGGCGAAATGCTAAATCTGTGTAAATCGAACAGAATTGGAAGCAACAGCAATCATTTTTAATGTCAGCTAGTCGTAGTCATGCAAGCATCATTTCGTAACACATCGGAGAGCTTCGTTCGACTTCGGTGATTGCCTTTTTGGGCGAATGACTGGAACTAGGTTGGAAAAAACAAGTTTGCGTCCCGGGGACGTTAATCTATTTTAACTAACTAACTAATCCCCTATACGCTTAATGTGTCCTGGAACGTAAATTTTACTTTAAAAAAAAAAAGCATCTTTGAGAGAGGAAGTGTGACTGCATTTGGTCTAGCCTAGCGGAAGTGAACGATGATTGAAAAATAATTTTGTGGTAAAAGTGATGATGGAGAGTGAGTGGTTGGTGAAATTTTAAAAGGTACGATTAGGATTTAGGTAGGTAATAGTTTTGTGATAATTTAGGAAGAAATTGTTCTGTGGTTTTCGTGGAACGACTTGGAACAGTAAGTACTCACTCTGATTTATAATTTGCATAGCCTGCCATTTTGAATTCACTGTTGATAATTTAATAGTACTTGCTTCCAACTCGGTCTCCGAAATAGTAGTGGGAAATAATTTATTCATTCTATTGCTGTTTTGTTTGCAGTTGGTTGTTTAGAAAATTGATGAGAACTTAAAATATTATTTTGCTCTTTGAAATATTTCTCAATCTGCATTTGTAGCAGATATTTCATATTGTTAAAACTTATTCTAAAATAAATCTATTTGGTGTGAAAGAGATCCCCCAAAAACAAACAAAAATGCAAAACTGCGTGTTGTGTTAATTTTCGTAGTTATATATAATTGGTGTTTCTCTTTTCTCGTGTTCACTGCGCTCAATTGTTGTATTCTTGATAATATATTGAGTGTCGTTCATTTGATTACATTCATACAATAATAACGCATAGAGGCGTGTTGTCGTCTTTGGCGACAGTTCTTTTAGTAGTAAAACTTGAAACAAAGACAGAATCACGCAGATACACACAGTAAAGTATAATGTACAGGAATACGTAAATAAGCGTGCATTCATAACACCACCCGCTTCTATGACTCCATTATTGAAGGGAGGGAGGAAACCGGAGTGCCCGGAGAAAACCCTCGGTGACCTCAATAGTCTCGTACCTAAGTCACGTACGTTCGCCCCTTGCGGGAATCGAACCCGCGACCTTCGGCATAGGAAACCGGCGACTAATCCACTGCGCAACGAGGCCTGGGTTATCGGTGTTGTCCGGCGAAAACGCTCTACCATTGAGCTACGGCGGTTACTCGAAGAGAGAGAGAGAGAGAGAGAGAGAGAGAGAGAGAGGGGGGAGGGGAGAAAAAAAGAGGAGGGGGAGGTGACTTGAGGGAGAAGTTGGGAAGTCCAAATGTCTGTAGCCGGGGCTACTGGCACTTAAAACATCAGTTCCCTGGAGAGATAATCACGGTGACTGTGGATTATTTGCCGTGGCCTGTAGTGCTTGCACTACGAGGGCTGTTTCATTATGCTCTCAGAACTATTGCCACCATCGTTGTACGCTTCTAATAGAGATGTGATACCGTACTGCATAGGACAGGGTATTAACTCATACAGCGTCGTTGATAATTGGGTCTGGATGGGGAGCACGTCTAGACGGCTCGGCGACGCTGTGTGAGGACACTGTGTCTGCTGTCTCTCTCTCTCTCTCTCTCTCTCTCTCTCTCTCTCTCTCTCTCTCTCTCTCTCTCTCTCTCTCTCTCTTTGAATTTCTAAAGTCGTTTATTTCTGACAGAGAGCAGTGTGTTTATATAAATAACAAAAAATCACAATTTGAAATTGTTAAAGCTGGAGTACCACAAGGATCTATTTTAGGACCTTTGTTATTTTCTATCTACATAAATGATCTCCCCCTTCATATTTCTACTTCTTGTGAACTCTTTGCTGATGACACTACATTACACTCTCAAAATACAGACTTGAATCATCTGTGCTCCTCCTTACAACAAGGGGCTATTGAACTACAAGAATGGACTGAATCCAACCACATGGCCCTCAATCCAGACAAAATGAAATCCATGCTAATTACAACAAGACAAAAAAGACAAAATTTATCTATAAAGCTTCGTCCATTAAAAATTTGCAATAAAACAATTGATGAAGTACAATTTCATAAACTTCTTGGTATAACTTTAGACAATAATTTGTCTTGGATCAATCATATTTTAAATGTTAGTAAAACCATTTCTAAAAGGACTTATCAGTTATCAAGAATTAAACATTTCTTAAATTTACATTCTAGTAAACTTTTTTATTCTGGTCATATTCAACCATTTATTGATTATTCCTCTACTATTTGGGATTCTGCTAGTGGCAATGCAATGAAGCCTTTAATTAGAGTTCACAAACGTGCAATTAAACAAATTATTCTTAAACAAAAAATATCTCCAGATGATTATAAACGGATTAATATTCTACCTCTTGCCAACAGACTTAAATTTAATAAAGGGGTTTTCATGCACAAGATCCTTTCTTGCAATGCACCTTCCTATCTTTGTTCTCTTTTTTCCCAAAAAAACAGATCGTCCACAAAATTAAATGTTCCACTTCCAAGAATTGATCTTTTCAAAACTAGTCTAGCTTATTCTGGTTCAACTCTGTGGAATAACTTTCCTGACGATCTTCGCACTCCATAATATAAAATTACATCATTTAGAACACGTCTCTTAAAACACATTAAAAATTAAATAAACGTTATTTGTTGTTAAAATTAACAACAATGATATGATTTAATATTTTAAATTTTTTTAAAAAATATGTATTCCATGATGATATTGTTTATTTGTTATTATTCCATGATGTTAAATGTTATAACATTCATTTGTTGTATTTAATAGTTCTTGTTACAAGCCCCAAGGGCAAGATGTAAAAAAGCGCATCCAGCGCTTACTCTTTTA
>CM072511.1:161526813-161576813 GCA_036898135.1 Oncomelania hupensis
ATGTAGTCTATAAATTTCTCATCATGTAGGCTACTCAGAGGTTCCTAATAAATGGTACAGGGTTGAGGGTTACATTTTGTTAGAAAATCAATACGAGTACGGGGTTTCAATAAGAATACTGGTTATTATGATAATATTTTGTAAATGTATTAACTTGTAATTATTATAACTCAAACTCTATATACTTTAAAAAAAAATTAATTTTAGTGATTTGACTAATTGACCTGTTCATAAAATGTATTACAGTTTGCAGCTTATTGTTTAGAAAATTGGGTTGAATAGTGGAAGAAAAAGCATACAGGGACTAAATAAGCATAATTGATTCAACAAGCCAACACTTAGTTGTTTGAGGAAATTATATTTCTTTCAATTTATAACAATAAAAGACTGTCAATTTTGTCAGAATTATCATGCAAGTCACAATAACAATTATACGAAAAGACCGGTGTTTTGAATCAACCAATATGGCGGATAAGCTCCGCCCACTGGCTTCAATCGCCGTTGTGGCAGAAAGAGCGCGATGCGGCCTCCATCTAATCTTTCCTCCAAGGGTGCAGCCATGGATCGGGAGGAGGGAGACATTCGGGGGCTAATTCTGCTCTTTGATCCGATGACAACCTTTGTGTTGTGGTGTCAGCCATTTTCTTTGTTGCAATGTCAAGGACGCCATAGCACGTTCTGATTGGTCAAGACTTATGATTTCATCGCAGGAATTAGAACATGTTATATCCTCTCAATGTAGGATAGATTTGCTAGTGGGGCCGGGTAGCTCAGTTGGTAAGAGCGTCTTGCTAGTAACCGAAAGGTCGCCGGTTCGAATCCCGGATTGGTCAACGTGTGATCATATTATTTTCCCCTTTACCAACAACTGGCCCGCTGGTGTCAGTATAAATCGGTCCAGTAGTCACCTATATGCGAAAGTGTCGTGTGACTATAATCTACAAACAACGATAGATTTGCATGGAATTTTATCGTGAGCTTGTACAACTTATTGCAGCGAGTGCCTGGCTAAATTTTATGAGAACCGGTAGGTCTGAATGGGGCTTAAGTCACATACACAACAAACACACATCTATCACTCAAACATGTGGCCTAAAGGAACGGAAATAGAATTTTAATTTTGAAATATTTAATTGCTTTCAGCACCGTTATTGAATAACATGTTGTAACTTTGCAGCAAATAAAAAAATCCTGATATTAACAAAAATGTTTATAATATTTTTTAAAGTGTTGAAAATCCAAGATATTAGCTTAGAGAGATATATTAGAGAGAAAGAGGGGGGAGGGGGGAGGGGAGCGCGCGGGATGGTCCCCCGTTGAGGTGCCGGAGGGGGGGGGGGGGTTTCCAGTATAAATAGTATCCCCACTTTCTGGAAATTTAGTGCTTTAAATTCCCGCTGTTGCTGTCTTTCTCATTTGCTCTTTCTCATTCCTGCTCTGTTCTATCAATCTGCTATACTATCTTCTTCTTCGCTAGACCAGTCACCTACCTTTTTTCTTGATAAAGCTCTTCCTGGACAAGATTCCTTATTTGTGTATGAGGTCTGTTGGACCAGCTTGGGAATATTGGACGCTTTCTGCCAGGTGGTCACTATGGCTTCTTATGATGTTATTATTTAGCAATGTAGGCATTTTATATGTATGTGTTTTGTTAATATTTTATAACGATGTTTGTATTCTATTTTATTTTTCTAAACGGGGGTTCGATAAATTAGAGTACAACCTTAGCGTCCCCTGCGTGGGATGTCTTTATTGTAAAGTGACTGGCTGGTGGAGAGCTTTCAGTTTTACCACTAGGGTTGTTTCAGCAGATCTTTTATGCGGATTGGGGGTTGTCCGGTCCTGATTTGACTCGGCAGAGTCCGCTGGACCTAAAGCAATAATCATGTAATGTAATGTAATGTAATGCGCAGGCGGAACATCTCGTTAATCCCCCGTATCACTACTCCCCCGGCTCGTTACTCCCCCAGCTCGTTATTTTGAACAAAGTTCGACCTATTTTGTCGCCTATAGGAGACGAACTAGGTAACCTTTTTAGAAAAAGGTTCGAGTAAGGGTTAGTTGCAGAGCTAGAGCTATCCCTAACCCTTGCCCTAACCCTTTTCTCTACAAAAATCACTTTTCGATTCCTACATTCTTAAAATAACGAGCTGGGGGAGTAACGAGCTGACCCCATGCGCGGGATGGTATGACGTGATGTGGAGGAAGTCGGGCGGAGGGTGGTTGGAGAAGTTGCTTGCCCTTTGATGTACTGCTCGGGCAAAACGTTCACCACATGAGGCTGGCAGTACAAACACTTTGTGCACACTTGCTAAAATTTCTTTTTTTTTTTCACCACTACTAACACCAATATAAGGACAACAACATACATTTATAAAGCTGGGGATGGTTGCAGGCTATTCGTTAGAGCGTCCCTAGTCGATTCCTGTGCTTGTCAGCATTATAAGTCACTTACAAAACAAATTTGCATAATACGTCACTTACAACAACAACATTTGCGTAATAGGTAACCTACAAAACAAATCTGCATAATAGTTCACTTACAAAACACATTTAGCATAATACGTCACTTACAATACAAAACACATTTACATGAAACGTCTTTCACAAAAAACGAAAGTCAACCATTTGTGTAAATTGTCTAGAGGACATTTTCGCAAATAAATCGAAAATTAATGAAAATTGTAGAAAGTGAACACAAACGAAACGATTTTTTTCCCTGACAAATTAGGTGCGGTTGTTGTTGTTGTTATTGTTGTTGGTGTTGTGAGACGACGTGATAAGATCTCTCTCTCTCTCTCTCTCTCTCTCTCTCTCTCTCTCTCTCTCTCTCTCTCTCTCTCTCTCTCTTTCTCTTTCTCTCTCTCTCTCTCTCTCAACAAGAAGATGAAGAATTTTAAAACGTGCAACATTTCTCTGTTTTCATCATCCCCACCTTCCCGCCTCGCCTCATAATACAACAACAACAACAACAACAACAACAACAACAGCAACAGCAACAACAAGAATACAAAAAGAAACATTTACTCGAGTCAATAAAATGTGTAGACTGATTAATATAGATGTTTGATCGCACAGCTGGTGTAAAACTTGTCTTCGGGCTGTTCTAAAAGGGTTTCGTATTTTTTAAAAACTAATAGTTATAATTTAATATCTAATTTTACTTGATATAATTTTGGTTTCCAATTGGAAAAAGGACCCTACAACCATATTTGACCATTGTCTCTGTTTATAGGACAGGTTGTGAGACAAGGCTTTGAGCCTAAAACGTTTCCCTGTACACCGTTCCATTGATCAAGATTGAGTGTTTTGTGTTATGATACAACATGAAATACTGTAATCATACAATGGACATGTCATCATAAAGTGAAACCAGGCAATGTTCAGATGGTGATGCAGATTAGTATAGCTTAATCACTTTCAAATTAATTTGAATGGCACTTCTTTCGGTTTGCTAATACGTTTTTTGTGAAGTACTTTTTTGTGTGTGCAAATATTATTGTTCACTGTATTCACAGATCATCAGGCCTTGCAAAGACTATTCTGCAAGGCACAGTGCAAGGAGATAGAAGAAGAGGGAGACCGAAAAAGAGGTGGGAGGACAACATTCGAGAATGGACTGGTTTGACACTGAGCGAAGCCATCAGGGCTGCTGAGGACAGAGAAAGATGGAGTATGCTGGTTAAACGATCATCTGTGGTGCCCCTACGACCTTCGGGTTACGGGACAGGATAGAATAGGATAGTATTGTGTGGAGAAAGAAAACTTTTTTTTTTTTGCCGCAAATTGTTTTTCATAATTATTCGCACTTTTCTTAATCTTCTTGATAAACTCACTTTAAAAACAGCCTGTCATTTCACAAATTGACTTTTCAGGCAATACGCTGCGAGAATCGCCAAGACAATGGACTATTAATGAGAGTATGCCACACCTCTGAATGGATTTCACAAAACAGATAATGTTCATGCCGCGGGCAATCAATACAGCACAGCTCGTGTGTGTGTGTGTGTGTGTGTGTGTGTGTGTTTGTGTGTGTGTGTGTGCGCGCGCGCGCGTGCTGTTGAAAAATGGGATTGTGTGTTGTTGAGCACAGCAGTATACCAACAAATAGACGTACGGCAACGCAAGCAGTAATCTGATTAATATAAACTGCTTCAGCTTTTGTTTCTGTTGTAATTTCTGCACTAATCATCATCATCATCATCATCATCATCATCATCATCATCATCATCATCATCATCATCATCATCATCATCATCATCATCACCCCCCTTAACGTCATCATCAGCAGCAGCGGCATCCGCTGTTTATCGTGTAAACTCACAAAAAGCTTAACCACATAGTTTGTCTTCCCCCTCCTCCTCATCATCATCATTGTCAACAACAACAACAACAACAACAACAACAACAACAACAACAACAACAACAACAAATTAATCCAGCGGTAACAACGGTTGTAAGAATTTTCTTCTAATCATTCCTAGTACCAGTTTATCAATTTTTTTTCTTCTCACAGCTATAGTGTATGAGTGTCTGGAACTACATTTGAATGGTTTGCCATACTGTCTATAGCTGCATTAACTTATTGACCATGATGTAGGTAGTAGTCGTGGTGGTGAGGTTGACCAGGTTGTGACTCATGCTCCATCAATTGCTGCTGCTGCTGCTGGTTGTGATCCTGAATGTGACGACAACCCCACCCACCCCCCAAACCTCTTCCATTCCCACCCCCTGATAACTCCTCTCCCCCATAACCCCCACCCTCCATCCTGAAACCACTTAGATGTTTATCTGAATTCACTGACTGCAAAGACTGAAAATCACCGCGCGAGGCTGTCAATGGACATTATATTTCAAAAGGCAAACTCGGTATTGTCACACAAAATTGACAAGCAAAGCAATTTGTGATGTTGACAATGCAAAATAAACTAATGTAATGCAATACCATTTGATACATTACATTACATGATTATTGCTTTAGGTCCAGCGGACTCTTCCGAGCCAAATCAGGACCGGACAACCCCCGATCCGCATAAACGATCTGCTGGAACAACCCTAGTGGTAAAACTGAAAGCTCTCCACCAGCCAGTCACTTTACAATAAAGACATCCCACGCAGGGGACGCTGAGGCTGTACTCTAATTTATCGAACCACCGTTTACAAAAACAAAATAGAATACAAACATCATTATAAATTATCAACAAAACACATACATATAAAATGCCTACATTGCTAAATAATAACATCATAGGAAGCCCTAGTGACCACCTGGCAGAAAGCGTCCAATATTCCCAAGCTGATCCAACAGACCTCATACACAAATAAGGAGTCTTGTCCCGGAAGAGTTTTCAAGAAAAAAGGTAGATGACTGGTCTAGTGAAGAAGAAGATAGTATAGCAGATTGATAGAACAGAGCAGGAATGAGAAAGAGCAAATGAGAAAGACAGCGACAGTGGGAATTTAAAGCACTAAATTTCCAGAAAGTGGGGATACTATTTATACTGAAACCACGGCACCCCAACGGGGGTACCATTTGATACAATATACTACAAAATAATACATAAAATATCAAGCAATACAATACTAATTTTGCGCATTGTATCGCAATGCAACAGTGCACTCTAAACAATATTGCACAAACGTGTTTGTCAGGAACAGCTTAGCTGCTGACTTCCTTCAGTTGAAAGTATAAACCGAGATCGAGCCTGCGTACACAGTCATTCCACTTTAAAGATCCTGACACTCGTGTCCTAGAAAAGACGTGCCAGCTACACAAATACACCCTGCATGTCTTTTTCCTCCCTTTCCCGGCGTGCTCGACGTCAGACAAAGAGCATAATATTGATAAGCTACATTCATGCTGTGTACAACTGCTTTTCTGTTGTTTGTGGTGTAGTTTTTGTGTTTTATTGCTTTTGTGCCGTTGTGTTGATGAAGTGTACGCCGCACACACATTTCCTTGTGTTTTCATGGGGACAATAAAGATTCTGATTCTGATTCTAATAATAATAATAATGATAATGATAATAATAATAATAATAATAATAATAATAATAATAATAATAATAATAATAATAATAATAATAATAATAATAATAAATGCTATCTAGGCGCTTTTCCCCAAATTACCAATTAGGCCCAAAGCGCGGCGATCATACACGCTCACATGTTTCACCCAATAGTCTTACATACACAGCAAATGCACACCCATCATTCAAACCTGTGGTGTAAAGGAAGAAAAACCTCTATTACATAGAACACGGGAAAGGAAATGAATTTGTTACTTTTTGAAATATTAGATTGACAGCATCCAATACCATTAGTCAAGGGAGGGAGGAGTTCTGGTGAAAAAAAACCCCTTGGTGATCTGACTGGTCTCGTAGCTAAGTCACATAGGTTCGCCCCTTACTGGGATCGAACCCGCGACCTTCGGCATATAGCGCATAGGAAACCGGCGACTTACCCACTGCGCCACGAGGCCTCCCCTGCCTAAGTTAGCAAGTGGGCGGCTAGGGCGGTTTGAGTCAAATCCTGCATTGACCAGCACATGGGCGGCTAGGGTGGTTTGAATTAAATCCTGCATTGACCAGCACATGGGCGGCTAGGGCGGTTTGAGTTAAATCCTGCATTGACCAGCAAGTGGGCGGCTAGGGCGGTTTGAGATAGATCCTGCATTGGCCAGCGCCTTGAGTAGCTCTTGAGCTGGAAAGAAGGCATTTAAGAACTCTACAATAAAATAAAATAAAATAAAATCTGATCTTACCTTAAATACATTCGCACCGAGGTGGTCCTGACTGAGCTCTTTGCAGTCCGCTGGACCTTATAGACAATGACTAACTAATTTACCGAGGTGGTTGAACTGACTGGTCTGATATAGAGCAGCTTCCAGCTCAACGTTTAACTCAATAACCTTTCACGAACGAACCGGAGCAGACGGTCGAACAAATAATTGATTGACCTTCGCCACTAAGACCATCAGAGGCTGAACGAGGGCGTGCTTCATTAATGCAGGGTATGTGGACGCTCCCAATGCTAACATTTCAGGTTTTAAGTGACTCGAGCTAAGAGCAGCGTGAGCGAGTTTGGCTGACATCTGCCGTAAGACATCACAAGACATAAGGCCAAGTAACAGGTGATGGGCCATTGAGGCCTGCTGTAGTCACTGTGAAATGAAATAAAGATGAGCCACTAAATTCTACTACTGGGAGAATGACAATACATTGTTTGATGCAAATGCAGTGCAATTGACAGAAGGTATCAGCAATGTCCAATAGGGACTTACTTTTCCACCACTCTATACAATAGCTTTGTCTCTTGACGGTCTATTTAGACGTTTCATCACACTTTTTCATTGATTCACCCTTTTGCTTCCCTCACACGCCTCAACGCTTATTCCTGCGTTGAAAGAACGTGAACTCATTTGAAATTCATTTGACCTCTAGTACTGTTGCATTCCACCAATCATTGAATCGAGTTCTGTGTTGCGGCTTTGGTCATTGTAGTTCGTGTGCATCGATGTGGAAAAATAGGATGGAATTCTATTTTCGGTCAATACTATTACAGCGCAGTTGACGCATCATACACCGTTGTAGATCGTTTCACCCATTTTCAACGTGACCAATTGATAGGCCATAACCAGCCAATGGGTCTGGCATTGCTTATTAGGCTACGTCACGTCCGGGTGGTGACGCAGCTCGCCGGAAGCGGAAGGGATGAGTGTCGCGCATGCGCTTTAATCAAGGTAAAACCAGTACCACATGACCAGGGATGCATGACAGTCTGTTCGCGCGCGACAGATTACATCCTTTTGATGTCGCGTTGGCTACAGGTGGATAATTGATGCGTGCCGATTGATGAGTTGCGGCATGCATTCCGGGGCAGAAGATCTGTGTGCCAATCCAGGTGCTGCATACTTTTCCCAGTCACGGCAAAACAAAACAAGGCATTCTTTTGACGACTACCTGATCGTAGTAGTAAAATCCTGCTTTATGTCCTAAGATGCGACATGGTGTCTATTGGACGAATACCTGATCGACCTGTCATCCAGTACATATTGCTCATAGGTAACTAAAGTTTGATGGAAAAGATGATCGAACTGCAGAGATTAGGTGAGAGAACGAAGGAGAGAGAGACAGAGACAGAGAGAGAGACATATAGGAAAGAGCGAGAGAGTAGGGAGAGAGGGGGGAGGAGGAGAGAGAGTAGGGGAAACGAAAGAGAGACAGATATAAGCAGACAGACTGAACCAGAGAAACGGAAACATAGAGAACAACAGAGATAAAAAGGAAGACAGTCAGACAGAGGGAAGAAAGAGAGACGTAATAGGCAATATAATAGAGACAGACAGAGAGGCGGGGCCGGGGAAACAGAGCGACAGACAGAGACAGACGAACATATAAACAAAGAGACAGACAGAGACAGACGAACAATTAAACAGAGAGAAGGAAAAAAACAGACTTCATAGGCAAGATGTTACCTGTTTGTGACATCCCATTCTACAAACTGGTGTGACGCTATCAATACGAACACTGTATTATTTCACTGACAAATTAAAGGTGTCATTCAATCATGAAATCGCGAGGTAAAGGTTATTGAACATTACAGCGCCATATAAGAACGATAAAAATAAATAAATAAAATGGAAACAGGAAATGTGATTGCTATCAGTTTCGATGTCATTTCTCCTTTGGGAACATAAGTGTCGCTAGGTAATGAGAAGCAATTATCGTTTGGACAGATCAGGTAAATTGTGTGCCTCATACCCCCCAAAAAAATGTTCACCACAATAAACATAATGGACGCCTCGATGGCAAATTGTCATGATTGGGTTTGGTCAGACTCTAGTCGATTAGCCTACATCCGGAAAATGACTGTCCCCAGATTGCTTGCATTAGAATGTCTGCTTTCGATGAAGTTTAAAGGTTATGAACGCTACATTATATTAAAAACTGTAATTATTATCTGTAAATCTCAAACAAAGGAAAAAAGGTGTAACGCGCCTTCATTTCACTTGGACTGTCGGCCATTTTGAACGCTTCAAACCCGGGTCAAACCCACGACGCAATGAAGGTCTGTCTAGATAATCCCGAGAGAGGTCATTGGGTTGGTCTAGGTCATCTTTCAGGGGGTGTTTAGATCAACTCTAGAGTCTAGGGTCCTATCCATCCTATCCTGTCCCGTAACTCGGAGGTCGTAGGGGCACCACAGATGATCGTTTAACCAGCATTCTCCATCTTTCTCTGTCCTCAGCAACCCTGATGGCTTCGCTCAGTATCAAACCAGTCCATTCTCGAATGTTGTCCTCCCACCTCTTTTTCGGTCTCCCTCTTCTTCTACCTCCTTGCACTGTGCCTTGCAGAATGGTCTTTGCAAGGCCTGATGATCTGGTGACGTGGCCATACCATCGGAGTTTCCGTTTCTTCACCACTGTGAGCAGGTCATCGTGTTGTCCAATGGCTTGTGTGATGGTCTGTCGGACTTCGTCGTTGGTGATGTGTTGGGTATAGGAAATGCCCATAAGTCGTCTGCAGCACCTCATCTCTAGGGTAATCGCTGAAAGTCGCCCCATTATGACCCCAGTTATTGTCATGCCGATAAACACCACGTGGCCTTGAGGCATGTCATTCGCTTGAGGACATGTGCACCTAACTGTTGTAGAGTATTATCTGATGGACCTTTTTCATTCATGTACTTTTCAAGATCAATTCAAGCCAAAGAACTGATGTAGATGTCAGGTAAATACAATAAAACACAGAACGGTTAGCATTCAAAACGTATTGGTCCTGATTTGGCTCAGAAGAGTCCGCTGGACCTAAAGCAATAACCATGTAATGTAATGTATTCCAAAACGTACACTTATGCGAAACAAATGGAAAAACAAAAAAATGCTGGGAACAGTCTTCTGGGAAAGGATCGGAGTCCATTCAGCACCTTTGCATCGAACCTACAGAAACGGAAACTACGCAACAATGTGTAGCAACTCATCTGGCCTCATTTTATGAGTAAACGTCTTCTCATCTTTAAACTGGGACGAAGATTTAGAGCTATTTCTCTGTATGCACATTTCCCAACAACTACTTCTGCCCAGTATTTATAGGATGGACTCCGGCTGTATGTTAATAAAGTAGCGAGATCCAGCGTGTTTATGATAGCCCCACCGTCGTATCTCAAGTGATAGAGCGCTCGCCTGGCACGCCGATGTCCCACGTTTGAAACCAGTGGTGGGCTAAATAGAAAGTGGTCATCTTTGACTGTCCATGTGAGCAGCATGCTTGTTTTGATGGTTCAGTGTTGATTTAGGTCCATACTCCTTGTTACTTGGGATGGTTAACCCAATGGTGGGTGTCGACGTTAAACCTCGATGTTCATTGTGTACGAAGAAGACCTTCAAACGTCAAAACAGCTGTCACACAGATTGCCCTCAAACAACAGAGGTCATTTCTATATCGAGTGGAGGAGGAGGAGGAAAAGATGTGAGAAAGACGTTTTCCACCTTAGCCCTTACTATGGGAGGCGAGATATAGCAAACGCGCGCGCATTTGCGTATTTGCGCTCGCAAATGCGCGCACCTCGCGCAAATGCGAGCGCACTTGCGAGCGCATTTCCGCGCTCCATACACGTAAAAATTATACCCGGAAAAGAATGTGTCTGTGAAAGAATTTGAGACGTGCACAAATTAAATATTTCTTGCATTTATTATTTAAAATATTTGTAATAATTAGTGAAAACTAGCACTGCTATATCTCTCCTCCCAAAGAAAGGGTTATCTCATATCACTACTTTCCCACACAGCGAGAAACCAGTTGCGTATTGAAAATAGCATGCTGTCAAATTACAGCCTTGGAATAGGGTTTTCCCGAAAAGCACAGGCAATAGTTTCTCTCCCAAACAAAAATAATAGTCCAAAATTCTTGTGCTTTTTGGTGATAGTCACATTGAGACAGTTATTTAAATTGTATTCTACGTAAATATTTAACATCAAACTAATGCGGATAAATACAAAATATCTAGGTCGGAGATCTACAAAAAAACATGTGTTCATTTTCAGTTCCTTTCCGTTGACAGTTTTCAGCAAAACCCTCATAGCAACGGGCGTAGCAACCGCGCTCGCGTTTGCTATATCTCGCCTCCCATACCTTACTATAACGTACATGTAGTGACGTAGCTTAACTTGGACGGAAAATCTTTATTGCCACTTACATCCTACGTCATCATCCAGTGTTGGGAAATGCGTGCTCTCTCCCCTTCTATATTAAAACAAATGCTAATTATGTATCCAATTGCTTCTGGTAAACGTTAGGCTCTGTACCAATTTAGCAAGCACCAAAAATAGCAGGATACGGCAGTGACCGAGTCACGGACCCAACCAACGCACAAGACATTGCTTTTTGCTCAGCGTCACGCTATCTACGGCGAACCCTCGTTACTTCGCGGTTCTGCATTCGCGGGTTCGCGACTTCGTGGATTTTTTCCATTATATTATATGAGAAAATATATCCAATATACAAGTGTACGGTACCGTAACAATCTTTTTTTTTTAATGTACACCTACTGTTTTATTGCTTAATATGTGTGCCTGTGTACTGCAAGTACATACTGTAGATATCTGTACATTACTGTAAAGGGTGGTTTGGTAACAGTACGTAAAGGGAGGGTTTCAAAAGAGAGAGAGAGACGGACTGAGACAGACAGACAGAGATGTCAAAGTACACGATTTTTTTTCAGGCAGAGACAAACATACAAAAAAGGGAGTAATCAACGAGTCTCTTGATCAGTCTCTCTCTTTCCATCAGCATGTTGCTAGTATCTGCCGCTCCTGTTATCTCGATATTCGCTGCATCGCTTCCATCCGCCAACTTCTCACTGAAAAAGCTACTAGGACTCCTCTGCGCATTTGCTCTCGCTGGACTGGGCTATTCCCTTCTTTCTGGTTCCCCACACTATGGTTCCCCACACTATGGTTCCCCACACTATGGTTCCCCACACTATCTAATCAACAAACTTCAAATAGTTCAGAATCTTGGTGCTCGCATCATTTTCCGCTCTTATAAGTTTGATCTTATCACCCATCTCTTTCAATACTTGCATTGGCTTCCTCTTTAACAATGAATTAACTACAAGGTTGCACACCTTAGCTTCAACATCACTGAATCTACTGCTCCCAGCTGTCTTTGTGACCTACTACAACTCTATACACTCTCTCACCAGCATCGCTCCTTCTCGAATAATCGAATCTTCAGAATTCCTCGCACACTCACCAAAACATAGGGTCAACGTGCACTCTGCTCACAGAAATAATCCAACTCTCTCCATACCAGTACTGCCAATAATGTTATTGGATGCAGTCAATGTACAATTCTACATTTCCTGTCCGTCTTCTAATAGTGACTTGCCTTTACACCACCTGTTGGAGTGATGACTGTGCCTTGGGTATGTAGGAGTGTCTGTCACATATGAGCCTGTATGTTTGTTACAGATCGCCGCGCTTAGTCTGATTTAAGAATAAGGCGCGTACAGCATCCATAATAATAATAATAATAATAATAATAATAATAATAATAATAATAATAACAATTATTATTATTATTATTATTATTATTATCATCATCATCATCATCATCATCATCATCATCATCATCATCATCATCATCATCATCATCATTATTATTATTATTATTATCATCATCATCATCATCATCATCATCATCATCATCATCATCATCATCATCATCATCATCATTATCATTATTATTATTATTATTATTATTATTATTATTATTATTATCTTATTAGGTCCAAGCTACCTGGAATCGTCTCCCTCATTCCATCGGTCACTGTCAATCTTTGCAGACTTTCAAAGCTCATCTAAAGACACATAATTATGTTCCCTCAGTAACTCATCACCCCACTCCCTTTAGCTAATCATGATCTCTGCTTGATGTATGTGTGTGTGTGTGTGTGAGAAAGAGAGATAGAAAGAGGAAGAGAGAGTGTGTGTGTGCATGTGTGTGTTTGTGTGTGTGTGTGAGTGTGTTTGGAGAATTCCATCAAACATCACTATGTCTCATTCCTTTATTGTGACACACGTGTTTACTGTTTATAATTTCTTGCCCTCCCATAGGTTGTTGTTTCTGTAGTATCTATTTCTTCCTACATGTATTTGTCAGTAATTTTCAGTCTACTGTCATTGCCTTCCATGGTTTTATTTTTTTATCTGCTTGAATTTTTATTATTGTCATTGTTACAGTGCTTTGACTTTGTATGTGTTCTTGTATATGTATTGTACACGCTTAGAGCTGTCAAGATTAGGCGTTTGTAAATGTTCATAATAATAATAATAATAATAATAATAATAATAATAATAATAATAATAATAATAATAATAATAATAATAATAATAATAATAATAATAATATAATGATAATAATGATAATAATAATAATAATCATAATAATAATAATAATAATAATAATAATAATAATAATAATAATAATAATAATAATAATAATAATAATAATAATAATAAAGTCCCAGGGCACAGGGCGTATACAATTAAGACGGCATTAAAAGGACACCTCACTGCGCTTGTGCAGCCATTTTATACTGCCTACATCTCCAAATGCGCACCGTTTTGTCCAGTTTAATGACCCCTCCAAATGTTCCAGGGAAAAGTTAACCTCAGTGGCCGTAATGGCACTGTCCACTCATATAATTGTAATTGTTGAATATTACTATGATTATTACTAGGATTATTACTAGGATTATTACTTTCGGTATTACTTGATTATTCCTTAATTGTTTTTGATTACTGTCAGTCATTTTTCATGGATAAAGGTAGGTACGCGAATGACAAATTGAAAACGAGGTTGGGCCACTGACATGTGCCCGGTGGTTGTACGTGCTGGTCAACGTTATGGGATGGGGTGAGGAGCGTGCTGGGAAAGGAAAAGGGAGAGGCTGAACGCTCGGGTTTGTTTATAGTTCATCTGGGAGGAGAGAGGAAATGGATGAATGGACGTTTGGTGCTACTTGTTTTATGTCTGGATGCTTTCTTCTATACTGGTTGTGTGTGAGTGTGACTGCCAATGATTGTTGTACACGGCAAAATGAGTTGTCCACGTTGTGTGTTGGGACAATGAAGATTCTGATTCTGATTCTGATTTGTTTTTCGCTGACCAGTCATTTTTGTATGACAATCCATTCAGAATGAAAGCTAGTCGAGGAGTGATTTGATAGGAAGAAAGTATCCTTTCGGGCGGATGGAGAAGGTGATCAAAGGGTGAATCAGCAAGTCGCACTTCCGATCTGCCTCTTCGGGCATAATAATACCAAACCACTGCAGATTTGTTTATAAAGGGAAACAATCATCGTTTTACGTTGCTGCTTTGAAGTAACTCTAGTCCCATCTCTCTGGGCGAAACAACCCTTACTTGTTTTGTACACAGACTTTGGTCGCCATTGGTTTCACGCGCTGCTCCGCCGGCGTTTTGCTTTTCGTCCCGCTCTCACTCCTGTACATGGATACTCCAGCTTACAGAGGTACCGATGGCATTGGCCAAAGCAGTTCAGTTGAGTACCATGCATTACTATTTCCTGTACATGGACACTCCGCTTACAGAGGTACCGATGACATTGGCCAAAGCACTTCAGATGAATACCATGCTTTACTATTTCCTGTACATGGACACTCCGCTTACAGAGGTACCGATGACATTGGCCAAAGCACTTCAGATGAATACCATGCATTACTATTTCCTGTACATGGACACTCCGCTTACAGAGGTACCGATGACATTGGCCAAAGCACTTCAGATGAATACCATGCATTACTATTTCCTGTACATGGACACTCCGCTTACAGAGGTACCGATGACATTGGCCAAAGCACTTCAGTTGAATACCATGCATTGCTATTTCCTGTACATAGACACTCCGCTTACAGAGGTACCGATGACATTGGCCAAAGCAGTTCAATTGAGTACCACGCATTGCTATTTCCTGTACATGGACACTCCGCTTACAGAGGTACCGATGACATTGGCCAAAGCAGTTCAATTGAGTACCATGCATTGCTATTTCCTGTACATGGACACTCCGCTTACAGAGGTACCGATGACATTGGCCAAAGCACTTCAGTTGAATACCATGCATTGCTATTTCGTTTATCGTTTTATCGTCTTTATATAGCGCTTTTCCAACTCAACGGCGGCTCATGTCGCTGGCCCAAAGGGGAGCTAACTCAAACCGCCCGAGGCGCCCACTTGCTGTCTTAGGCGCACTGTCTGACGCCCTGGACAACTGAGCACTATCATAGGCGCGATTGGCAATGGGGGAGAAAGGACCTAGTGCTTGCTGGCGTTCTTTACGTAGCTGGCACTCACTTAGGCCATGAGCGTCAGGATCTTTAAAGTCCATGCTATGGAATGCGCGCGCACACATGCTCGACCTCGGTATATACTCTCATCGGAAGGGCTAAAGGTAGGTAGACCGGGGCGATTGTTGGGTGTTTCGGACAGCTATGCCAACCAACAGAGAAAGGTTGTGTATTGGCTGGACTGAACCAAACAAGACAGTACTCACCGAAATTGTCGTTGCTGAAGTTATGAAAACAAAAAACGCAAGTTCTTCTCTATACCCCTTCTTCTTATTCTCCACCGCACCCCCCCCCCCCCCCCACATCCTAGCCCATCCCTACCCTCAACCCCCATCACATTCTCCACAGCCCAGCCTTCCTTGGAGTCAGTGAACAGTCAGTACTAAAAGGGCATAGAGCTAAAATGTCGGAGACGGGATAACACGTTGTGACAAGCGGCAAACACACTTAGCGGATGAGACTGTAGAAACCGGGAATAAAACTGCTTACCTAAAAGGCCACAAATCCCAAGGCTTTGTTTACTGTTGGCTAAAACGCGGTTACCCTAAAATTCGAATTGTTATCACATGACACAATGACGAAATGGGCTTTTCATGATTCTTTTTAATAATTGTAGAGAACCAAGAATGCTACCAAAAATTGTTATAGATAATAACGAAATAAAGTATGTAAATGAAGTTAAATTCCTTGGTGTATATCTAACTAAAAAATTAAAATGGAAAAGACATATAGAATACGCTTGTCAAAAGGCAGTAAAAAGCTATAATTTACTAAAAATAATAAGCCGAAAGGCCTGGGGACAAGATACCAAAACCCTCATACATATAGCTTTAGCCTTAGTCAGATCTAAACTGACATATGGACAGGAAGTCTTTTTCTCTGCTCCTAAAACTTATCTTAGGAGATTGCAAAGTCTAGACAGCAAGTCCATAAAATTAGCGTTAGGTGTACCAATACATACACAAACACTTAAAGCTTACAAGTTAGCAGGAGTCATATCCCTTGAAGAATGGAGAAAAATTTCTTGTGCAAAATATATTGTACGAGCTGCATCTGTATATAATAATAATGATGATGAGATACATTTTAGGTCTGATATGATTTTTTCAAAACGTGCACAGAAAATACCATTCTTAGAATCAATAGCAACTTTTACAAAAGATTTAATTGATGATTTATCTAATGACATACAATCTTTTCCTAAAAATATTATTTCTCCAACACCTATGTGGGAGCTTGAAACTGCTCATTTTGACATACATTATAGTTTAGAAAAGAAGAATGAAAATGCAAATTTATTATCAAGTGATGTTCGTTGTCATTTGGAGAAAAATTATTCTCAACACCTTCAAATCTATACTGATGGATCGGTTTTAGAGACAGGGGAAGCTGGAGCAGGCTATGTAATTCCAGCTCTAAAATTGCAAAAATGTTTCTCTTTGAGTTTAAATACTTCTATTTTTGCTTGTGAACTTATTGCAATCCTTATGGCATTAACTAAAATTTCAGATCTTTGCTTAAATGCATTTCAAGTTGTTGTATGTGTTGATTCGATGTCAGTTTTAGATGCTTTACAATCTTATGGTCATACTGAACGGCATGAAATTATTTTAGAAATTCAACATTTAGTCCACAATCTCATTATTAATGGTACAAAGGTAAGCTTCTGTTGGCTACCTTCACATTGTGGTTTTCTGTTTAATGATAGTGCGGACAAAGCAGCAAAGAAAGGAGCTAAAAATATCAATGCTCAGAGTATTCAACTAAAAAAATCCCCTAAGGAAATTAAACGTATGATCGAAGAGAGGTTAACGAAACATGTTGTATTTAATACACTTTTTCCTGTAGACTGTAGACTTTCGAGAACAGTTTTTACTATGGCTAACAGAATAATGTTGAATGCCATAAAAACAAAGTATTGTCCAGATGCCCATTGTGTATGCAATGAGACTTTTTCATTATATCATTTACTTTTTGGTTGCCGTCATTTTCTGCCTCTAATAACTGTGCATCTGCATGACATAAAAACATTAGATGATATTAATTTTCATCAAAGTGCATTGTTAGCAAAACTTTTGATGGATTCTCCTGTGGCTAGATTTGTGTAAATAATTTTATTTTATTTTATTTATTTATTTATTTATTTATTTTTATTATTTTTTTTTTAAATTTTATTTATTTATTTATTTATTTAATTTCCCCCCCCTCCCCCCCCCCCCGCCCCCGTCTTATCATCTTTGGTGGAAAAGACGTAAATAAAACAACCAACCAACCAACCAACCAACGAAATGGGCTTCCGTTGCTCAAATGTCCCATTTCGGTTCTAACCGAAAATGATTTCCCCCGTTTTTAACGGTACATCGATACCCCAGTGGCATGACCTTTGACCCTATTTGTGAGTGAACCACGTTGCTTGGAGAATGCGTCTTTGCTGTGTGGGGTAGGGTGGGGTAGGGAGGGGTAGGGTGGGGTCCATTCCATCAGCCTAAAACCAAAATCATTACGAGCAATTTGTTTTACGGTTTCTGCCTCTTCCCGGTTTTTAGTAGCCTCTAATTTCAGCTCCTAAAAAATAATATTGGGAATTGGTTGGCTAGCCAACGACTGTTGAAATTAATAATTATACGCAAAAACTACGGAATTTATTTAATTAAAAAAAATAACTAAACTTTCGAAAGAGTTTTTTTTTTTTTTTTTTTTGGGGGGGGGGGGGGGGGTAAGCTTATTTTTTCAGTGAGGCAACACTCACTGTGAATGTTGAAAGGATCTGTCGAGGGCCGGCGTGGTCAAAAAGAGTCCCCTTAAAAAGGTTGCGATGAGGTCAAAGGGCGTGAAGAATGTAGATAACACCTGGTCTTTGGCGAAGAGGGAGAGAGGGTGGTCCTTCAGGAGGCTCGCGTGTCGACAGCTACTAAAGGACTTGCAGGCAAACCACTAGTCAGCTATGTTAGCGGCACATGGACTGTGCGTGTGCGTGCGTGCGTGTGTCTGTGTGTGGTCGCCACGCTTTGCCACGCCTGACTGCCAAATCGGCACGCTGACAGGACGCAAAATGCATGGCCATGGATCCAACGACCACAGTCCCAGGTTCGCAGCCTTGTGAAGCGCACGCCTAACTCAGACTAAAACAGCAACCGTACTGTACCCCTCTCCACAGTCTCCACTGCTCAGTTTGCAGACGACGACAACGACGACGATGACGACGACGACTCAAAAGAGAACGTTGAAGGGTTAAGTTCCAAACTGAAAACAACGGATGCGTAAACAACATTACGCTGGTGTCCTCACTATCACTGACTATAGAACAACATTACGCTGGTGTCCTCACTATCACTGGCTATAGAACAACATTACGCTGGTGTCCTCACTATCACTGACTATAGAACAACATTACGCTGGTGTCCTCACTATCACTGGCTATAGAACAACATTACGCTGGTGTCCTCATTATCACTGGCTATAGAACAACATTACGCTGGTGTCCTCACTATCACTGGCTATAGAACAACATTACGCTGGTGTCCTCACTATCACTGACTATAGAACAACATTACGCTGGTGTCCTCACTATCGCTGACTATAGAACAACATTACGCTGGTGTCCTCACTATCACTGGCTATAGAACAACATTACGCTGGTGTCCTCATTATCACTGGCTATAGAACAACATTACATGTACGCTGGTGTCCTCACTATCAATGACTATAGAACAACATTACATGTACGCTGGTGTCCTCACTATCACTGGCTATAGAACAACATTACGCTGGTGTCCTCACTATCACTGACTATAGAACAACATTACGCTGGTGTCCTCACTATCGCTGACTATAGAACAACATTACGCTGGTGTCCTCACTATCACTGGCTATAGAACAACATTACGCTGGTGTCCTCACTATCACTGACTATAGAACAACATTACGCTGGTGTCCTCACTATCACTGGCTATAGAACAACATTACGCTGGTGTCTTCACTATCACTGACTATAGAACAACATTACGCTGGTGTCTTCACTATCACTGACTATAGAACAACATTACGCTGGTGTCCTCACTATCACTGGCTATAGAACAACATTACGCTGGTGTCCTCACTATCACTGACTATAGAACAACATTACGCTGGTGTCCTCACTATCACTGACTATAGAACAACATTACGCTGGTGTCCTCACTATCGCTGACTATAGAACAACATTACGCTGGTGTCCTCACTATCGCTGGCTATAGAACAACATTACGCTGGTGTCCTCACTATCGCTGGCTATAGAACCGTAGTCAGCTCTGAACTGGAAAGTGCACAGATCTCCGATTTCGTCTGGCAGTAACGAGTGCAACCCATAATGGCCAAGAATTAAGCCTGACCCTTCTGGGTTTTATGCTTTGCTTATGGCTTTTTGTTTCACGAAAGGCGAGGTCGCTCACGCAGTGGCAAGTTGTTGGCCGTGTCGTCGTCGTTATATGAAACGCAGATCAGCAGATTAATTCTACTATTTATTAAGATCAAGATAGAGTTTGTTTCATCACAAGGCAGTACGGTTTGCACACGATATAAGCCATTTTTATTAGGGAGTTACTTTTCAACCACCTTGTGTGACGGTGGGTCTATTGTTGCTGGGCTCTGCACAATGGAATGCTATTACCCATTCGTCTTTCGTCTGTGGAGATCGGCTAGTTAATCTCCCGGTGACTAATCTTAATACATTTATAAGTTTAGCTCAGTCCCTGCTTTAGTCTTCAGGTAGAGAGATCTATCAGAGCATAGCTCCTTCTCCTATAGGGTCAAGCACAGAATGACTATATAGTCCTGTGGTCAGCCAGAAGCCCGGGATTTCTATACTACAAGAGGCTCGCTCTTGCGTGGGTGGGTGTTACTGGCCATATGTCAGCTGAATGAGGTCACTGCCTAACTGAGCCAGCGTCAGCGTACAGATGCTTAGCCCACAAATGACTAGCGTCGTCTGCTGTACGACGACTTTAATTTACACAGGGTAGATAGAGCAGGCTGACTTATTTAAGGCGAGAAGCCGTAGTGCTGTGTTAAACTGGTCCTCTTATGACAACTTGTACCTTAACTTGGCCAAGGCAATGACGAAAGTGTGAGCTGCCGAGATATTTATATAAAATCTTAAACCTGGAGACCCATTTTTTCCTAATTTAAAACAAAACACTTGGATGAACTCAAACCCACTCATTAATGTGAGTGGCATTCCCCCATTGCATAATTGCGAAAGCGTGTGTCTTCCACCAAATAAAAAAAAATTAAAATTTTAAATTCTGTCCAGTTTGAAGTGACAGGTTCCGATAAAACACGCCCAGATCTGGGTTGGAACCGCACAGCGTTTGCCATGATTTCTCTGTGGGGAAGTGATTAAATGTCTCCCTGGGGTGACTAGCCGGATTACTCCAAACTAAAAGTTTAAAGGCGCGGGAGAAAAGATGATAAAAAGGTAGGACGAAGAGGGAAAGCGAGAGAGAGACAGAGAGGGGGGGAGAGAGACAGAGAGAGAGAGACAGAGAGAGAGGGAGAGAGAGAGGGAGAGAGAGAGAGGGAGGGAGAGAAAGAGAGAGAGGGAGAGAGAGGGAGAGAGAGAGAGTAAAAGTCTAAAATGTTGGCATTGGTTACATTATTACCTATCTATTTAACACAGAACTGGTTATATTGTTCGGATAACCATCCATTTTGGTTAGCAACATTTCCTGTCCAGAAAGAACGTGCTTACTTCTTGTCCATTGTGTACGTGCGTCTCGAGCGACGTGGGTTCGAATCCTGACTTCAGCAAACTATTTTGTGATTGCTGGGTAGTAGTGGCCAGCGCTTTGAGAAGCTCTCTGAGCTTGTAAGTGCGCTATGTAAGAGTAATCTCTTTCTTTATTTCTTTTCCATTGTGCCAGTGTCAGTGCCTTTACATGTAAAATGTGAGGGCCATTTGTTCGTGTTTCGTGGGTCTGTGGGTTTCAGTTCATTTTGTCTTGATCAGAAGACGATGCGTTGTATTATCATGCTTTGTCGTACATTTCTTAATAAATTGTCAAAATGTGTGTGTGTGTGCGTGTGGTGTGTGTGTGTGTGTATGAGTGCTTGTCTGCCAGTTTGCCTGTCTGTCTGTCTGTCTGTCTGTCTCTCTCTCTCTCGCTCTCTCTCTTCTCATACATTAACGGTATCGATGGTGTGTGTGGTAATTGTTAGTAACAACGAGTTCAGATGGGATATTGTGATGTTGTCATATTAACCAATAATATCATGGACAATGGTTGAGTTGTAGACATCTCTTCCTTGTTTTTGTATTCAAACCATCGTGCCTACCACAGACGCTTTCGCTGGGGTGTTATATTTAGAGTAAGCCTTGATGCTATTAACAGGCGCATTAAACGAATGACTTCACTGACTTAAGTCACGTCAAAACAGTTCTCTTGACAGAAGTTATTAATTGACTTAATCTTGTGGGTTTATTTTTTGTCGGCGGGGAAATACTCACGGTGAATATGTGAAAAGGATCTGGGAGGATCACGTGGTTGATCTTGGGGCCTGGCCGGCTATGATACTTTCAGCCTCGCTTTCGGTATTCCCCCTTTAGCCTCACGATGGAGGGCTTCCACCTCGCTTTGGGGATCTTCGCCACCAGAGCCTCCTCGGTCATTGTGAATATTACCTGTCTGTCACTCCAACTCTAACAACACGCTCCATTCCCCCTCCTCTCAACCCCCCCCCCTCTCTACCTGTCTGTCACTCCAACTCTAACAACACGCTCCATTCCCCCCTCCTCTCAACCCCCCCCCCTCTTTCTCTCTCCCTCTCTGTCTTTTCCCAGTGTACTTATTTTCACTCGATTGGTGGCATCGTCTAAGTCCTTAAGGTCCACGATGCTGTTCTGAGGTTGAGCTCCGTCACGGTCCATTACTTTCTTGGATTTGTTTATTGAAGTGTGTCGTTCTTATATCGCGGCTTCCCCAGCTCCAGAGCTGTCCCAGGCGCTGGCTGATGCAGGATCTGACTCCAGCCGCTCGGGATGCCCACTTGCTTGCATCGCCTCACGCCCCAAACAACTGAGCACCATTCTGGGCAACAGGGGATGAGGGAGAAGGGACCTAGTGCATGTTGGGTGGATTGATGTAGCACCGGTTTGGGACATGAGCGTCAGCATCTTTAAAGTCCACGAAATAGAATGACTGCATGCACAGGCTAGACCTCGGCTTATTTATCTCAACCGAAGAATAAAACCAAAAACCCTATTCTCTCTACTTTGTATTGCAAGTGAACAGTATGGTACACTTTTTTTTTCTGTCCTGAAACCTACCTCCACTTTGGAGCATTTATCAGCCGACGAAATGAGATAAAATGCGTTTCATTAAAACTCGACAAAGTCCTAGATAAAAATTCAATAACAACTTTGTCAAACCTGTCAGTTTTATACAGGTCCACACGTATGGTTGGAAAATAAAATAGTAGAGGAATACAAATGGTGAATTGTTTCTGTCCCAACAGTGGCCCCATTCTCAGATGGTAGTTATTCATTTGAAGGAAACAAAAGGAGTTTAGGCCTACCTGTTATACTGGTCCAACAGGCAGCCCGTCCCGCAAGCCTTTTTTTACGCGCCATAAGCATGCTGTGACAGCATGGATTGTCAACACTTTACAAGTGACTGTCAAACAATCAATCAACACTACTTTCAGATACATTCACCTCCATTTTGGATATTTCTGTCAGTATACGGTATACGTTTAGAATCGCTTCCGATATACATGTACTGAGACTCGTTCATCATTGCTATAAACACCTCATTTTTAAATTCTCGTAGCTCCGGTTGCGGTGCTATCAGTCTCGTTTTCAATACATTAGCGTCGCTTTGAGATCCCTTTTAGCCTCGCAGTGGATACTTTCAGTCTCGTTTTGGAAGCTTTCAGCCTCCTGTTCGGTCTCCGACCCCTTTCCCTCGGATTAAGTATTTCTCCAACAAGATAAGCTATTCCAATCCCTGTTTTTTACTTGGCGAACGTAACTCAATATAGTAGTATTGAATTGAAAGTGGAAGAAGAAGAAAACAGAGCGAGAGAGACAGATAGACAAACTGACCGAGAGACAAACAAGAGGGTGATAGAGAACGAATTCGAAAGAAGAGAAAGAGAAAGAGAAAGAGAAAGAGAAAGAGAGAGAGAGAGAGAGAGAGAGAGAGAGAGAGAGAGAGAGAGAGAGAGAGAGAGAGAGAGAGAGAGAGAAGTGGAGAATGAGAGAAAAAAGGAGGAGTGACATTATTGTGCAGACTTAAAGATGAATAGAGAGTGAAGGCGACAAGCGAGAGACAAGTTTGTTCTTCGTTTACATTGAGCACAAGGAGCGGCTAAAGGCAATCAGTAGACCTATTTACCTCCAGCCGCTCAACCAACCAACGTAATAATAATAATAATAATAATAATAATAATAATAATAATAATAATAATAATAATAATAATAATAATAATAATAATAATAATAATAATAATAATAATAATAATAATAATAATAATAATAACAATTCCACTATAATTTCATTGTTGAATATCTATATATATAAATTGCTTAGCCGGAAGTCCTTCTTCGCCTCTACTGCAAAGTTTGTCCGGTATGGACGCTGATCTGGGCAGGTGCTGGGCGCTGCGGATCGGCCTGCTGTGCGCTCAAAACCTGCGAAATCGTTATAGCTGACATTTCCTTACCGAACGTTTAACCGTTTCTGAGATAAATAAATAAACAAAATGTCCACAAACTGCAATAGCCTCATTTCGCGCGCTTCCGATTCAACCCGTGTCAAGAACGTGCCGTTTCGTAATACCGTAAATTTTGTTTTAGTTCCATTCAAAACACTTTTGCACTCATGTCACCAATCTTACAAAATTGTGTGTTTAACTAATTACATTTGATTAATTAAAAATCGAATCGAGGTTTCAGCATGTTTTCCCATATACACCAAAAAATTGATGGTCTTTATACGAAGCCTTGGTAGCTCACTTAGTAAGACATTCGTCTACCGTGCAAGCGACCCAAGTTCAAATCTCCCGCGAGCCATTTTTTTTATGTTATTTTTTTTTACACTACAATATGGATAATTTTCTTTTCAATTTAGGCTTTTTACTTTTAACTTTATTATTATTATTATTATTATTATTATTATTATTATTATTATTATTATTATTATTATTATTATTTATATTATTATTATTATTAAACTCATAATAATAATAATAATAATAATTATTATTATTATAATTATAATATCTTATATCAAATTTTATTTTAAAACCTTGGTGTTTTTTATGATTTCTATTTGTATTATTCTATATTCAATATTATTATTATTATTATTATTATTATTATTTTTATTATTATTATTATTATTATTATTATTATTATTATTATTATTATTATTATTATTATTATTATTATATTATTATTATTATTATTATTATTATTATTATTATTATTATTATTATTATTACCAAGGTTCGGGATGGGGTGGTACGTGTAGGTAAAAGGGGGCTACGGGTAGGTTTAAAGGGGCATGGGTAGGCATAACGGTGATACGGGTATATATAAGGGGGTATGGTGATGGTCGATTCCTTTCATCCATACCTGCGAAACGATCAACGGGGAAGTATCAAGGAGGGTACAGGTAGGTTACAAGGGGGGTACGGAAAGTATCAAGGGTGTATGGGGAGGTATCAAGTGGGTTCGGGGAGATATCAAGGGGGTATGGTGAGGCATCATGGGAGGCGGGGAGATATCAGGGGGGGGGGGGTATGGTGAGGTATCAAGGGGGATATGGGGAGGTATCATCGTCCAAATGAAACTCGCAGACAACAGTTGTCTCTCTGTCTACATTTTAAACTGCAACCTGTGTACCCTGGCTTGCCAGGGTACAAAACCACTAGTATGTTTATAAATATAAATCTATTGATTTAGCACAGTCTTAAAAATGTGAGGTGTAAGTATACTTGAGTGTGTGCGTGTATGGGCTTGAGTATATGTTCTTATGTTTTATGTGTGTGTCTGAGATAGAAAGAGAGAGAGACAGAGAGAGACAGAGAGGGAGAGGGAGATATTTATAAAGTCTACGTAATTTGTATTCAAATGCATGATTGTTTCTTATTTTTCCCATCATATATTTTAATGTAACAGTAGTCTTTAAATATCCATTACCTTTAAATATGATTTACCTATCAGTGTATATATGTGGGCGTGTGAGCGAGAGATCGGGTGCGTTTGTGTGTGTATTAAATGTTGTCAAAGCTTGTGTGTGATATAGTATATACATTTGTCCATTTTTGTATACTTGACATGTCCATTGGGATTGCGCTTAATGCTGCCACTATGTATGCAAGATCTTTTAATGGAAGTCTTAAAAGGTGTAAGTGTGAAGTGTGTATGGGTGTGTGTGTGTGTGGGTGTGTGGGTGCGTGTGTGGGTGTGAGGATGTTTACACGGCGTTATTGGGACAAACTAGTGCAAGTTTACATACGTTCTTTGGACAGACCTCCTTGTTGGGACGTCCATTTAATGATCCGTGAGGGTTAGGGTTAGGGCTAGAACACTTTAAAGTACTTAAAAAGGGGGTCGTAGCACGACCCATTGTCCACAGAACGTATGTGGCGATAGAGGAAAGTCCAAATAACGGTGTCTGCGCAAGTATGTATGTGTGTGTATGTGCGTGTGTGTGTGTGTGTGTGTGTGTGTGTGTGGGTGTGTGTGTGTGTGTGTGTGGGTGTGTGTGTGTGTGTGTGTGTGTGTGTGTGTGTGTAGGTGTGTGTGTGTGTGTGTGTGTGTGTGTGTGTGTGACTTTTACCAACATGGGAGCGATGTCCATATGCAATGTATGTTGTCATCTGGCTGAAACAAATGATGTATTCTGTATCATGTTTACTTTGATCTGCGTAGTGGCCTGTGGAACGCATGTTTGGAATTTTGACGCCACACTCTTAATACGATATATTACAGCGGATTGGATCGGTCAATTGTTCAACCTTCAGCCAATGAAAGCGCTCCTTTTATCAACAGTGGGGCGATATATCACAGCGTATTGGATTGATCAATTGTTCAAACTCATCCTCCAATGACAGCACGTCTTAAAAAGTTTCATCTCAATCTTTTATGGAAGTGTTAAAGCACTGAAATCCAAAATGTCGCTTCTAAAAGTTGGAGTTTCCAGCAGCAGTGAGAAAAAAGACTTGGGCGGTTTGGTGGGGTTTTTTGCCTTTACTATGTGGGCAAGTACATTTTTGAGCGGGAAAGTTAAAAATGACATACTGCTTACCCGGAGCAAGCTTTTGTTTGAAAAATTTGGCAAACTCTGTCTTAATTTTCACCCAGCTTAGTCGATATATACACTGGCGAGCTGAGAACCCATCGAAATGGCCATCTGTATCTGTGGCTCCAAATAGGATAAGAGACTTCGGTAACTCTGTAAGCCCGCTGCAAGAGCGGTGCCCCTTCCACAGGGTATGCTCGGCATGTAAATATGGCATCTATCAATGCACGCCTCTAAAGAGAACGGAAGGAGGAATTAATTGTTCAGCGTCCTACTACAGCAACTAGGTGTATGTTTTCTGCAAACCGAATCCTTTTTGTGTTTTCTACTGGGTGAAGCAAGGTATGCTTGTAAACTCAGCCGACATGAATTTGCACACATAATTAATTGTACGATAGTCTTGCAACTCGTGTCAGACCGATCGAATTTAGATATGACGTAACTCTACTTGGATTAAGATGTAATTCTAACAAGTTTTTAAAGATTGGTAAGCCTTGTTTTCACTAACAAACACTCGAGGGACTAAGGCTTGATGTAGTTCTACGCTGATTTTAGGTTACAGTCACATGACACCGCAGAAAAAGAGAGATCAAAGAGAGAAACGGAATACAAGACAGACAGGGAAAAGAGAAATCAAAGAGAGAAACAGAATACAAAACAGACAGAGAAAGAGAGAATGAAAGAGAGAACCGGAACACAAAACAGACAGAGAAAGAGAGAAGGAAATAGAGAAACAGAACACAAGACAGACAGAGAAAGAGAGAAGGAAAGAAAGAAACGGAATGAAAGACAGACCGAAAAAGAGAGAAGGAAAGAGATAAACGGAATTCAAGACAGACAGGGAAAGAGATAAAGAAAGAGAGAAACGGAACACAAGACAGACAGAGAAAGAGAGAAGGAAAGAAAGAAACGGAATGAAAGACAGACAGAAAAAAGAGAGAAGGAAAGAGATAAACGGAATACAAGACAGACAGATAAAGAGATAAGGAAAGAGATAAACGGAATACAAGACAGACAAATCCAGTAGAGAATAGACCAAACCGTGGAAGAACTGAAAAGCACAAAGTCTGGCACCTTCATGTCCAGCTATTGTTTGATGACATGTCCAACAACTACAGGGCGCCCTTTGTTTTGTACGTGTTTCTGTGGAATAAAACTGACGACACAAAAACCGAAAACGAAAACAAAGATGGGCAAGCCATTGAAATGTATTTCCAGATGTTCAAACACGTACACTCAAAACCAGCAGTTTCAAAAGTGTCACTTTTCGCCGTGGCGGTGTTATGATTCGGGTTTAATCCTTTTACAAAAACGCAATACAATACAATACAAGGTTATTGCTTTAGGTCCAGCGGACTCTTCCGAGCCAAATCAGGACCAACAAAAACGCAAAATGGAAACATAGAATGATGAGTCACAATCTGAACTATGTGCAAGCACAATATTATTATTTTCAGGTCGGTGCAATTTCATATAAAGCGTACAAACTTTGTTGTTGTTGTTGTTGGTTTCTTTTTTTAATATTAAATTTACCTCAGCGCCATTGACCTTCGAAAAAAGACAAAAAGGTGAATGACACAAAAGGTTTAAGCGGTGGTTAAAGTGTCTGCATAATGCAAATAATCACAATCGTTATGACCATTCTTGACAAACCGCAAAATAATGTGTTTTGAACAAAGATGTGGAATTCGGAGCGACTGGCTGATTGACCAACAACTGGATAGTCATTCAATGCTTGGCGGTGAGTTGAAGTACTTGTGTGCCAACAATCATAAAAATCGGTTCCGCAGTTTTTTTAACTAAGAGAGCAAATCGTGTTTAAAACATACAAAAAATGACCCAGAGATCTTGGCCTAGACCAAATATGATGGCACGCGACGCTGACCACCAACTCAGGTAATGTCCCAACTACGTTTAATCCAAATCAGTTCAGTAGTTTATGAGATACGACGTGGCTCTTTCTGATTCCCTACTTAGTTATTTACTGCTTACAGGGTCCAGCGGACTGCAAAGAGCCGAATCAGCACCACAAAATCAAGATCACAACTTAGTTGAAAGAGGACTCGCCCCTGATCCGTACAAAAGAAAAGCTCAAACAACCCTAGTGGTAACACTGAAGGTACTCCCCAAGCTGGTTACTTTACAATAAAGGCATCCCATGCAGGGGACGCTGAGGCTATACGTTAATTTATCGAACCCCCGTTTACAAAAACAAATTAGAATATAAACATCATTATAAAATTTCAACAAAACACATACATACAAAATGCCTACATTGCTAAATAATAATATCATAGGAAGCCCTAGTGACCATTTGGCATGGCAGAAAGCGTCCAGTATTCCCAAGCTTATACAACAGACCTCATCCACAAATGAGGAGTTTTGGAACAGTTTTCAAGAATAAAGGTAGGTGACTGGTCGAGCCAAGAAGATCGTAGAGTACATGTAGGTTGATAAAACAGATTAGGAATGAGAAAGAACAAAGGAGAAACAGCGACAGTGGGAATTTAAAGCACTAAATTTGAAGAAGGAGGTAGAAGAAGAGGGAGACCAAAAAAAGAGGTAGGAGGACAACATTCAAGAATGGACTGGTTGGGCACCGAGCGAAACCATCAGAGTTGCTGAGGACAGAGAAAGATGGAGTACGTTGGTTAAACGATCATCTGTGGTGCTCCTACGACCTCCGAGTTACGGGATAGGATAGAATAGGAAATTTGCAGAAAGTGGGGATACTATTTATACAGATATCCCCGGCACCCCCATTGATTCCCTAATATTTCAAAGTATTTCCTGATAATATCCAATAAAATGACAAAGAAAAAAAAAAGCCGTGACAGCCAGACAGCAAAACCCAAAAGGAAGATGAGAGAACTTCAAACGATCTTTCAAAGACAAAAAGACAAAAAAAAACATGTAAAAACCGCGACATCCTTTTTTGCAAAAACCTTTTTCGTCAAAATGTCAAAATGTCCAATGACAAATTCAAGGATATTAAAACCAAACCTTGGGTTTCTCTTTTTTTTAACACGCTACACACACACACACACGCTCTCTCTGTCTCTCTGTCTCTGTCTGTCTGTCTGTCTGTCTGTCTGTCTCTCTCTCTCTCTCTCTCTCTCTCTCTCTCTCTCTCTCTCTCTCTCTCTCTCTCTCTCTCTCTCTCTCTCTCTCTCAACCTTCTTTTAGCTGTTCTGTTCGTCCCTTGTGACAACCCGTTTCCATGATAGCATCGGATCATCGCTTCGAACTGCGACACCTCAACAGAAATAAAGAAAGAAACAAGCTGGCAAGTTTTTTCAAAAGTACTCCGAGACACTCACATAGGTCGGCCTAAAAAAAAACATGTTTAAAAGTGTTAATTTTGGTGGAGCTGTACTGACTCGGTTATATCCTAAAGCATCATCGAATACTATTGAATTATCTTGCACCCTAAAATAATTGTCACAATCGGTTCAGCCAAAAGTTAGATACAGCGTAACAGTGTTTCGAAAATGGTGGACCGCGGCGACCTTGACCTTTAAGGCAGTGCAAATATGAATGCTTTAAAAGGCTGAATAGTTAAAGTATCTGTACGGATACAATTATCAACATTGGGGAAGTATTTATTTTTAGAATTATGGAAAAAAAATGTTTTGAATACAAAAGTGAAATTGGAACCGACGGATCGCTGATACGACCGACTTGCCACTGAATGCCACAGGATGATTAGCCATGAGTTGAAATACCTGTTTGCCAAAAAAATATTCTAAATCGGTTCAGCCGTTTTCGAGATATAGAGTAAGACGTGTTTAGCAAAACAATTACTCCCAACGACCTTGACAATCGCGATAGAGCCAAAAATGATAGCACGGGAGGCTGGACACTAAAACCCTTAATGTTCGTATAGAGTTAGGTCAAAATCCGTTCAGTTGCTCCTGAGATATGGCGTGCAACGGACCGACCGACCGACCAACAGACAAAGTGACATTTGGCTCGTTCTGATTGCCAACTATTTTAAAGGATTCCAGATGTTATATAGGAATATAAAAAAAAACGAAAATAATATTTTATCTCGACATTGTAATGCGTGGATGCAGAGCGATTTTCTTGTATTATCGGTTTTCTCGTTCCCAACAAAAAGTGCGCATTTAAAATCAATTGAAATTTTATGGCGAGAATAAGAAAGACGAGTTGCAAGAAGCGGGATAAAAATAAAGTGAAAGAAAAATTGAGAGAGAGAAATAATGAGAAGAAAGAGAAGTACTTAGGAGAGAAGCGAAGCAAGACGGAGAAATGAAATTACATAAGAACGAAGGAGATTGATAGAAAGAAAGAAAGAAAGAAAAAGAAAGAAAGAAAGAAAGAAAGAAAGAAAGAAAGAAAGAAAGAAAGAAAGAAAGCGATAAGTAGAAAAGAAAAAAAAAGGGAATAAAGATAACAGAAATAGAAGAAGGAAAGAAGATAGATGAAGAAAATTTTTTATTTTATTTATTTATTTAATTGCTCTTATATAGCGTTTTTTTTCCAGCTCAAGAGCTGCTCAAGGCGCTGGCTGATACAGGATCTAACTCAAGCGGTCGCGGCGCCCATCTGCAGCCTTTGGACGCATAGTGTGACGCACAGACCACTGAGCACAATCCTGGGCGATCGGGGTTGGGGAGAAGGGACCTAGTGCCTACTGAGTGTATTTCTGTAGCCGGCACTCTCCCGTCTAGGTCTTGAGCGTCAGGATCTTTAAAGTCCCTACGATTGAGTGTACACGTGCACAAGGAAGAAAGTACGCGAGCAACAAAGCAAAAGAAAGCAAACTTATTCAGAGGCAGTGTAGTGGTTTGACTACAAACGTTTCATGTTAAGCAACGTCCAGCGGGATTAGTTCTTGGATGATCGACCATTGAATGTTGAGCGTTACATTACATTTCATGATTATTGCTTTAGGTCCAGCGGACTCTTCCGAGCCAAATCAGGACCGGACCACCCCCGATCCGCATAAAGGATCTGCTGAAACAACCCTAGTGGTAAAACTGAAGGCTCTCCACCAGCCAGTCACTTTACAATAAAGACATCCCACGCAGGGGACGCTGAGGCTATGCTCTAATTTATCGAGCCCCCGTTTACAAAAACAAAATATAATACAAACGTCATTATACATTATAAACAAAACACATACATATAAAATGCCTACGTTGCTAAATAATAACATCATAGGAAGCCCTAGTGACCACCTGGGAGAAAGCGTCCAATATTTCCAAGCTGATCCAACAGACCTCACACACAAATAAGGAGTCTTGTCCCGGAAGAGTAAAAAAAGGTAAAAAGGTAGTCCCATAGCCTTGTGGCCGTAGGGGAGCGTGATGTTGGAGATCACACTTATCTTGGGCCAGCGTAATGAGGGTGATGCCCAACTCTCTCCCTCGCTGCTTTACCTTCCCCACCCTCAAGAGAGTAGGTACTCAATCACAGTTGAGTCAACTGGGGGCGTTGTTATTTGTCGCTTCACGCCTTAGCGGTCACCCATCCAAGTGCTAACCGCACCGGACGGTGCTTCACTTTCGACACAGTAGCGAGTGCTCCAACCACTGCACTATCCGACACCCCAAATCCCGGAAGAGTTTTCAAGATAAAAGGTAGGTGACTGGTCTAGCGAAGGAGAAGATAGTATAGCAAATTGATAGAACAGAGCAGGAATGAGAAAGAACAAATGAGAAAGACAGCGACAGTGGGAATTTAAAGCACAAAATTTCCAGAAAGTGGGCATACTATTTACAATACAATACAACAAATCTTTATTATCCCATAAGGAACTTCACAGCAATGTATGTCAGGCATATAAAACATATAATATAATTAAAAACAGTCATGTTATAACATTTAACAGAGCTAAAACATCGATACTAAATTTATATACATTCTATAAATCTAATCACTTGCGTACTCTTACACTTCATCTTTTCCTTCAAACACCTATCCACGCACTCTGGTTGTATCACACGTATGTCAATGCCCTTTTTAAACAGTTAAAATATAATAAAAATACATACAGACATAATGTATATCATAAATTTACCACTCTGGACTTATAAAAAAAATTATTTTGTTGCAACAGTGCTAGATAAATTGTTATACTGAAACCCCCGGCACCCCAACGGTGGTTGTTGAGCGTTAACCCCACAGGCAGGTTCAAAGCTGAATAAAACAGGCAGGATATAAAATTACAGTAATATGATTACAGTATTGTCAGTAAAGTGATACTAGTCATCACAAATCATGTTAAATCACATATAATACTAATACTGAACAGATGTCATTGACTAACACTTTGTTCAAATTGTCGTATTGTAAGCTACAGGCTTACTGTGAAGTAACTTCTTAAGACATGTGTGATAAACTGATGCGCTATCTATCTCCTGATGAAACTATGTGATGACAGTGATATCCGAAAAACTGATTAACCTGGTGTGTAGATGATGTCATTCTTCTATTGAAAATTATATGCAGGAACAGATAGAGATAGATAGCGCATCAGTTTATCACACATGTCTTAAGAAGTTACTTCACAGTAAGCCTGTAGATTACAGTATACATATCTATAATGCATAATAGGATATTTGCAGAATCACAGTAACACACCTCTCATTACATTGTCGTAGGGGCAAGCACACACACACACATCCACACACACACACACACGCACACACAGTATAAGCCGATCAAACAGGAATGTTACCAAACCAGGGTACAATTGGGGAATTATCTTTTTTCTTGATATTTACAACCCAGATGTATTTGATAAAAATTAAGTACATTTATGAATGATGTACAGAATTGAGGGGGTAATCTGCCCTTTAAACTTGATTTTGTTTGTAGCGCAGGTAACGATACAGGTGTGTACAATTTCGACTAATTGGAAAGATGCGGTTTCTCGATATTTACGGTTGTGCTATATTGTTTTCGAATGGAAAATATGTTGGTTTCTTTTAATGGGGAAGATTTTTGTTTTCCAATGTTTTTGAACTACCTTATTTGTTACCACGTTTACATTTTTAAAAATCCCCAGTTGTGCGATTATACAAGTACACACACATACACACACGCATACACTTCCACACACACAGCTCCTGCACCCAGAGTAAGTTATGCATTACACTGAGTCATTTACTAAGTAGGCAGCCTTTGGGTTGGAACTATTTTTAGTTCTCCGAGTTCTGAACTTTGGATTACGATAACGACTTCCAAGGGGTAGAAGCAAAAAGTACTGCACGAGCACCTGAGTGCTGTCCTGTGCACTGCAGTGCGCCTTTGGCACGACACGCCTTTCATACAATACATGCGGACTCTCTTGTTGAAGGCTGTTATACGGCATAAGTCCCCGCCGAAATGAGCTGAAAGCGCTCATAATAAATGTATAATTACAGCTGTGCCACAACATAACATAAAGTAACCATGCTGTACAAGTTGTGCAAGATAGATCCTGTATCGACCAGCGCCTTGAGCAGCTCTTGAGCTTCCGATGCGCTATACAACAACGACAAGGTCAAAACATAAACTAGGCAGCTGGGAACCCCCCACATCTCTCCCCCCCACCTCTCCCCTCTCCCCAAAACAAACAAATCAAAAGCCAATGTTGGCTTGTCATTTCTGACGAAGCATTTTAGCGGAATACGTGTACAATCTTCTGATCTGCTATGTTGTATCACCTTCGTCCTTTTTACAATAAGGTGGACATCAACAGTTCAGGAACAAACCTGGTTTCGGACTCCTATGGGTCGTTCGGCGTCCCACGATCTGTCATCTACACCAGCAATATGGAAGCACGAGGTCCCAAAACGTCGATAGGACGTATCGCCCGGCAGCCATTCGAGTTTGGTACTGCTCCCAAGGGAGGTAATAATTATGCACACGGTTACTCGTTTAGTGTAGGGACCAGATCTGCAATTACCGTGAACCCTTGCGGGTCGCTTGTTAAAATGGTTCTGCCTTGTCGAAAACGCCATTTGTAGGTTAAAGTCTGTATACCCAAAGTGTAGTCTAAACACGTACCACTTTTCTTTAGAACCGCACTCTGGCGTCAGCGCATGCCCAAGCAAAGTTCGTGTTTTCGAAGACTGCAGAGTGCGATTAAAAAAAAAACACAACAAAGTAAAAATAAACAAACAAAATGAACAAACAAAATAAACAAAAGCAAAACATGAAAAAATAAACCACGAGAACCCAGTCCTAAGTCAGAAACTCTGAAAGTCACACGTGGTCTTGATAGAAGTTGATCCATTGCCTTTAGTAATAATAGCGGTCAGTGCATGCTAATACCGTATCTTCCTATCCTATCCTATCTTGTCCCGTAACCCGGAGGTCGTAGGGGCACCACAGATGATGTTTAACCAGCATACTCCACATACCGTATCTTACGACTGGGTAAATGACACACCCAGAGACAACACATATTCCACCCATCAGCTACCCTTCTAAACGTCACAAATGTTAAAGCCCGGTTTGCCGTTTGACTTCCCCATTTCTTTTTCATCACATTCGGGTCTCGCTAACGTCGTTATATAGACGGGTTGTCGGCAGCCTTGACCGTAAAAATCATTTCACTGCCTATCCTATCCTATCATATCCTATCCCGTGACTTGAAAGTCGTTGGTACACCACAGATGATCGTTTAACCAGCGTACTCTATCTTTCTCTGTCCTCAGCTGCTTTCGCGACTTCGCCCAGTGTCAAGCCAGTCCATTCTCGAAAGTTTTCCTCCCACCTCTTTTTCTGTCTCCGTCTTCTTCTACCTTCTTGCACCGTGCCTTGCAGGATGGTCTTTGCAAGACCTGATGCTCTGGTGACGTGGTCATACCATTGCAGTTTCTTCACCACTGTGAGCATGTCATCGTGTTGTCCAATGGCCTGTGGGATGGTCTTTCGGACTTCGTCGTTGGAGATATCCTGGGTGTAGGAAATGCAATGAAGTCTTCTGTAGCATCTCATCTCCATGCTTTGTATTCTTCGTTGTAAGTCTGCTGTGATGGTCCATGTTTGGCAAGCGTATAGGAAGATGGAGATGACTAGGGAGCGCAGCAGCCTCCTTACCTTGGAGTGTAGACCGATGTATCTGTCTTTCCAAATGGGCTTCAACCGTGTTAGAGCCGCAGTTGATTGTGCGATCCTGGAGAGTACTTCCTGACGGGACCCACTGTCTGATACATTGGCTCCTAAACATTTGAAGCTATGCACTGTGTTGAGGGATTGGACTTTGATGTCCATGCTGATGCCATTGGTGTTCTTGGTTATCATTTTTATCTTCTCTGCACTAATTTCCATTCCATAGGCTCTGGAGGTAGTGTCAAGCCTCTGTACCAGCTGTTCAAGTTCTTGTTCCTCTCCAGCCAACCCATCAACGTCATCCGCAACATGGAGGTTGGAGATTGCTCTACCCCCTATGCTGACGGTGCCTTCGTGATCTGCAAGGGCATCTGAAATGATGCGCTCCAGGAAGATGTTGAAGGGTGTTGGTTCGGAACTGGTACAGAACAAGAAAAGGCGTGCGTCAAGGAATCCTACTTTCTCCAACATTCTTTCACTGACAGGTACCACCAACGTGACTACGAATAAATTAGTTTTAAAAATATAGATGAGATCCACTTTAAAGAGCCAAGGTATGATGAATATTTGTCTGTCCATCTTTGGTGACAACGAGTTCAATCCAATCATTTATTTTAACGTCTTTTCACGTGCGTGTGATTTTAGACCATACACTCTTTCTCACGTATAGACACACTTAACCATAAAAGTAAATCTCACACTATAAAGTGGAACCATAACCATTAAAAAAAATAACATTAAAACAAAAGCATTTCCATCACTATTCAGTGTCATCGTACAGGCTTTAAAAGATCCTGACCCTCAATGTGCTAGACGAGTGACAGCCAGTTAAATTCTAGGATTATTATCCCAAATGCCCGAATGCCCGAATGCCCGGGATCGTTCTCAGTGGTATGGAGCGCGCCAGACGATGCACCTAAGGCAGCAAAGGGGCGCCTTGAGCAGTTCTTTAACTGGAAAAGCGCTATTGTCACAGGGCAGTCTGTGATGAAAGCCGGGCTGTCTGTGTGTGGAGAGTTAATGAGTTAGGGGTAGTAACTGCGTGGTGTCGTATGCGTGGTTATGCGTGCAAATCGTGGCAAACAGCGTAGGCCGGTTAGCTAGTAAGGAAGTGTACTCACGTTTTTGGGTAGAACAGGTCTGACAGAGGTACAGTGTGGACGGTTTTTGTCCGGTGCTCTGATTTTGTGTGTTCTGGAAATAGGGTAGGATGGTTAACGAAGGATTGTGTTAACTGGTCCAGAGGAATACTAGTAATTGTTGCTTTCTATAATTGTATACTCAGTGCAGAGTATGGTAAAAGTTAGCAAAGTTTGGTGTTAGTGGTGGTAGGTAGTGTGAGGCATTGTCCACTACGGGAACTACGCACTACAGGATTACCCTATTTGGAAGTATTCGTTGGGAGACAGTTGGAGTAAGGTCAACGGGTGCGATTACATTCGAACCGTGTGGGTTAGTGTGATGGTGTTTTTTCCTTACTGTGCCCAGAAATCCGGGCTGGCTGTTGGGGTGTTGTACGATAGTTGTATGTGAGGCTGGGGGAGGATGAGGATGGTTGCACTGAGGAGAGGCAGAAGAAAGGAAGAGTGCGACTGAAGGAGGGAGAATGAGGGAGGAGAATGGGGGTGGAGTGTGATGAAGGTAGGATGGAAGTGGTTGCTGTTGTTGTTGTTGGGGTTGCTTGATATGAATAATGTGTTGATGTTTACATGTATTCATTTGCAGCATTGCTCATTTCATGCATTCATAATTTCATCTAGTTTCATGAATTATGTGTTTGATTACAAGTGACAATAATAGTAGCTAAAGAAAGGGAATAAGCGAGAGAGAGTCAAGGAAAGGGAAGCGGACAGCAGTTGTGCCTCCTCAAGATGCAGAGGTTAGTGAGTGAAGAGGGGGGAGAGTGTGAGAAGGGAGGGGGACAGAATCAGGTGGACATGATATTAACGATGCGACAAGCATGTTGCAGGTTTGAAAGACCGTTCGATAATTCGTCAGTTCGACACCTGGTTAACGTGGATCAACGTTGGCCAACGTCGTGCGACGACGACGACGGCACTCGGTCGGTGGACTGAACATCATCATCACCATCCATAACGTCTTCGTCCGCATCATTGTCTACGTCCGCACCATTGACTTCATCATCATCATTCAACAACCCCGCCTTTCCTGTGGTGGTGTGACGTGCGTGGACGGGACCTGGCCTCGACGTCGCAGTGTAGCTGACTGGAGGAGTCCAGCTGTGAGACGTCGACGGTGGCAGGGCTGCCGCGACTACGGCGTCACCATCATCATTTCATCACCATCGTCAGCGGCGAGTGGGGGCAACGACGCCACCACGTTTGGACATCATCAGCGCCGGTCCGATAACAGCTACGAGGAGGAGGTGGATACCTTGACGGGGACTTCGACAGGGACTTCATACCGCCAGGTTGGCTCTTTCCTTGTTGTCCCTCTCCTAACACTCGAACCCCCCCCCCCCCCCCCTCTAGTTTGGTTACGTGCAACGGACATTTGCTGTGCACGGTTCGATACATAGACGTGGTTGAATAGCAACCCTCGATCATCTGACATACCATTCGTTGTGTTATCATCACTTCCGTCTGCGGGAAATCGTCATTCTGTCTGGGTTGTCTGCGTGAATAAGTTGTTTGTTTGTGGTGTCTGCTTGGACAGAGTCGTGGCGGTGACAGCTATATAAGAACAATTTTAAAAGAAATTACGAAAAAAAAGTAAAAGAAAAGTGAGCTATACATTGGCAAAGTCTTGGGTTTCCTGGTGGCGCAGCGTGCAGGCGACAGTGAATGGGCTGGGTGAGAGACGGGCGTGGGTTGAGGACCGTTACCACGTGATGAGCTCGGACTCCATTGCGGCCTTGGGGGTACCGTGAACTTGCATACACCGGACTCCTGGCTTTCTGCGCAAAGCGATGTTAAAGTTTCACTAGCTCAGGTCGTGTCTAGCTTGTTTTTTTTTCCAAAGAGAGGTGGGGAAGTGGGTGAGAGGGGGGAGGTGGTGGAGAGAGTTTGTTTTAGTGGAGGTGTGAGGTGGGGTGAGGTGGGATGAGGTGAGGTGGTGTGAGGTGGGGTGAGGTGGTGTGAAGTGGGAGGAGGTGGTGTGAGGAGGGTGAGGGGGGTGAGGTGGTGTGAGGTGGGGTGGGGTGGGGTGAGGTGGTGTGAGGTCGGATGGGGTGAGGTGGGATGAGGTTGGGTGGGGTGAGGTGAGGTGGTGTGAGGTGGGATGAGGTGGGGTGGGGTGGGGTAAGGTGGTGTGAGGTGGGGTGGGGTGAGGTGGTGTGAGGTGGAATGAGCTGGGGTGAGGTGGGGTGGGGTGAGGTGGTGTGAGGTGGGGTGGGGTGGTGTGGGGTGGGGTGGGGTGAGGTGGTGTGAGGTCGGATGGGGTGAGGTGGGGTGAGGTGGGATGAGGTGGGGTGGGGTGAGGTGAGGTGGTGTGAGGTGGGATGAGGTGGGGTGGGGTGGGGTGAGGTGGTGTGAGGTGGGGTGAGGTGGTGTGAGGTGGGATGAGCTGGGGTGAGGTGGTGTGAGATGGGATGAGGTGTGATGAGGTGGGGTGGGGTGAGGTGGGATGAGCTGGGGTGAGGTGGTGTGAGATGGGATGAGGTGGTGTGTGGTCGGATGAGGTGGGATGAGGTGGTGTGAGGTGGGGTGAGGTGGTGTGAGGTGGTGTGTGGTGGGACGAGGTGGGATGAGGTGGTGTGAGGTGGTATGAGGTGGGGTGAGGTGGTGTGAGGTGGTATGAGGTGGGGTGAGGTGTTGTGGGGTGGGTGAGGTGGTGTGAGGTGGGGTGAGGTGAGGTGGTGTGAGGTGGGGTGAGGTGGGTGAGGTGGGATGAGGTGGGGTGAGGTGTTGTGGAGTGGGTGAGGTGGTATGAGGTGGGGTGAGGTGGGATGAGGTGGTGTGAGGTGGTATGAGGTGGGATGAGGTGGGATGAGGTGGTGTGAGGTGGGGTGAGGTGGGGTGAGGTGGTGTGAGGTGGGATGAGGTGGTGTGAGGTGGTGTGAGGTGGTGTGAGGTGGTGTGAGGTGATGTGAGATGGGATATGGAGGCAAGAGGTTGAGAAGCGCAATATTTGCAATTATTTTGAATTAAGACGTTAGAGATTGACTCGACGCTGAAGAAGAATTAGTTCCCGAGATGTAAAGTTCGGAAACAACTACTTTTGGCTTTAGGCGTCCGTCCGTCGTCCGGAGGTGACATTTACGCGCACCTTTCCCTGAAACTAATGAACGGAGTTCTTTGAACTTCGTATTTCCTTAGAAAATAGTGAACCCCACCAGATGACAAAAACAATTATGCAAGTTGGGTGACCTCCTCAAGGTGATGTAATTTATTGTGTGTTTTATTTAACTGATTCTATTTTCTCCCAAACCACTGGAAGGAGCTGGGTCAAGTTTAGTATGTACTTAGATAAAACCAAACGTATGCAAAATGGAGCAAAGTAATTGTTTAAATTTTTTTTGTTTTTAAACCAATAAAAACAACAAACAACAAAACTGCATGTAGTTAGAGTGTACAGATGCTTTGAACCTTAACGAAATTATGGCATATTGAGCGTCATACATGTAGGTGACGTGGTGTTTTTTTTTCCTAATGCTATTTTCGCCCAAACTACTTTTTGGGTTCAAGTTTGGCATAATACTTAGACTTTACCTAGGCCTCGGAGAAGGGGGAGAGAGATCTTTCTTATCATAGACAGACAGACATTTCTCTTACATAACGCACATACAAGCTCAGAGAGCTTCCCAAGGCGCTGGCCCGTAATATCCAGCAATCACAAAATAGTTTGCTGAAGTCAGGATTCGAACCCACGTCGCCCAAGACGCACTCACACAAGTCGTGCGCTCTGACCACTGAGCTATCCCTGCCGCCAGAGGAGAAGGGGGAGAGAGATCATACCCTTAGGTCCCCAGAGGACAGCGACTGATAAAGATTATATTCAAGATGCTAACAATACACTCCAGCCTCATCCCATCACCTGTGTTTTACACGCACTTGTTGGCAATCTAAGTCATGTTCTAATGAAGCCTGGTCAAAATCTGTTCAGCGATTCTTGAGATATGACGTCCAGCGGATCGACAGACGGAACGACAGACCGACTTTTGGCAGTTTTTGATTCCCCGCCCCTATCATTTCCAATTCACTGACTCTTTCAAAGTATTTTCGGATAAGTCTAAAAAAGAGGGAAAAAAAAAGAAAAGAAAAAGAAAACGAAAAAAAGCCAGAAAGATAAAACCATTCCCGTGAAAAAGACAATAAAACACAAATGAAAGCCATTTCTTTCGAATTCACCTGGTGCAGGCTTCTTTATAGTTCTTGGGGTTAGAAAAAAAAACTCCGGAGGTAGAGCGAATGATAAAATAATCCAATATTCCAAGAAATTGCTCATTGTATATGCATGCTATAGATTAGATGGATTTCGATCCAGTATGTATGTCAAGATCAATTGTTTTTCGGTTAGGAACAACAGCTCATTTTTTGTGATGGATCAAATAAGAACCGTAATTGTACTTTATTGACTTTTCCCGTTTATCGTTTAGTTCTTTGGGATTTTTTTGTCTGTCTTTCTGCAGGGTCCTTTTTGTGTATATTATGCGTCTGTCTAGTGTAAATTTCTTTGTCTAAGCTGCTCTGTCTTTGTCAGTCTCTGTCTTTCTAGCTCAGTCTTTCTATCTCTGTCTCTGTCTCTGTTTCTCTCTCTCTCTCTCTCTCTCTCTCTCTCTCTCTCTCTCTCTCTCATCCATGTGCACTTTCCTGCGCTCCAAAACAAATATTTTAAATCCATTTCTAATTTAATAATAAACTAATTTAGATAAAGCGCGATTTCCCATAAGGTTAGGGCCGACTGAAGGCATTTGGTGTTAGGCATGCAGATCATCAGCGATCATGGAACTCAGAGCGACCATCAAAGCATGATACAGGAATGGTCTGGGTTACCTTAAGTCTGACGGGTCAAAGAAAAAGAGGAATTATTAATTCCTCGCATCCATGTTGTTATTTGTTCCATGTCATCTACATTGTGTGATCCAATTCTGCCCATCTCGTGAGTTCTTACTTCCTCTTTTGCTGTCATTCCCTTCTTTGTTTCATGTCAAAAGACTGGAAAAGCTTCTGATTATGATTCTGTATTCCCAAAGACAGACGGAAACAAAAGCAGGTGATACATGATTCATCTGGTAATAGTTATTTCCCCTCTTGATGCGCTCTTTACTTTGGAGGTAGAACAAGTATTTGACAAATAGCATTACGTTGTATGGTTTCTCGTTCATGTGTGATGTCATCAGATTGTGAGTGTGTGATGTCAGCAGATTGTGAGTATCCGAATAGCGCTGTCGGTAGATCGACGTTACCTTATTTAATGCTTGTCTTATTTGGACAGTGCGTGGAGGTTCACGAACCTTTTTTGTTTCGAGGTTCTGAGATCCCAACCTAGATTCGAGATACAAGAACCTCGAATACATGTTTGTAAATGTTACGTTGAGGCGCGCACGATAGTTCGTGGGTGACGCGCGCGATAGGTGCGATCGTTTTGTTTTGCGGGGCATGCACGGAGTGTATTTATCCTTGATTTGGTTTTGCGTTGTTGTTAGAAGAAGATTTGTTTAACGTTGGTGGTTTTGGTTGGTCGATATTATTTGAGAATTTTCTGGGGTTGGTTGTTTACTATCGATCGAAGCGTATGGATAATTCTAGTGGTGACTAAAGAAGCTTCCATCCCAAATAAGGTTGTATGACGTGAGACAGTGATGACGAAATGTGTTTTGATTGGTTATAATTATGTCTTGCCCGAACGTTCTTTATTTCTCTGGAGTTAGAGAGACTATATAAGTGCCGCACTGTTTCAAAATTGTATTGTATTGTAAAGTGGAAAGTTGAGAGTAGAAAAAGCGATTGTATGCAATTGTTGATGTTCGCTGAATAAAGTTGGAAAACTACATACGACGACTTTGCCTTGATGCTGAGTGAGCAGGCTGCGTGGATAAACGATTCTGAGTTACACTTTATCAGGTTTCAAGCATCGGGGCTGAATCAACTGATAAAAAAACAACATCGGGTGTAACAGTGAACCTTCCACGAACCTTTCAATTAAGACAGACCGTTAGGAAACCACGGGTTCGATCTCATGTGGCCCGAATACGAACCTCTGCGGTACCTTGGATGTCAATTTGAACCTTTCCGGACGACAGTATCAACCGAGGCCCAGTCTGAGCTCGCGTGCATTCCACCGGGCGGACGTTCAAGGTCCCGACGCCCATGTCCTAGACGGGTGAGGGCCGGATTCACCTACACCTTCAGCCAGCGCTACGTCCTATCCTCCTCTCCTAGGGTGGTTCTGGTCTGCAGCAGGCGCGCTTTCGCTGAGAAAGTTTGACCCGACATTCGTCCGCACGCGGATGATGAATATAATTCAATTTTTTTTTTAATAAACAGAATAATACACTTTACAAATCCGAAAATGTTAACAAAATTCTTTACACTGTTATTGAGTAAGGATATTGTCACCTCCGAAAATAACGTAGGCCTATGACAAAGAGTATAATAAGCATTCTACTACGCAAATTTATGCAAACAGTACTAGACAACAGCTAGATAGAACAAATAGGGGTTAAAGGGGGGGGGGGGGAGGAATGGAGGCAAAACGAATTTGCATAGAGCGCGATTTCTCATGAGGGTTAGGTCGTCTGTAGAATGCTGATCTTCACCGAAAACAACATAACAACTAAAGCTTTAGGGGTTAGTGATTTTGTTTTTTCAATCATTAGAAAAGCATGATCGACAATAGTAAATACACGGAAAGGAGATGTTGAGGTGTCTACATTGCCTGCAGTAGCAAAATACGTATCAGAGGGGTGGTAAAGAGGGTCAACATATATTGTCACTAATCTCATTTGATCAGGATCAGCAACGAAGAAGAAGAAGAACAAGAACAAGAAGAACAAAAAACAAGAACAAGAAGAACAAGAAGAAACGCGATCGAAAGAAGAAGAAGAAGAAGAAGAAGAAGAAGAAGAAGAAGAAGAAGAAGAAGAAGAAGAAGAAGAAGAAGAAGGAGCAGAAGAAGAAGAAGAAGAAGAAGAAGAAGAAGAAGAAGAAGAAGAAGAAGATGATGATGATGATGATGATGATGATGATGATGATGATGATGATGATGATGAAAGCGATCGACAGAATAGGATGGAAGAGAATGAAGAGAAAGAAACACATAACTTACTAAAATGAAGATAATGCTGAGAAAGAACTAGACATAACGAACAACAGAAGAGAAACAAAGGAAGAAAACAATGTAACTAAAAAAAAACAAAAAACGGATGAACATTGGAAACATAAAACAGAGGCTGGGATAGGGTACGGCCGGAGAAAGAGAGAGAGAGAGAGAGAGAGAGAGAGAGAGAGAGAGAGAGAGAGAGAGAGAGAGAGAGAGAGAGAGAGGAAAAAAAAGAGAGGGGAGGGGGGGGGGAGGGGCCTCAATAGGCAAGAAAAAATAAAATACATATAAGATACGGAAAGTGCAGTATTCATTAAAACATAAGCATAGCTGGATTTCGGTCCCATAATAATAATAATAATAATAATAATAATAATAATAATAATAATAATAATAATAATAATAATAATAATAATACAGGATGCTATATACGTGCCTTTCCCCAAATCAATCAGGCTCAAAGCGCGGCGATCTATACCAACATACACGCTCACTGGTCTCATCCACCCTCACACACACCAAATACACATTCATCACTCAAACAAGTGGTGTAAAGGCAGGGAGATCGCTATTAGAAGACGGAAAGAAAATCGAATTTTTATTTTTGAAATTTTTATATTGACTGCGTCCTGTACCATTATTGAAGGGAGGGAGGAAACCGGAGTGCCCGGAGAAAACCCTCGGTGACCTCAATAGTCTCGTACCTAAGTCACATACGTTCGCCCCTTGCGGGAATCGAACCCGCGACCTTCGGCATAGGAAACCGGTGACTTATCCACTGCGCCACGAGGCCACCCCATACCCCCCCCCCACCCTCCACCTCCTCTCCATCCCCTTGCTGTACCCTCCCCCCAAAAAAACTACCACCTTAAACTTTTCCTTTTGAGTCGGAAAGATGCGCTGCAGAAGAATAATTACCGTTGCTTTGACGTTATTATTCAACTACTGGACTTAGACAACAAAGGCCCAATAGACGAGATAAGCAGCAAAGGTGTCTCGCTGCTGGCCCTATGCATCTAGTGTGGACTAGGTTAACCACTGTCAGCACTTTCCTCGCAAGCCTGATTTGGCAGGATCAACTTGCGTTGTATTGTCACTCTCATTTCCTGCAGCAGACGGGTCGGCTTAAGAGCAAGATTAACGCGAGACAAGACAAGGTTAGACAAGACGAGACCTCAAGTCTTTATTAAGACACTGATCTACATTCGGGACCACCAACTAAAAGGGGTTCTGGCCTCTCAGAAACAGCACGCCCAGAGGCAGCACAACATTCCATCCATCCTGGACTCTCATACACAGCACCGTTGTTTAGGAATAATTTTACTGTGGAAACTGTTAAAATCAAAGGGAGGCAAAACATGTATGTGTGTAACACACGGGTGATAGGAGTTGTTTCCCTGAAGACATGGAACTGAAGTAAAGTGACAGTATCTTGGGTGCACTTTTATTTATTTATTTATTTATTTATTTACTTATTTATTTATTTATTCATTCACTTTTGTATAGCGCTGTACCAGCTCAAGAGCTGCTCAAGGCGCTGGCGGGTACAGGATCTACCTTAAGACGCCAGAGGTGCCCACTGGCAGCCTTCGGACGCATAGTCTGACGCCTAGACGACCTAGCGCGTTTAAAAGAAAAATAACTAAGAGAGGGCCTCAAATCTTTGTTAAGAGCAGATGAATTTTCAGGACTTTTTAAAGGTCATAGGTGCTATCCAAGTCCTCCTTGAATTAAAAAGACTGAAGCACTGGCGATGATGCTGCCTCAATCCATATGAGTTTTTTTTTTCCCAAGCACGCTGAATGGGAATCATGAGTATGTTCAACGTCGGAGTGATTTGACGGTATTGTTCCCTCTTGCGCTGTACGACGCCGTACTGCGACTGGCGTTCATTGGGCGAGAGATGACTTCCAATTTCTTCCTTATATGGGGTTTTGAGGATTGACCCCCGGTGCTTAATGCGGCAACCTGCTGCTAGGTTACGCTCTGTTTCACGTCGCGATCCCCTCTGGTTAGCTAGAATAAGGAATTGACTAACAGCAGGCATTTACATCTCTCCCAAGACACAAGCTACCCAACGACGTCATTAACTGTTACCTCTCGGAGAGAAACCAATATTGACTCCGCGTCCGCGTCACATTCGCTGCAAGTGTGGGCCAGGAGTCACGTCGCAGACCAGTGTGACCGCGTAAAGGAAGGATTATCACTAGGACTGTTGATAGCAAGGAGCGACGTCAATGACTCGGGGTGGGGATTAACGTGGATTAGATAAAAGGATTAACCTTATCACCCACTGTGTCATCTAACACGGCCTCGGCATGTTGACGGCAAGCGGTACAAGTTATAATGAAGTTAGGGGATGAAGGGGAGAGGGGTGATGGGGGTAGGAGTGGGGAGTGGGGAGAGATTGGGGAAGGGGAGGAGTGTGGGTGTAATGGACAGAACTCTTACGGGTTAGCTTGTCAATCTCTGTTCTTTTTTTCTTTGTTCCGTTCTTTCTTTCTTTCTTTCTTCCTTTCTTTCCTTCTTTCATTCAATCTTTCTATCGTTCATTCAATCTTTCTTTCATTCAATCTTTCTATCTTTCATTCAATCTTTCTTTCTTTCATTGAATCTTTCTTTCTTCCATTCTTTCTTTCTTTTTTTATTTCATTCAATCTTTCTTTCTTTAATTCAATCTTTCTTTCTTTCTTTCTTTCTTTCTTTCTCTTTTACTTTCTTTCTCTCTTTCTTTTTACTTTGTTGTCTTTATTTCGTTCCCTTTCCGTATCATTTCTTTCTTTTTCTACCTTTTTAATTTTTTTTTCCTTTCTTGCTTGCTTTCTTTAATTTCTTTTTTCTACCTTGCTTTCTTTCTTTTCTTGTTTTATTCTTTCTACGTTGCTTCCTTCCTTTTTTTTTTTTTTTATATGTTCCGTCGTTTTCTTTCTTTTATTTTTGCTTTCTTTTTTTCTTGCTGTGCTTCTTTAATTTTTTTTCTTTCTGTTTCTATCGTCACAAGCCCAATTTCAAAACCACAGTTTACACAATGCGCTTATACGCAAATCTAATCTTTCCAGCGCCTGCAGCTCTCCTGCTGGTTTTGTGTGCGTGAGTGCGTGAGTTGTTAACAACAAATTAATCTGCACTATTCACAAGGACGATCCTATAACAGTTTGAGCAAGTCCTTTTGAGTCGCAAAGAGTATACTATATAAGAACACTAGTACTGACTCTACTCTCAGCATCCGTATTTAACTTCGACAGGTCTTCCTCACAAAATCTGATGGATGCCCAGCAGGGAATAATGATTCTCGACACAAAAAGCGACTCTCGGGTTCAGGCAATTACAGTTCACGCCGTTTTAAATGCCAACTATTTGATAACTTGGCACTTTAGTCTTGCCCAAGGAATAGTAACAGTAAGCTTACTATACTGTTCCACAGTAGCTAAGGATCACCTAATGTAAATACTGTTCCACAGTAGCTAAGGATCACCTAATGTAAATACTGTTCCACAGTAGCTAAGGATCACCTATTGTAAATACTGTTCCACAGTAGCTAAGGATCACCTAATGTAAATACTGTTCCACAGTAGCTAAGGATCACCTATTGTAAATACTGTTCCACAGTAGCTAAGGATCACCTATTGTAAATACTGTTCCACAGTAGCTAAGGATCACCTAATGTAAATACTGTTCCACAGTAGCTAAGGATCACCTAATGTAAATACTGTTCCACAGTAGCTAAGGATCACCTAATGTAAATACTGTTCCACAGTAGCTAAGGATCACCTAATGTAAATACTGTTCCACAGTAGCTAAGGATCACCTAATGTAAACACATGTACTGTTCCACAGTAGCTAAGGATAACCTAATGTAAATATGTACCACAATTGTAAATATATTATTTCACAGTAGCTAAGGATCACTTAATACATGTATTGTTCCACAATAGCTATGGATCACCTAATGTAAATACTGTTTCACAGTTGTAGATATTTTTTCACAGTAGCTAAGGATCACTTAATGCATGTGCCGTTCCACAGTAGCTAAGGATCGCCTAATGTAAATTCTGTTCCACAGTTGTATATATTGTTTCACAGTAGCTAAGGATCACTTAATGCATGTACTGTTCCACAGTAGCTAAGGATCACTTAATATAGGGCAATATATTGTTCAACAGTTGCTAAGAATCACTTAATGTAAATACTGTTCAACAATAGCTAAGAATCGCTTAAAGTGGTTCTCACTTATAAATCTGAAGCAAAACTAACCGTAGTGATGTTTGTGGTACATGTCAGCGAAAGCATTTTTACCGCTTTGAGGGCTGATAACCGTCTTCATAATGCCGTTATCGAGACCTGCATGTGAGCACTTGCGGTGAAACGCTAGATCGGAACCTAAACTGAAAACGGGCTTTCCCATTTGTGACAGAGAAGGAAAGCAAAATGGGTTAAATATGTGCTATCTCTTGGGTGTGGAATTGTATCCAGTCACAAGATATGGTATTACTATGCACTGACAGCTATTACACAAGATATGGTATTACTATGCACTGACAGCTATTACACAAGATATGGTATTACTATGCACTGACAGCTATTACACAAGATATGGTATTACTATGCACTGACAGCTATTACACAAGATATGGTATTACAGTAGCATGCACTGACAGCTATTACACAAGATATGGTATTACTATGCACTGACAGCTATTACACAAGATATGGTATTACAGTAGCATGCACTGACAGCTATTACACAAGATATGGTATTACTATGCACTTACAGCTATTACACAAGATATGGTATTACTATGCACTGACAGCTATTACACGAGATATAGTATCAGCATGCACTGACAGCTGTTACACAAGATATGGTATCAGCATGCACTGACAGCTGTTACACAAGATATGGTGTTAGCATGCACTGACAGCAATCACACAAGATATGGTATCAGCATGCACTGACAGCTGTTACACAAGATATGGTATTAGCATGCACTGACAGCTGTTACACAAGATATGGTATTAGCCTGCACTGACAGCTGTTACACAAGATATAGTATCAGCATGCACTGACAGCTGTTACACAAGATATGGTATCAGCATGCACTGACAGCTGTTACACAAGATACGGTATTAGCATGCACTGACAGCTGTTACACAAGATATGGCATTAGCCTGCACTGACAGCTGTTACACAAGATATGGTATTAGCATGCACTGACAGCTATTACACAAGATATGGTATTAGCATGCACTTACAGCTATTACACAAGATATGGTATTACTATGCACTGACAGCTATTACACGAGATATAGTATCAGCATGCACTGACAGCTGTTACACAAGATATGGTATTAGCATACACTGACAGCTGTTACACAAGATATGGTATTAGCATGCACTGACAGCTGTTACACAAGATATGGTATTACTATGCACTGACAGCTGTTACACAAGATATGGTATTAGCATACACTGACAGCTGTTACACAAGATATGGTATTACAATGCACTGAAAGCTGTTACACAAGATATGATATCAGCATGCACTGACAGCTTTTACACAAGATATGGTATTAGCATGCACTGACAGCTTTTACACAAGATATGGTATTAGCATGCACTGACAGCTGTTACACAAGATATGGTATTAGCATACACTGACAGCTATTACACAAGATATGATATTAGCATGCACTGACAGCTATTACACAAGATATGGTATTAGCATGCACTGACAGCTGTTACACAAGATATGGTGTTACTATGCACTGACAGCTGTTACACAAGATATGGTATTAGCATACACTGACAGCTATTACACAAGATATGATATTAGCATGCACTGACAGCTATTACACAAGATATGGTATTAGCATGCACTGACAGCTGTTACACAAGATATGGTGTTACTATGCACTGACAGCTGTTACACAAGATATGGTATTAGCATACACTGACAGCTATTACACAAGATATGATATTAGCATGCACTGACAGCTGTTACACAAGATATGGTATCAGCATGCACTGACAGCTGTTACACAAGGCAATG
>CM072511.1:161581813-161594313 GCA_036898135.1 Oncomelania hupensis
TATTTATCTTTGATTTGATTTTGCGTTGTTATTAGAAGAAGCTTTGTGTAACGTTGGTGTTTTTAGTTGGTTGATATTATTTGAGAATTTTCGAGAATTGGTTGTTTACTATCGATCGAAGCGTGTGGATTGTTCTGTTGGTAACCATGGAAGCTTCCATTCCAAATAGGGTTGTGTCACGTGAGACAGTGATGATGAAATTAATTTTGATTGGTTGTGGTGTTTCATGTAGGATATTCTCGTTTGTTCCCGAGTATGTAGAGACTATATAAGTGCCGCACTGTTTCAAGATGTGTGTTGTTGTTGATAGTGAGTTGTAAAGTAAAAAGTTGAGAGTGGAAAAGCGATTGTATGCAGTTGTTGATGTGTGCTGAATAAAAGTGGAAAACTTCATACGTCGACTCTGTGACTTGTATGCTGATTGAACGGGTTGCGTGGATAAACGAATCTGAGCTACACTCATCAGTACTTCAAGCATCGTGGCTGAATCAAATACTGATAGAAAAACACCAACATCGAACGGAGTGTAACACAAAGCATGCAATAACAGAGTGTATTTACCTTTGATTTGATTTTGGGTTGTTACTTCAAGAAGCTTTGTATAATGTTAATAATTTTTATTGTTGAGGATTTTCTGGAATTACTTGTTTACTATCCACCGAAGCTTCCAGCTAGATCTGGTAATAGCTAAGCGAATCTCCTAAACTAATGACGTAAGACAGTGCATAGTTCCGGTGACGAGATTAATTTTGATTGGGTGTTATTGCGCCATGCTGGAATGTTCGAACTTTTTCTCGATTGCAGAGAGGCTATATAAGGATTGCACTGTCAGCTTGTTGGTGCATGGGGCCGGGTAGCTCAGTTGGTAAGAGCGTCTTGCTAGTAACCGAAAGGTCGCTGGTTCGAATCCCGGATTGGTCAACGTGTGATCATATTATTTTCCCCTTTACCAACAACTGGCCCGCTGGTGTCAGTATAAATCGGTCCAGTAGTCACCTATATGCGAAAGTGGTGTCGTGTGACTATAATCTACAAACAACAACAACAACAACAACAACAACAACAGCTTGTTGTAGTGATTTATGATGACTTTTGATGATGATCTTTGAAGTGATTTTCGAAAAGCGATCTTGTATGCAGTTGTTGATGTTTGTTGAATAAAGTTGGAAAACTTTATGCGACAACTCCGGCCTTGTTGCTGAGTGAACAGGCTGCAAGGATAAACTAATTCGAGTTACACTTATCAAGAATCAAGCATCGGAGCTGAATGGGCAACTGATAAATAACAGTGTAACACAGTTATTTGCAAAACTATTAGTTTCATTAATTAATATTTTGAGGTGCAATTAGTGACTGATTGTTAACAATAGAAATCGTGTCAGCTCTAATTTTAGGGTTAATTGTTACTGTATATCTAGCTCAATACTCCATTTCTGTATACCAAACACGAGGAAAACTACGTTGTAAATATGTACTGATAATAATGATGCTTGTTACTGCACATTTAAAATAAATTCAGTTCACTATAAGCTGTTCGAATTAAGGCATGAGAAATAAAGATAGCAAATATCTGAAGAAAAAGAAGAAGAAGAAGAAGAATAAGAAACATGACAAATCCATCACTCTTACCTGACAAAACACAACGAAGTCAGTAACAACGTTTGGGGTCGTGAGCAGTAATCACTCATTCAAAATGGGCGCTGAGCACAAAGCTGTAATCACTCACTATATGTTGAGCATTCAATCAGTCATCAACACGACGAGCGTAGGACGAAGCAGTAAACACCACGACGACCCAAGGACGAATCAGTAATCATCGATCACTCACAATCACAAAAACCTATCACCGGAGTAATCCACGCTTGAACAATCCAGTGGTCACAATTTAAACGTTGGCACACTCAGCTTTCAGAAAGGTTATCCAGTAGAATTTTTTTTTAAAGCCAAACAAGAAGCACTCTGTGATAAACACACAGATAAACGGTTATCAAGTAATCATCGGGAGTGTCACGACTCGATCGGTTTTCTGACCCTGTGGTAATAGGGTTTCTAAGCCTGTTGCAGAGGGATGGAGAGAAAATAAATTATAATTTATTGCTAAGTTTGCAAATAATATAATCTGCACACGTGCATTGTTTTGTTAGTTTTGCTTCATCACCCTAAACTGGTCAAGACTGCCGCTATAATATTATGTGTATGAGGGCAGAGGTGTATAGTCACGTGCCGTGCAAGTTTTGCAGTGAGCGATTTGTGCACTCAATTTGAGAATGCGAGCAACAACAAAAACCCTGTTGTACGTTACTAATATTGTGAGTCGCAGAGAGTAATTACATCATTATTGCTTTAGGTCCAGCGGACTCTTCCGAGCCAAATCAGGACCATAGAAGTGAAAGAGGACTCACCCCTGATCCGCATAAAAGATCTGCCGAAACAACCCTAGTGGTAACACTGAAGGCAATCTACCAGCCGGTCACTTTACAATAAAGACATCCCACACAGGGGACGCTGAGGCTATGCTCTAATTGATCGAACCCCCGTTTACAAAAACAAAATAGAATACAAACATCATTATACAATATCAACAAAACACACACATATAAAATGCCTACATTGCTAAATAATAACATCATAGGAAGCCCCAGTGACCACCTGGCAGAAAGCGTCCAATATTCCCAAGCTGATCCAAAAGACCTTATACACAAATGAGGAGTATTGTCCCGGAAGAGTTTTCAAGAAGAAAGGTAAGTGACTGGTCTAGTGAAGAAGAAGATAGTACAGTATATTGATAGAACAGAGTAGGAATGATAAAGAACAAAGGAGAAAGACAGCGAGAGTGGGAATTTAAAGCACTAAATTTCCAGAAAGTGGGGATACTATTTATACTGAAACACACGCACCCCCACGGATGAGGGGGGAGAGGGGGTGGGCAGAGAGTAATAAAAAGATAAGTTGCTGTAGTGCCAGCAGAGGTTTTCCATGGTTGTCTACCTTTTGTTACCTATCTCAAGCAGTGTGTAGTCCTGCTGTGACCAACCTGCGAGGCAGCCGCCAGTCGTACTGCACGCACATCTGTGACCACTCTGACTTGTCGCGTCGTTGTGTGTGTTGTGTTGTCGGGTGCAAGCATATTTGTATAAACATGTATATATTTTATATTTTGAACAAATGAAAATATTAGATAAAATTATGCTTTTGAATGCAAGGAAATCATTTTATATTTGATTATCTGCAGTGGTGTGAAGAAAAATAATGTATGCATAGCAAGTTTGAATTCTTTGCTAACATTGTAAAGCGAAGTAAACGATTGTTTTTCAATAATTAAGAAAAGATATATGTTTTATAAATGGAATTATGTATTATTAATACTTTGTACACTTTAGTTAAATAATCTACTGGTTTACAGCCACTTGTGATGTTATTTAGGCTGTAGCAAGAAAGACTCCAAACTATTATCTCAATCATTTCTTATCATTGTTTGTTTACTAGTTTTATTTGCGTTATAGTTGAATGTGATTGTGGGTATACAGAAAGGGCCCCCTGTTTGGGTGCCGGGGGTTTCAGTACAAATAGTATCCCCACTTTCTGGAAATTTAGTGCTGTAAATTCCCACTGTCGCTGTCTTTCTCATTTGTTCTTTCTCATTCCTGTTCTGTTCTTTCAATCTGCTTTACTATCTTCTTCTTCGCTAGACTAGTCACCTACCTTTTCTTCTTGAAAACTCTTCCCGAACGAGACCTTATTTGTTTGTGAGGTCTGTTGGATCAGGTTGGGAATATTGGACGCTTTCTGCCAGGTGGTCACTAGGGCTTCCTATGATGTTATTATTTAGCAATGTAGGCATTTTATATGTATGTGTTTTGTTGATAATTTATAATGATGTTTGTATTCTATTTTGTTTTTGTAAACGAGGGTTCGATAAATTAGAGTATAGCCTCAGCGTCCCCTGCGTAGGATGTCTTTATTGGAAAGTGACCGGTTGGTGGAGAGCCTTCAGTTTTACCACTAGGGTTGTTTCAGCAGATCTTTTATGAGGATCGGGGGTTGTCCGGTCCTGATTTGGCTCTGAAGAGTCCGCTGGACCTAAAGCAATAATGATGTAATGTAATGTAATGCAAAAAGGAAATGGGGAGGAGGGTAGTTATAAATATATTTTGTGTAAATAACATTGTTGTCATTGTTCTCTCTGTTGTTTCACGTGTTAGGTATTTGGGGTGGTTGTTTCTCCTGTGGTTAGAACACACCGGTGTACCCAATGTGGATGTGACAGGGAGGAAATGAAAAATACTGATATCCGCAAATCAAATATAATATAAGCAGAGGGGAGTGCGATGGAGGCACAACAAATATTACAAGATGGGGGTATGAAGAGATGGGGAGGGCGGTGGAGGAGGAAGAGAGAGAGACAGACATACAGACAGACAGGCAGACACAGAAAGACCAATAACGAGTAAGCATAAGCTTTATACAATAAACCCACTGTGTTAACAACACAAAGGCGACACTGATTACACACACACACACACACACACACACACACACACACTCACACAAGAAAAAAAGAAAAATTATATATATATATAACCTTGGTTGTTTTTTTTAAAACGGAGACCAAGAAATTAAATGTAATAAACTCGTTGTTTCGAAACCCGAACACCGATATAAGACAATCCTCTATAGATAGATAACAATTACCTCTCTCTCTCTCTCTCTCTCTCTCTCTCTCTCTCTCTCTCTCTCGTTTCTTTCTTTCTCTCTCCCTCTATCTCACACACACACACACTAACACACACACACAAAGAGCAAAAAAAGTTGAAGAACAAATTTGTATCCTGCTGAACACGCGTCTTCAGAGATAAGGGATTTCCAGGGTGTTACAGAGGGACAGGATTATTACTCGCTGCTGTGAGCAGATACGCAACGTCGAAACGATTGTGCGCTTAACAGAGAGATCTATGCACACGACATATATAATTATTCTTTCTCTCTGTCTCTCTCTCTGTCTCTCTCTCTGTCTGTCTCTTTCTCTCTCTCTCTCTCTCTCTCTCTCTCTCTCTCTCTCTCTCTGTAAATCTTTGTAAAACTCTCTCGACAAAATTATTTATGTTGTCTACGCTTCAATCTATCATAACTGCAGATGCCCCAAAAAGTTTTGTATAATGCTCGTATCAAACCTCACATTGATTATGCATCAATAATATGGAACGGCCGCAGTGAAGCCTTGTTTAAAAAGATTAGTTTTATTCACCGCAGAGCTGCAAAATTACTTATCTCCAACACTTCCATCAAAACTGATTCAAAATTTAAACTAGCTGGTATGCTTCCCCTTAACAAACACCTTAATTACAATAAAGCAATAAAGACGTTTTAATGTACAAACTACTAAACAATATAGCTCCTCATTATTTAAAAGTACTTTTTAGCAAACCTTCATCGCGTTATTCAATTTTCAGACATAATTTAACATTGCCACAGCCACGCTTAGACATATTTAAAACATATGTCATAGTCTGTTGCAAGTATGTGGAATTCTCTACCACAAGAGATCAAGGAAAGTAAATTATTAACATTGTTTAAAATGAAACTCCGCAAATTTCTATTTTCCCTTGCTCTTAATATTTAAGATGATTGTATACATTTTGTTCTTTCCTATCTTGCAACAGTTTAATTTGTTGAGGTGTGAATTAGCTTGTGTATGTGTGTGGTTGTGGTGGAGGGGGTGGGTAGAGTGGGAGTAGGAAAGGAGTATTGGAGGGAGGTGGGGGGAGGGAGTATGTGTATTTCGGTACATTAATTTTCTCAGTAATTTTTTTTAAATTTTTACCATTGTTAAGGTTTGTGTTAGTTTCAAATCAATTGTATGTTAATTATTTTGTTTGTTCTGAATTTTTTTTTCTTTTATTTTACAATTTTATTAAGGACTAGCTGTAAGACATGTCCCTGGGACCTAATGCTATTATCCTATTAAAGGTTTCGACTTCGACTTCTCTCCCGCTATTGCATTTCAGTGCTGATTTTACAATCGGTGAGCTTCCGTGTAATATCCATTGTGAGGCAAAATTTCAGTGTTACTCTTCCTCATGAAAATTTCAGTATTACTCTTCCTCGTGAAAACTTCAGTATTACTCTTCCTCGTGAAAACTTCAGTATTACTCTTCCTCATGAAAACTTCAGAATTACTCTTCCTCGTGAAAACTTCAGTATTACTCTTCCTCTTGAAAACTTCAGTATTACTATTCCTCTTGAAAACTTCAGTATTACTCTTTTTCACGAAAACTTCAGTAGTACTCTTTTTCATGAAAACTTCAGTATTACTCTTCCTCGTGAAAACTTCAGTATTACTCTTCCTCTTGAAAACTTCAGTATTACTCTTTTTCATGAAAACTTCAGTAGTACTCTTTTTCATGAAAACTTCAGTAGTACTCTTCCTCGTGAAAACTTCAGTAGTACTCTTCCTCGTGAAAACTTCAGTATTACATTATTTTGCGCTAGTATTTAAGTTCCTTCCACGCGTTAAGAGAAAGATCTTTGGTACCCTCTCTCTCTCTTTCTCTCTCTCTCTTCCTCTCCATCACACACACACATACACACTATGACATTTCATTGATAATTTTACAATAGGCCAGAGTTCAGAGTATAACTTCCATTGTAAATTAATGGTAAACTTCATTGCTTTAGAGACAAGAACGTCAGTGCTACTCTTTTTCATGAAAAACCTCAATACAAGGTTTGCACTCACACACACACACACACACACACACACACACACACACACACACAAGGTTGTATTCGATCAAAACCGAGGTTTCTTTAGAATGTAGGAATCGGAAAGTCATTTATTGATCGAAAAGGGTTAGGGCAAGGGTTAGTTGCAGCGCTGCAACTAGCCCTTACCCTAACCCTTCTCTAGAAAGTTGACCTATTTCGTGTCTAATAGGCGACGAAATAGGTCGAATTTTGCTTCAAACTTTTCCAAAAATCAAAAATTCACTGTATTTTCTCCGTCCCGGATAGTGCACTCCTATGTACTTAAAACACTCTTATGCACTACAACTGCACTCCCATGCACTAAAAGAGCACTCCCGCGCACTTAGAAAAAAGTGGGGCCCTGGAAAAAAGTGGGGTCCGAGCAAAAGACCCCATTTATGATTAAAAAAACAAAGTCGAGTTACCACTTTGACATGAATACACGTCCACACACACACACACACCTCCACACACACACACACACTCTCTCTCTCTCTCTGTCTCTCTCTGTCTCCATCCCTCTCTCTCTCTCTCTCTCTCTCTCTCTCTCTCTCTCTCTCTCTCTCTCTCTCTCTCTCTCTCTCTCTCTCTCCCCGCTATTACTCTTCAGTGCTAACTTTACAGAGGGCCAGTCCCGTGATACGAAATTCCCAGGGCCAGCTTCAGAGTACTATTTATTGTTTTTTAGTGGAAACCTTCAGTGTTAGAACCGACAAAAAAACTTCAGTGCTCCCCTTTCAGGATCACATTCAGAAAGTTTCTATTTTAATTCTAGTTTTTCTCATGAAAATGTCCCTGTTAGAAGAGAAAACTTCAGTGTGCTATTTAGGGACAGCTTGCGAAAACTTCAGTGTTACTATTTTTCATGAAAAAAAAAAGAACGTCTTCTTTGTTTCTTTTATTTTAGTGCATTACAAAAACCTAGAAAAACTTCAGTGCTAGTTTTTTCTCATTAAAACTTCAGTTTTACTCTTCAGTACTAAATAGAAAAAAATCAGTGTGTTAGAAACACTCACGAATACTTCAGTACTAAAACAACGACGTACGGAAACTTTATGAGAATTTTTTTCTTTGAGGGGGTGGGGGGTGGTGGGAAGGGTGGGAGAAGGGAGTAGAGTAGGAAGGTAGGAAGATTTTCAAAATTTGACTGAACTGAATACGAATTTGAATGAATATGAGCAAGTATTTCAGGTAAAAAACAAACAATTCAATGTTTTCTTCTCCCACGGAAAGCTTATATATTAACAACTGGAAAACAACCCCCAACACCCATTATTTAAAAACTATTTTCCAAGATTTCATAACCTCATTCCACCTCCTTTTCTTGTAGCTCTGAACATGAAAAAAGATCAAACCGATGTATGAAGTATACAGTGGAAAACTCCGAGGCACGTGTATCAAACTCAAGACTCGCAGGCCACATCAGGCCCGGCGCACAATTATATCCGGCCCGAGAGAGAATTTTAGGCAAAGATATTTTTCAATGGCCCTGCGATATAAAGTGCAAATCAAATTCCGTACGATGGGTTACCTCAGTGCGTTCTAGCTTCGATACCAATAAGTGAAAATAAATGTGTGTAGTGAGTCGGTGTTCTTCGTTACACTAACCTAGCAACGTTCAGTTATTATTATTCTTATTATTATTATTATTATTATTATTATTATTATTATTATTATTATTATTATTATTATTATTATTATTATTGAATGTTATTGAATGTTATTGAATGTTGCTTATTGACTGTTTATCTCCAATAATCCTAATATATCTTCAATAATGGTACAAAACGCAGCCAATATAAAAAATTCAAAAATAAAAAAAATTCGATTTTCTTTCCGTCTTCCAATAGCGATCTCCCTGCCTTTACGCCACCTGTTTGAGTGATGGATGTGTATTTGGTGTGTGTGAGAATGAATGAGACAGGTGAGCGTGTATGTTGGTATAAATCGCCGCGCTTTGAGCCTGATTGATTTGGGGAAAGGCGCGTATAGCATCCAGTATTATTATTATTATTATTATTATTATTATTATTATTATTATTATTATTATTATTATTATTATTATTGTCCGCTGGACCTAAAGCAATAACCTTGTATTGTATTGTATTATTATTATTATTATTGTTATTATTATTAATATTATTAGTATTATTATTATTATCATCTTCGGCCCTTAACCTTATGTGTGAGTTGAGTTTTGCCCCGCAGAGCGATCGAGTTTAACACCCCTGCTTCAAATCTTTCAAAAGCGGAAAGCAAATGCTAGTCAATGTATTCAAAAGTAAAACAGAACATATTTTAAGTTGTCTTATCATTTCCATGGGAAAAGGCGCACAGAAATAATGAAATTAAAAACAGAATTTCCAAGATACAGAAACACGTTTAATTTCAGTGCTCATTACACAGCATGGAATCTGTTTTGCTCATCTGTGTTAGGTAAACTTCAAATTTCACTCTCTAAAACCAAACCATTATATTTCAGTGTTAACCCCATGCACAGACAGAAAACTTATAGGTTCATTTCCTGAATGAACATCGATGTTTACAATCTACACCCGTCATTGGCCCAAATGGCAAACGGGCAGACCTACAACCATCCCAGGGAAGAAGGTAAAAATGACCTAAATCAACACTGAACCACCAGAGCAATAATACTGCGAATGTGGACAGTGACAATGGCCAATTTTATCTTGCCAACCATGTAGCGTCCCAGCTTTTAAAAACAAAACAAAAACTATCAATTTTAGCGGCAGTCCATTTTCTTCACAAATACAACTTGGAATGTTAGTGCTCATCCCATTGGATGGAAGCTTTTAACTTCAGTTTTAACCTAATAGATTTGGGTGTTGCTCACAAAAATATTAATGCTAGTTTCTCAGATGAAAAGCTTAAAGTTTCAGGGTTGGATTCACGGATTAAAGACTTCAAATACCAGTGTTTGCTTCACAGAACAAAATGTTCAAATTTCAGTTTATGTCCAGGTACACAGATTACAAGAGTTACTTTAAATCTCAAATTTCTTTCATGGAAAACATCAAAGTTTCAGTCCTAGTCTCATAAATGATAAACATAATAACATAGTCCTTATTTATAGGGTCGAGCGAGCTACAAAGAGTCGAATCAAACATGACAAACATAAAATCAGTGCAGATGGAAATTGTCAAATTCCATTGTTAATCTTACAAATACCAAACCGCTCCTTTCGGTGGTTTTCACAGGTCTAAAACGTACATTCCAGTTCTAATTCACAAGTGACAAAACCAAGTTTCCAAGTTCTCACACACTGAAAACCAAAACATTTAGTGCAGATAAAAATCTTGATTTAATTTTTTTATAACTTATTTTTCACAAATGAAAAATACAAACTTACTTCAGATTGATTTCAATGCTGCACTCACAAATGAAAAAAACACATAAGCTTACATCAGTGCCGTCAGTGCAGACTAAAATATCTAAACTTCAGTGCTAATCTTCATGAAAACTTACTTCAAATTAATTTTAGTGCTACTTTCACAAATGAAAAATGTACTTCAGTGCTACTTTCACAACTGAAAAACACGTAATCCAGTGCAGACTGAAATATCTGCATTTTAGTGGCTTATCTTCCACATGAAGACTGTACATTTCTATACAGTCTCTCTTTCTCTCTCCCTCTCTCTCTGTGAAGGCTGTAGTGATAGTCGCACAGGCCGATAGAGATAAGTACAGAGCGGGACTAGACTGACAGAGGGCCAACAGCGGCAGAGAAGCGAGCGCCAAAGCGAGAGTCGGGTGCAGCGTCCATTCAAACCGTACAATGCTGCGCCGCGCCGCGTCTCCGGTCCAACGTTTTGAACGAACATCGCTAGCTTTTACGTCGCGTCTCTTCCAGTCCTGTTTTTTTACGATGTTGCCCAAATGACCTTCCTTCTCCGAGATCTTCCTTATGTACCTTTTAAAGGTTTTAGAATAAATCCAAACTGCTATTATTTATAGTGGCATAAGACAATGGCATAGATATTATGGACAGCAGAATTAATGAATTGATAATTAAGACAGTGCTATCATCATCCTCTTCTCTACCCTCTACGATAGACAGTAAAATATAGCAGATCTTCTTGCGCAGTAATAATATCATGATACGCGAGAGAGAAATGGAGAGAGAGAAAGAGCAAGAGAGCGAGAGAGAGAGAGAGAGAGAGAGAGAGAGAGAGAGAGAGAGAGAGAGATAACGACTACGATGATGCAGATACGATGGCCAATAAAATCATATGTTAATAATAATAATAATAATAATAATAATAATAATAATAATAATAATAATAATAATAATAATAATAATAATAATAATAATTTTATTTATAAAGCGCATTATCAAAAAATAGTCTGCTCAAGGCGCATCAAACACAGTCACACGCACAGTACAATAGATAGAATACAATCAATAAATAAATTTAAAAACAAAATTCATTAAAATTTAAAATAAGAAATTGGAAGTAAACCTCACTCACACAATAGTCGCATTAAAAGCAATGTACTAATAGCTTAATAAGACTGACAATATAATAAAAAGCCAAAAAAAATAAAATGAAATTTATGGGAAATGTAAAAACAGAAAATGTTATTAGAAATGCAATCACATCTTTTAAACTCTGGACAATAAATAATTAAATATCAAATAGATATGTTCCAGGTGTTTTATATATATATATACATAAGACTATGACGACAGCGAAGTGGAGGATTTCTATAAAAAATCTACAGGCTGTCCTTGACCAAGTGCCGAAGAATGTCTTAGTCATAGTGCAAGGCGACTGGAATGCCAAGGTTGGCCAAGATGCGCACCACAACTGGGGAGTCATATGTGTACTCCACTGCAACAACGAGACAAATGACAGAGGTCTGAAACTTTTGGAGTTTGCCAAATACAACAATCTGATACTGGCAAACACGATTGGTCTCCACAAAAAATCCGCAAGATGGACCTAACACAGTCCCGGTGGGGCGCATCACAACCACATCGACTACATCATGGTCAAGAAACGCTTCAGATCAAGCATCAATATTGGCAGGATACGCACTTTTCCAGGAGCAGACATCGGAAGTGACCACGATCTCGTGATGATGTCTTTCGGGCTCCACATGAAGAGAATAAACACAGCAAAGTGAAGGAGACTGAAGTTCGACCTGGACAAACTGCAAGACTCCGAGGGAAATTGGAGGGAAATTCTTGGCAAGCACCGGCCAAAGAAGAAGCCGTGGATCACATCTGAACTTTTGGAACAGTATGATAAACGAAGAGAGATGAAAAAGAAAAAGAACACCTCACAGACAGCTGATGCAAACCGAAAAATCAACAATGACATCCAAAAAGGCATGCAAACAGCAAAGGAAAACTAGATAAAAGATGAATGCTAGGAAATAGAGAAGTCTTAACAAGAACAACAGCAAGAATGCCTACCAGATTGTGAAGCGGCTGACTAGTGTTAAACAGCCCAAGGTCTGTACGATCCAAAGAAAGTCTGGCATATGCCTTACAGAAGTACAAGAAGTCTGGACAGATGGACAGAGTACTGCTCTGACCTTTACCACCACACACCAAACGGAGACCCATCAGTTCTAGCATGTCCCCAGAACAGAGAAGAAGAAGAAATCCTCCCAATTCTCCGAGAAGAAGTTGAGGCACTAGTGCAATCGCTAAAGAAATGGAAGTCAGCGGGAGTGGACAACATACCCGCGGAACTGCTTCAAGCAGGGTAAGAAGTTATGACTGAAGC
>CM072511.1:161599313-161614313 GCA_036898135.1 Oncomelania hupensis
AACCTTTTCTTATATCTAAGCGAGCGTTGTGGCCCAGTGGTCTAAGGCGGTACGTGGCCACAGCCCAGAAACCAATGGCGGCTGGCAGGTGTGAGATCGATCCGGCATTTTGGCGTTATGCTTCTCTGAAAAAAAAATTATTTAAGCTTACTTTCGACTCGGGTAACGTCTCGGAGGTTTTCTCCGGGTATTCCGATTTTCTCCGCTAGCACAATTTGAAAAACACAACTTATATTAGGTAGGTTGGGTTTGGCGCGTCACAGGCTGCGACCCGGGGTGGTATTCATGACCGTTGGTTAAGGCTTAACCAATGTTGGTAAAATTAACGACGTTGGTTAAGCTGGAAATTTTAAATTCATGAGGCCTTAGCAGAGTTAACGACGGTTGCTAACCATGGTTATTTTAACGGAGGGGGCACCACCCGATAACCAATGGAACACTGGTTAAAAATGGCGGCCATCGTTTGGTGGTAACTTCGACAGAGACGAGCTCCGAGGAGAGAGAGAGTATTTCGCGACAGAAGTAATCCACTTGACAAATTTGATGATGTGGAACTGGTATCAAAATTTCGTTTTCGTCGGCATGATATCATCACGTTAACGAACGCGGTAGACAGACTGAAACTGTGTGATCGGCAAGGCGTTTTGTCACCACTTTTACATGTGTGTCTCACTCTTTGTTTTTATGTCTCTGGCACCTTTAATAATCTGTCATATTAATAAAACGGGTTAATATTATTATTATTAAAATATTGTTGTTGGATTTTGACTGGTGATGTGTAGGCTTATTGTGTATCTGTATAGTTTATACTCGTAGGGTAATGCAACCCTACGAAATAAAGACAACATTTCAAGTTCCAAACTACCCAGAAACGGCAGAAATTGACACCTCAGTCTAAAAACAAAATGTAGGCCTAACATTACAAACTACAAAGTGATCAAAAGTGATTTCTCTCCTTTCACCCCAACAAAAAGCTCGCTCTCCTTGCTCACTATGATATCCAGCATGCTGTCGGTAGGCTTGCTAATCACGCCACCATTGCCAGACTTTAATCGTGCGGCTGCACGATTCCGATGGGTTATAGGCCTATTTTGTTGACGAAAGAAGGAAAACAGCTGCTTGAATTATGCCCCCTTACGGATATTCCCGCACAGCCCAAAAATAGCCTTGGTTAAGTAACAATGCGTGGACACTCGCTCATGAATTGCGATCTGCTAAACGATGGTTAACGATACCATTGTTGGTTACAAAACCAATGTTGGTAACGTTAACCATCGCCTATAATTTAACTGGCCATGAATTCCACCCTAGGCCTTCCCCATCCAGAATTCCCGACACAAGAAGACAATAAAGTATCAAAAATCAAAATGTTAAATTACAAAATCTGATAACCACTTTCTTTCCCTGCTTCGTTCTACCTATGTTCCTATTATTTTGGTCTCTATCTATCTATCTATCTATCTATCTATCTATCTATCTATCTATCTATCTATCTATCTATCTATCTATCTATCTATCTATCTATCTATCTATCTATCTATCTATCTATCTATCTATCTATCTATCTATCTATCTATCTATCTATCTATCTATCTATCTATCTATCTATCTATCTATCTATCTATCTATCTATCTATCTATCTATCTATCTATCTATCTATCTATCTATCTATCTATCTATCTATCTATCTATCTATCTATCTATCTATCTATCTATCTATCTATCTATCTATCTATCTATCTATCTATCTATCTATCTATCTATCTATCTATCTATCTATCTATCTATCTATCTATCTATCTATCTATCTATCTATCTATCTATCTATCTATCTATCTATCTATCTATCTATCTATCTATCTATCTATCTATCTATCTATCTATCTATCTATCTATCTATCTATCTATCTATCTATCTATCTATCTATCTATCTATCTATCTATCTATCTATCTATCTATCTATCTATCTATCTATCTATCTATCTATCTATCTATCTATCTATCTATCTATCTATCTATCTATCTATCTATCTATCTATCTATCTATCTATCTATCTATCTATCTATCTATCTATCTATCTATCTATCTATCTATCTATCTATCTATCTATCTATCTATCTATCTATCTATCTATCTATCTATCTATCTATCTATCTATCTATCTATCTATCTATCTATCTATCTATCTATCTATCTATCTAGAGTCTTGTTTAAAAGCTTACTTGCTGTGGTTTCTTTGTCAGAGTCTTGTTTAAAAGCTTACTTGCTGTGGTTTGTTTGTCTCTGGTTTTCTTTCTTTACTCCTCATTTTAAACCATTTACTCCGTGTGCATAACCTATAGGCAGCGTGTGGGCGCATATGTGTGTGACAGTCCCCGCATTCGATACACCCGGTCCTAACGACTTCTTACGTCTTACGTCAGCTGAACTCACTCCGCCAGTAATGTCAGTGCCGGCGACGGGCCACTCTAGACTGCTGTCGTCACTGTAAGATGAAATCGTAACAGCAGTGACATTGTACTATCGTAAGGCCCACAGTACACTTTGTTTCATGCAAATGCAGCGCTATTGACACACGTTACCGACAATGTTTAATAGGGAGTTACTTTTCAACCAGCCTTGTAATTTGTATTCTCGTTATGCCGGCGGGCACACCCATAGCCATTGTGCGACTTGGTTTCAAATTGTAATCCTTACTTGTAACCATCACCTTTAGCAGCTCGTTGAGCAAGTACAAGGCGCTATATAAGAACAATCGCTTGTGAAGATATTATTTCACTTTTTTTTTCCTTTGAGACAGCGACAGTACTACACAGGGAAAGTGGAGTAAGACGGGAAATGGCACGTTGGGCTGTGATCATTAGCTGGTCGCCAGTGTCACTAATTGGGACAGGGAACTAAACAGCTAGAGCTCACATAGAGAGGAACGCACACTACATTCATTCTCATCACCGGCTGGAACACCTTTGGGGTCCTTACGAAGGTATTCGTCCTCTCTAGGTGCTTACTCCCCATACCCTGTCGCCCAGGATTGGGCTCAGTTGTCTGGGCGTCAGGCGATGCACCCCAAGGGATGCAAATGTCTGCCTCGGGTGGCTTGAATTAGAGGCTGTATCGACCAGCGCCTTGAGTGAAAAGCTCTTGAGCTGGAACAGCGCTATTTAACAATGACTAAATTAATACGTGTAACAATGGAGGCCAATAGCTAATTTAATGTCATCATTAGTATACAGTATTGTATAGTATACAATATAGGTACAGAGGCTTGACACCACCTCAAGAGCCTATGGAATGGAAATAAGTGCAGAAAAGACCAAATTGATGACCAACAACACCAATGGCATCAACACGGACATCAAAGTCCAAGGCCAATCCCTCAACACAGTGCATAGCTTCAAATATTTAGGAGCCATTGTATCAGACAATGGGTCCCGACAGGAAGTCCTCTCCAGGATCGCACAAACAACCGCTGCCCTGACAAGGTTGAAGCCCATTTGGAAAGACGGGACCATCAGTCTACATTCCAAAGTAAGACTGCTGCGCTCCCTTGTCATCTCCATCTTCCTATATGCTTGCGAAGCATGGACCCTCACAGCAGATCTCCAACGAAGAATACAAAGCATGGAGATGAGGTGCTACAGAAGACTTCTGGGCATTTCCTATGCCCAACACATCACCAACGACGAAGTCCGACAGACCATCACACAAGCCATTGGACAACACGATGACCTGCTCACAGTGGTAAAGAAACGGAAATTCCGATGGTATGGCCACGTCACCAGATCATCAGGCCTTGCAAAGACTATTCTGCAAGGCACAGTGCAAGGAGGTAGAAGAAGAGGGAGACCGAAAAAGAGGTGGGAGGACAACATTCGAAAATGGACTGGTTTGACACTGAGCGAAGCCATCAGGGCTGCTGAGGACAGAGAAAGATGGAGTATGCTGGTTAAACGATCATCTGTGGTGCCCCTACGACCTCCGGGTTACGGGACAGGATAGGATAGGATAGGATTAGTATACAGCGCTTTTGCAGCACAAGAGCTGCTCAAGGCGCTGGCCGATACAGGGTCAAGCTTAAGCCCACTTGCTGCCTTGGACGAATCGTCTGACGCTCCGGACAACTGGGCAGGGCCCTGGGGCGTTGAAGGGACCTAGTGCTTTGCTGGGCGTGTTTATGTAGCCGACATTAACCCGTATGAAACATGAGCGTCAGGATCTTCAAGGTCCGTGCAACAGAATGCGAGTGTCAACAGGACAGACCCCGATGTATACTGTCAACCGTAGGAATAAATAGTAATAATAACCGCTCCGCAGAAAATGTGCGCTTTTTTTAAAATAAAAACCAAATTCAACTAACTTGTTGACATATGAATGGGAAAAAAACCAACAACAATGTCAGAGTAGTGAAGACTCTTAGCCGATGTTTACATTACATTACATTACATTACATTATTATTGCTTTTGGTCCAGCGGACTCTTCCGAGCCAAATCAGGACCGGACAACTCCCGATCCGCATAAAAGATCTGACGAAACAACCCTAGTGGTAAAACCGAAAGCTCTCCACCAGCTAGTCACTTTACAATAAAGACATCCCACGCAGGGGACGGCTGAGGCTTCACCCCAACTTATCGAACCCCCGTTTACTAAAACAAAATAGATTACAAACATCATTATAAATTATCAACAAAACACATACATATAAAATGCCTACATTGCTAAATAATAACATCATAGGAAGCCCTAGTGACCACCTGGCAGAAAGCGTCCAATATTCCCAAGCTGATCCAACAGACCTCATACACAAATAAGGAGTCTTTTCCCGGAAGAGTTTTCAAGAAAAAAGGTAGGAGACTGGTCTAGCGAAGAAGACGATAGTATAGCAGATTGATAGAACAGAGCAGGAATGAGAAAGAGCAAATGAGAAAGACAGCGACAGTGGGAATTTAAAGCACTAAATTTCCAGAAAGTGGGGATACTATTTATACTGAAACCCCCGGCACCCCAACGGGGGTAGCCGATGTTTACAAAGAAAATGTAAGTTAAACACAATGTAGAGAGAAAATAGATCTAAGAATACTGCTTCTGCTGACACAAAGATAGCACTTGTGGTATAAAGTTCGTTGAACACTCGCCTCTTCCAGGAGAGAGAGAGAGAGAGAGAGAGAGAGAGAGAGAGAGAGAGAGAGAGAGAGAGAGAGAGAGAGAGAGAGAGAGAGAGAGAGAGAGATAGAGAGAGAGAGAGAGAGGGACATAACTCCTCTAGTCCCCGGATGAAAACGAAAATGGGAATTTGGACAAATTTGGGATGAACGGGAGCAGATCTAAAAGTCTGCAGTGAGGTGACCTTCTTTCACGTAAATGGGCATTTAAACAGCCTTATTGCCCCCAGCTGACTTTACTTTCGCCAAGCGCCATTTCCCATTTCAAGCCTCCAGGGTATGTCGCTGTCTTTCAGCAAGTAGGCAGAAATTTTTCTTCCTATCATGCCACTGGTCGATTTTGTTTAATTAATTTCAATATTGATCTGTTTCCTTATTTTTATTTTATTTTATTTGAATTTATTTTATTTTATTTAACGGTTACAAAACTTATCTCTCTGCTCATGCAAACAAAAACAAAAAAACAAAACACCCCCCCTTTCCCCCCAAAAATACTACTACTACTACTACTACTACTACTACTACTACTACTACTACTACTACTACTACTACTACTACTACTACTACTACTATTATTATTATTATTATTATTATTATTATTATTATTATTATTATTATTACTATTATTATAATTATTATTATTATTATTATTATTATTATTATTATTATTATTATTATTATTATTATTATTATTACTATTATTATAATTATTATTATTATTATTATTATTATTATTATTACTATAATAATAATAATAATAATAATAATAATAATAATAATAATAATAATTATTATTATTATTATTATTATTATTATTATTATTATTATTATTATTATTATTATTATTATTGTTATTATTATTATTATTATTATTATTATTATTATTATTATTATTATTATTATTATTATTATTATTATTGGATGCTATAGGCGCCTTATTCCTCATTCAGACTCAAAGCGCGGCGATCTCTAACCAACACACATGCTCACATTTTACAGCCACTCCTACATACCCAACAAACCCAAATTCACCACTAATGCATGTGGTGTAAAGGCAGGGAGATCGCTATTAGAAGACGAAAAGGAAACCAAATTTCATTTGTGAAAGTTTAGATAGACTGCATCCATCACGACTATTGAAGAGAGGGAGGAAACCGGAGTACCCAATTGGCCAAGCAAACCCTTGTTGTTTACTACATACACTACAGTTGCTCTGCCAAAAACCTTATTGTAGGTTGGGATCTATCGGGGGGTATGTAAACATCAATTGTTCCCCTTTCTCCAGATAGATAGATCGATCGATAGATAGATAGATAGATTAGATAGATAGATTAGATAGATTAGATAGAGATAGATAGAAAATAGATAGAAATAGATTGATATGTAGATATAGATATACATTAGATATAGATATAGATATATACATGTAAATATGGATTCTTTTTCTTTCTGTATAACAATTTTGTTCCTCTCAATATTTAGAAACAGAATAAAAGAAAATTTGACTATCTTGGAGTCTGTACCCAGTTTCTATCGTCTAGCATGTGCGTCGTTTAATTAGTGACTTGCTATTTTCTTGTTGCTACCGAGGGCAACCGTTCCCCGCCCTTTTTTTTTTTTCATTAAATTTTTTTTTTAATTGACGACTTTCTTTTTTTTTTTATGCTGTTGAGTTTGTTGTAGCTTATTGTTGTTGTTGTTTTTGATGACGACGATGATGATGATAATGATGATGATGATGATGATGATGATGATGATGATGATGATGATGATGATGATGATAATGGTGATGATGATGATGATGATGATGATGATGATGATGATGATGATGATGATGATGATGATGATGTTGACGACTACAACGATCAAATTCTTCTTCTTCTTCTTCTTCTTCTTTTTCTTCTTCTTCTTCTTCTTCTTCTTCTTCTTCTTCGTCGTCGTCGTCGTCGTCGTCCTCTTCATCGTCGTATTCGTCATCTTATTCATCCCTTTTTATTTCTTCCTACATAGTCTCTACTTCTTATTAACATCCCATGGTAATGGTCTAACTCCTCCTCTTCACTGTCCTGCTCCTCATTCTTCTTCTTCTCCTTCTTCATAATATTTTTTTCTTTTTTCTAATTATCATCTTGCTCCACTTTCTCATTTTTCTTGTACTAGTCGTGCCGACTTCCGCACTAAGAGTACGGTAGCACAATTAGCGGCCTAGTACTAGGGGTTTGTGTTTGGGGGGGGGGGGGGTGTTTGTTTGTTTGTGTACGTGTGTGCGGAGACATAAGCCTTGAAATGGGTGACTGACCTTGCTTTTCATTAGGAGAATGGGTGTGTGTATTAGCCACCCACTTTTTTTTCCAGCCACCCACTTTTTTCTAAGTACACAGGAGTGCTCTTTTAGTGCATGGGAGTGCAGTTGTAGTGCATGAGAGTGTTTTAAGTACAAGGGAGTGCTAAATCCAGTCAATTTTCGGGAAAATTTTGAAGAAAGTTCTACCCATTTCGTCGCCTATAGGACAGGACCTAGGTCAACTTTTGAGACGGAAAGAGCCAAATTTGCATTAGATTCTAACATTTTTAGAAGAAATTTGCGTTCTTTCCGTCAAAAAAAAAAAACACTTTCCGATTCCTACATTCTTAGTAAAACACAGTCTTGGTGTTCTAAATACTAGTGTGCGTGTGCGTGTGTAGGTGTGTGTGTGTAGGTGTGTGTAAAGGTGTGTGGGTGTGTGTGTGCGTGTGAAGTATTCCTTACGGTGGGTATGGGGTTGCAATGAGTCTCGTTGGTCGGTGACGTGGAATGGAGGAGAAAGGAAGCTGGATAGAGGAAGATTAAAACCCTGTTCCTGTCTTAACGACTTCCTCACTCAGTGTGTCTGGGACTCGTCGAGCTCCTCCCACAAGTGGAGAGACGATCGTAATCCATAACTATGCGTGAGTCTCAGCTTTTCAGTGTGAGGCTTTTGTAGACCGTACATTAAAGGGGTCCACGGTGACCAATACCCCTCGTCCCACCGCCCTAGCTCAAGTGGTAGAGAGTTCGCCTGGCACACCAAAGACCCAGGTTCAAATCCCGTGATGGACGAAATAATAAGTGGCCATTTTTCCCTGTCCATTTAGCAGTATAATTGCTCTGGTGGTTCAGTGTTGATTCAGGTCCCTACCCCTAGTTTCCTGGGATGGTTATCCCCGTCTGCCATATCGCCAATGGTGGGTGTAGACGTTAAACCTCAATGTTCATTCTTTCACCACAACCCTTCACAAATCCTTTTAATATTCACAGTGTGTGTTGCCCCATTAAAAAATACGTTTTTCTATCCTATCCTATCCTATCCTATCCTATCCTATCCCGTAACTCGAATGTCGTTTGGTGCACCACAGATGATCGTTTAACCAGCGTACTCCATTTTTCCCTGTCCTCAGCAATCCTCATGGCTTCGTTCAGTATCAAGCCAGTCCATTCTCGAATGTTGTCCTCCCAATTCTTTTGTCTTCCTCTTCTTTTGGCTCCTTGCACCGTGCCTTGCAGGATGGTCTTTGCAAGGCCTGATGCTCTGGTGGCGTGGCCATACCATCAGAGTTTCCGTTTCTTCACCACTGTGACCATGTCATCATGTTGCCCAATGGCATGTGTGATGGTCTGTCGGACATCGTCGTTGGTGATGTGCTGGGTTTAGGAAAAGCCCAGAGGTCTTCTGTAGCACCTCATCTCCATGCTTTGTATTCTTCGTTGTAGATCTTCTGTGAGGGTCCATGTTTCGCAAGCGTATAGGAAGATGGAGATGATCAGGGGGCGCAGCAGCCTTACCTTGGAGCTGAAACAAATTGACCTGTCTTCCCAAATGGGTTTCAGTCTTGTCAGGTCAGCAGTTGTTTGTGCGTTACTGGAGCGGACTTCCGTCGGGACCCATTGTCTGATACAATGGCTCCTAAATATTTGAAGCTGTGCATTGTGTTGAGGGATTGGCCTTGAACTTTGATGTCTATGTTGATGCCATTGGTATTGTTGGTCGTCATTTTGGTCTGCTCTGCACTTATTTCCATTCAAAGGCTCTGGAGGTGGTGTCAAGCATCTGTACCAGCTGTTCAAGTTCTTGTTCCTCTCCAACCAATCCATCAATATCATCCGCAAAACGGAGGTTGGAGATTGCTTTATCCCCTATGCTGACTGTACCTTCGTGATCTGCAAGGGTATCTGACATGAAGCACTCTAGGAAGATGTTGAAAAGTGTTAAAGAGAGTAGGCATCCTTGACGCACGCCGATTGTTGTTCTGAACCAGTTTCCGATGGCGCTGTTGTGGAGGATTGCAATGGTAGTCTTGTGTCGCAGGCTTTGGGTGACTTCAATAATGTTAAGGCTGATGTTGTACACTCGCATGGTTGCCGACAGAGATGCATGCCAGACTCGGTCAAACGCTTTCTTGAAGTCTACAAACACATAATTTAGATGTTGTTGGTGATGTAGGTATTTCTCGCAGAAAATCTGTTCGGTGGTACTTCGTCCTGCCCTAAATCCCGCTTGTTCGTCCGCTATGATTTGTTCAGCTTGGGGTTTCAACCTGCTGATAATTATTTTCAGAAAAAAAAAAAACTTTGCTGGTTGAGCAGCCTGATGGTGGGGTAGTTTTCACACCCCTGAAGGTTACTCTTTGTGTGAAGAGTAATGACAAGTGACTGGTTCCGTGGTGTAGGCCACTCCCCACTCTGCGCGACCTTTTTACAGATAATGATGAGGGCATCAATCATCGCTTCTCCTCATGCTTGAATTAAATCTGCGGGTATGTTGTCCACTCCCGCTGACTTCCCTTTCTTCAGTGATTGTACTGCTGCCTCACTGCTTACAAAAACAAAAACTCTTTCGAAAGAATGGTGCTTTTTTTAAATGAATAGTTTCTGTGCCTATTAATAGGAAGGCAGCAAAATTCTGAATCTAAAAATAGCATTTACCAAAGCCGTTAAGAGACAGAACTCATGAGAACTTGTGAGGTTTTCCGTTTTAGGTTGATGAAATATACCTTACCCTACCCTACTCCACACACCAAAGACGCACGCTTCAAGATGCGTGGTTCAGTCAGAAATAGTGTCAAAGGTCATGCGGGGTGTACCGTTAAAGCAAGGGAAATCACTCCCTGTCATCTACAAACTGTAGCTGTTGGTTTGAGCAAGGAAAGCCCGCTTTATCATTGCGTAATGTAGTAACAATGGGGAATTTAGGTTAACCCCGTTTTATCCAAAAGTAAACAATGCCTTGGAATTTGGACCTTTTAGCCAATGATCCACTTTCTACTTCCAATTAGTGTACAGCATGTCGCTCTCGGCAGTACAAGTACGTTGGTAAGTGAGAGGAAGTTATGAGAATGGGTGGGACCGTGGGAATGGGTAGGGGGTTGAGGGTAGAGGGGGGAGGGCGGAATAAAATAAAGATGGAGTGGGAGAGGGATGGTAACTCCTTTTCCCCTCCTTCCCAGTCCCCTATTCGCTAATGTGACGTGGGACTTTATTCTATATAACTGGAACTAGAGGGATGGGGAGAGGGAGGGGGAGGGGAAGAGAGGGGTTGAGGAGAATTCTTCATAGCGAAGCCAACTGCATGTTCTTATTTAGAGTTGATAAATGAATTCCTGTGTAATTATATCCCCGTGCCTTATTTATGATTTTAGAAAAAACGCGGTTGACTTGATTTGTCATCACTCTTAACTTTCCAGTCAGGGTTAGTATAAGGGCGGGAGTTAGTGCTGAGGGCTGGAGGTGTGTGGAGCGGGCGTTCCTATAAGACCTATCGTTCGGTCTTTCGTCTTTTAAATGTATATGCACGTAGACCACAACAGTAGAATGGATGCTCGATCGCAAAGAATTAGTCAATCGTCTGGAGCATACGCAGACCTGTGCACATCTACGGATTTTCCGTATTTTCTCCGATTTTCATGAGCAGAATACGGATTACTTATTAAAAATTCCGAAATTCCGCTTTGTGAGCAGAATTATGTCTTGAACTGTCGTTACAGCTTGCTACTGAAATTTTTTAAAAACTACTGAAATTTGGTTTGTTTGCTACTGATGAGCATTTTGAGTGTGCACAGGTCTGCATACGCGGTAGCAGTAGTATGTGTTTATTACAGAGGCACTAACCATGTACAATGGATCCACGATAGTAGCAGTAGTATGTGTGTTTATCACAGGGGCACCAACCATGTACAATGGACCCGCCCTAGCAAAAAGAAAGTGGATCCTCGATGGCACAGCGGTCGCAGTAATAGCGTAGATAGATGTATCGCAGTAATAGCGTAGATAGATAGATGTATCGTAGATAGAAGGGTGTGGGATCAGACTGCGTCTGTGGCGAAACGAATCCGCCACTCAAAGGGTTTATTGTCAAACCGCGTAACAACGAACGTGTACCCTTCCTTTGGAAGCGATATGGGTCTATGATAGGTGAAAGTACCGCAAATAATGGTGAAATAGGCCTAGACCAGTGCCTGCTCCGTTGTAAGACTGTATGTTTCGATCTGAATGAAGATTTTATTGGTTCGTTCTTACGCGGGTTTGGGAATAAACGGTTCGATTCGCCCAATAGCGTACAGATTGCAGTACAGATAACAGTACAGATAACGATGCTGTAACGTTACACATAGCATGATCCCACCCTTTCTATCTTTGGTACATAGGGACGCGATCTACATCTTTGCTATTGAGGATTCACTTTCAGCGTGCGACGTCCCTGTACCGATGTACTCGAGGAATCTGTCAACTACATAGTGTGGGTAGGTGTATAGGGGATGGGGAGAGGACAGTTGTGCAGGTGTGTGTATGTGTGTGCGCGTGGGTGGGTGTGCATGGGTGTGCGTGTGTGTGTGTGTGTGTGTGAGTGTGTGTGAGTGTGTGAGGGTGTGTGAGTGTGTGAGGGTGGGCATGTTTACACGGTGTTATCTGGACAAACCAGTGAACATCTACATAACTTGTTTTGACAGACTTACTTGTTTTGACGTCAGAACAATGATCCGTTAGGGTTAGGGCTGGGTTAGGGTTAGGGTTAGTGTTCGAACACTTAAATTTTTTTTAAAGGGGGACGAAATATGACCCATTGTAATGTATGTGCGGTTTCAGGAAAGTCATGATAATACTGTGTAAAATCGGCTGTGTGTGTGTATGTGTGTGAGTGCGCGCGCTGGATAAGTCTGTCAGCTATTTACATGTAAAACAGTCGTCCCTGGTGCACCGTCTCAATAGGACAGAGCAACAGATTGACTGCGTACAAAATATACCAGAGAGAGAAGGAGAGCGAGAGAATGAGAGAGAGAGTGTGAGAGAGAGGATGTATTAGAGAACAAAGGAAGCAAAGAAAAAAAGAGGGAGGTGGGGGGGTGACAAAAAAACAAAGAAAAGAAAGGAAAGGAAGGGGAGAGAAAGACAGACAAAGACAGAGAGGAAAGAAGAAGAAGAAGAAGAAGAAGAAGAACAACAACAACAACAACAACAACAACAACAACAACAACAACAACAACAATAACAACAACAACATTTCCAAGAACTACAAGAATAAGAATAAAATAATGAAAAATGAAAGTATAAGAGAACTGGATAGAAGATCAATGCCAGGAAATAGAGAACAGTCTGAACAAGAACGACAGCAAAAGGCCTAACAAATTGTGAAGGGGCTGACAAGTGTTAAACAGCCCAAGGTCTCCACTCTCCAAAAAAGCATGGCACATGCCTTACAGAAGAATAAAAAGTCTTAGATAGATGGACAGAGTACTGCTCTGACCTTTACAACCATACACCAAACGAGACACATCAGTTCTAGCATGTCCCGAGAACAGAGAAGAAGAAATCCTCCCAATTCTCCGAGAAGAAGTTGAGGCAGCAATGCAGTCGCTGAAAAAAGGGAAGTCAGCGGGAGTGGACAACATACCCGCGGAACTGCTTCAGGCAGGAGGAGAAGCGATGATCGACGCCTTCACCATTATCTGTAACAAGATCTGGCAGAGTGGGGAGTGGCCTACACCCTGGGCCCAGTCGCTTGTCATCACTCTTCCCACAAAAGGTAACCTTTAGGAGTGTGAACATTACCGGATCATCAGCCTCATCAGCTATCCCAGCAAGGTCCTTCTGAATATAATACTCAACAGGTTGAAACCCCAAGCTGAGCAAATCATAGCTGAAGAACAAGCAGGATTCAGGACAGGCGAAGGACCACTAAACAGATTTTTAACCAGAATAATCTGCGAGAAATACCTACAGCACCAACAACATTCATATCATGTGTTTGTAGACTTCAAAAAAGCGTTTGACCGAGTCTGGCATGCAGCTCTGTCGGCAACCATGGGATTGTACAACATCAGCCCTAACATTAATTAAGTCATCAAACGCTTTTATGACAAGGCTACCAGTGCAGTCTTCCACAACAGCGCCATCGAAAACTGGTTCAGATCAACAATCAGTGTGCGTCAAGGAAGCCTACTCTCCCCAACACTCTTCAATATCTTCCTAGAGTGCATCATGTCAGATGCCGTTGCTAATCACGAAGGCACAGTCAGCATAGGGGGTAGAGTAATCTCCAACCTCCGTTTTGCGGATGACATTGATCGATTGGCTGGAGAGGAACAAGAACTTGAACTGCTGGTACAGATGCTTGACACCACCTCCAGAGTCTATGGAATGGAAATAAGTGCAGAGAAGACCAAATTGATGGCCAACAACACCTAAGGCATCAACACGGAAATCAAAGTCCAAGGCCAAGCCCTTAACACAGTGCATAGCTTCAAATATTTAGGAGCCAATGTGTCAGGCAATGTGTCCCTACAGGAAGCCCTCTCCAGGATCCCACAAGCAACTGCGGCTTTGGCAAGGGAGAAGCCCATTTGGAAAGACAGGACCATTAATCTACATTCCAAGGTAAGACTGCTGCGCTCCCTTGTCATCCCCATCTTCCTATACGCTTGCGAAACATTGACCCTTACAACAGATCTACAGCGAAGAATGCAAACCATGGACATGAGGTGCTACAGACGACTTCTTGGCATTTCCTATATCAAGCACATCACCAACGACGAAGTCCGACAAGCCATTGGACAACACGATGGCCTGCTCACAGTGGTGAAGAAACGGAAACTCCGATGGTATGGCCCCGTCACCAGGTCATCAGTCCTTGCAAAGACCATCCTGCAAGGCACGGTGCAAGGAGGTAGAAGAAGAGGGAGACCGAAAAAGAGGTGGGAGGACAACATTCGAGAATGGACTGGTTTGACACTGAGCGAGAGCAATAGGGTTGCTGAGGACAGGGAAAGGTGGAGCACGCTGGTTAAACGATCATCTGTGGTGCCTCTACGACCTCAGAGTTACGGGATAGGATAGGATAGGATAGGATAGGAAAGTAAAAGAGAGAAAAAGAGAGAGAGAGAGAGATAAAGAGAAAGAGAGAGAGAGAGAGAGAGAGAGAGAGAGAGAGAGAGAGAGAGAGAGAGAGAGAGAGAGAGAGAGAGAGAACAACAACCACACGATGATAGAACAAGAAGATGGAGAATAAAGAAGAACAAGAAGATGGAGAATAAAGAAGAACAAGAAGATGGAGAATAAAGAAGAAGAACAAGAGCAAGAAGAAGGGGGAGGAGCAGGAAGCGTAAAGAACATAACCATAAAAAAGGAGTAAAAAGAGAGAGCGAGACTGTAAATGGCTTGTTTTTCCTCACCTTAGCGCAGCCACAACAGAATGATCCTTTCGGCCACGTCAAGTGGTTAATATGCAGACCCCATTGAGCTAGCCCCTCTTAACATAGGGTCGAACAGAGAGACTAACGCACACACACACACACACATACACACACACCAACGCACCCCCACATACA
>CM072511.1:161619313-161639313 GCA_036898135.1 Oncomelania hupensis
GGCTCTTTTTCTTTCTCTGTCACCCTCTCTCTTTGTTTGGGTCTGTTTGTATTTCTCGTACTTTCTCTGTCTCTTCCTGTCTCTCTTTCTTCCTCTATCTCCCTCTCTTACTCTCTCTCTCTTTCTCTCTTTGTCTCTCTCTCTCTCTTTATCTCTCACTCTCTTTCTGTTTTTTTTTACTACTACTATTACTTCAATTATGGTGTTAAATGCAGTCAATTAAAAATTTCCACCAAAAATATTATTGCTATTTCGACTTTTGTGATAGCAAACTCTTCAGATCACCGCTCTTTGAATTCGATTGCAAAAGAAAGCCCGTTACACCATCTTGTGTTTATTAAAAAAATGTGTGTTATCACATTACTCAATAAAAAAGTGTGTTACCACATTTCACAATGGTAAAGTGTGTTATCACATTACACAATGATAAAGTGTAACACAATGAAAAGTGTTATCACATTACACAATGATAAAGTGTGTTATCACATTACACAATGATAAAGTGTGTTATCACATTACATAATGAAAATGTGTTATCACATTACACAATGTAAAGTGTGTTATCACATTACACAATGTAAAAGTGTGTTATCACATTACACAATGTAAAAGTGTGTTATCACATTACACAATGATAAAGTGTGTTATCACATTACACAATGTAAAAGTGTGTTATCACATTACACAATGATAAAGTGTGTTAACACATTACACAATGATAAAGTGTGTTATGACATTGCGCAAAGATAAAGTGGCCTTTCGTTGCTCAAACCAACCGCTCATGTTTGGATTTTTCCATTTCGGCTCTAACATGGAGTTATTTCCCTTTTATAACGTTTTCCGCCGTGTGGCCTTTGACCCTATTTCTGAGTTAACCTCGCGGCTTGAGTAGTCTGCCTTTGGTGTCTGTTTTAGGGTAACGTAGGGTCTGTGTTATCAACCTAAAACAAACAAAAACCAAACCTTACGAGCTATTGTTTTTACGGGTTCTGTCTCTTTGGTAGCTGCTATTTTTAACTCCACAATGTTGACTTGCCCTTGCTGTTAATAATGGGCATTAAAAAAAAAAGTTAAAAAAAACCAACGGAATTTATTCATTTAAAAAATAAAATACTTTCCAAAGAGTTATTTTTGTTGTAAAGTTATTTTTTCAGCGGGGCAACACTCAATGTGAATGTTAAAAGGATCTGTCGATGTAAGGTGGGAAAGGAGAGGAGGGGCGTGGTCAAAATGGATCCCTTTAAAGACTTTCCCAAAATGTGCTACGGTGAACCCACGTCATGGGTTAGTCTGGTCTTACGGTAGTTGTACTAGATTAGTCGCGTTCAGTTTTAGTCTGGTTAGTTAGTAGCCGCGTCTTTGAAATTAGTCGAGAAACAGAGCGAGCCAAATGTTTGTCTGTGCGTGCGTCGATCTGTCGGTCCGTTGGAGGTCATATTTAAAAAAAACATTTACTGAACCGATTTTGACCAAACTTCATAGAAACATTACGTAGCCTGTCGCCCGTATCGTAATATTTGTTCTACCGCGAAAGTCAAGGTCACCGAGTCCTTTGGTTGCTAAATACCTTTAGCACAATTTTTTTTACAAATTAAAACAAGGCTAATGTAATTTTGTTTGATATGCATGTACCTAAAATAAGGGTCCATCATACAGTAGCATTTTGTTGTGCTGAAGGGTGGTGCTGACTGCATTGTTTTGTTTTGGAATAAGTTGTTGTTTGTAGATTATAGTCACACGACACTTTCGCATATAGGTGACTACTGGACCGATTTATACTGACACCAGCGGGCCAGTTGTTGGTAAAGGAAAAAAAATAATATGATCACACGTTGACCAATCCGGGATTCGAACCAGCGACCTTTCGGTTACTAGCAAGACGAATAAGCACCGGAAATACTTTGAAATAGTCGGAGGGGTGCGTAGGCCCTATAGGAAAAAAAAAGGGGGGGGGGGGTGGGGGTATCAGACCAAGACAGGTGTCGGCCGGTCCGTTGGACGCTATGTCCCAAGAATCACTGAACAAAATTCGTTGATGGAAACATGAGCTAGTGTAGCGGTCTGCTTCGTAAAGATAAAACCGAGCCATAACATTGCCCACAAAATAAACGTTTGAAAAAACAAAAAAAGACGACAGACCATCACGCAAGCCATTGGAAAACACGATGACCTGTTCGCAATGGTAAAGAAACGGAAACTCCGAAGATATGGCCACGTTATCAGGGCATCAGGCCTTGCAAAGACCATCCTGCAAGGCACGGTGCAAGGGGACAGAAAAAGAGGTGGGGGAAAACATTAACATTCGAGAATGGACTGGAGTGAAGTCATGAGTGCTGCTGAGGACAGAGACAGATGGAGTACGCTGGTTAAACGATCATCTGTGACGCCCGCATCGACTTTGGAGTGACGGGATGAGATAGGATTGGAAAAAGGCCTTATTTTGTGAGTGTGGAAATACTTTGGAATGGCTTGCCATCATGTTTCTCTGCATCGTCCAGGACTTCCATGCGTCATTTTTCCCCCCTTTCTTTTGTGTGTCATCTTCTCCCTCCTCAGTCTTCCTCTTATGTTACATCCTCATTTGTTCTGTGTCCGTCACCGTTCTACGTCTTTACCTCAACCCTCATACAATTTTCTTCTTGTTTTCTACCTGTCTGTAGCTCTGTTCCTCTATGTGGTGAAGCTGTTTCTGCGATACCGAGCTGGCAAAGCCGACTTAAACCTGTTTCCAAGCAGGGCTTTATGCCACTGCCGGCAAAGAACGACAACTGCGGCGAGCCTGTCCGTCCTAAGGGAGGCAACCCAGTCCTTTTGTCGCCAGGGCAGTCGGGCTTAAGGACAGCGTTCAGTTTTGGGGAGTGGGGGATTGTCACAGCATGCAAGTTGCGCCAAAAACTGCGCACTTAATCAAAACGTCCAGTCTTCTAAGAAAACATTTTTTGTCCCATAGGAATATTTTGTTGTTGTTTTTAAGTGTTTTGGCATAGTCCAATTGTTACTATTGAGACGCGCACGATAGTTCCGAACGTTTTCTGTTGCAAAGCACGCAATAATAGCTTTTGTATTTACATTTGATTTGATTCTGCGCTGTTACCGGAAAAAGCTTCGCATAATGTTGATAGTCTTTGTTGATCACCGGAAAAGGCTTCGTATAATGTTGATAGTCTTCGTTGGTCGATATTGTTTTAGAATCGTTGATAACTTTCTGGCATTACTTGTTTATTATCGATAGAATTTTCCAGATGAATCTGGTAATAGCTAAGCGATTCTTCTAAACTGAGAAATGTTCTGTGACGTAAGACAGTGCGTGGTTCCGGTGACGAGTTTTATTTTGATTGGGTGTTATTGCATTATTCTTGAATGTTCGAATTTTCTCTCGATTGCAGAGAGGCTATGTAAGTAATGTACAGTCGGCTTCAAAAAAAAAAATGTTGGAGTGATTTTCTGAAAGCGATCTTGTATGCAGTTGTTGGTGTTTGCTGAATAAAGTTGGAAAACTTTGTACGACGATTCCTGCCTTGTTAATGAGTGAACAGGCTGCGTGGATAAACGAATTCGAGTTCGATATATGAAGATTACAATACAATACAATACAATACAATACAATACAATATAACTTTATTGTCTGATGTTCATCACATACAGAAATTTGTCTTTGGCTCGTCGTCCGCAAGTAGCATGCAATATATCCATTTTATATACACAAATAGCAGAAAAACATTCATTTCTAATGCAATGGCACAGCGGCAACCTTAAATTCCAATCAAATACAGACATTCACAATCTAAACCCCACGTCAATAATAACTAATAATTTTACATTCACGCAGGGAAAGCACACACGCACACACACCCACACTCAAAATAATCTAATGACAGCACAAGTTGTTGTCTTAAACTATACGTATCACGGCCTATACATGATTATAATGGCAGTGCTTAAAAGTTAGAGGAATGACTAGAACATTCTACATTCACCTATACATTGACAGTCTACTATCAATTACATAATACAGTGCAGTAGCAACATTCTTAAAACACATAATAAAATACACAGCAAAGACGCAACTGTCACAACAAGGTTGCCTATCTCATAACTAGATTACATTTAAGAGTACCATAACAATGGTTAGGATCATTCAAATAACAAGTTACATGTTATGTGGCTAGAACAAATTCATTCAATCTACTCATTCAGAATGTCATAGCTCAGCAGATTACATCCAAGCATTCGTGACAATTATGAAGTTAAGTAAAATGAATATATATACATGTCATACTGCTACACAACATTCACCCCATCCACCCCTCTCACTCACCCCCCCACCTCCACACACACATTGTACATTGGCACACCCTATTCCCAACCACCCACCCACCAGCAATCCACACCCACACTCAGAACTAACAGTTGTATATTAATTTAGGTGCTAGAAGATTAAGCTTTGGAATTCAAGAGAGAAACTACTTTGGGGGATGAAGGATCTTTTAAACTTGTTCTTCTTAGCCATAGGTACAACATCAGGGGATGAATCGACTATTGATAAACATGTGTAACACCAACGCTGTTCAAATTCCACAAGACAGCAAGATAGAAAATGACGCGGCAAATCTGCTTTGACATAGCTTGGATGTATGTGTAGGGGAATTTACTCCTTCCAGTGAGAGAATAAACTGAGGACACTGACGCTCGTGTCAAACAGGTGGGTGCCCTCTACTCAAACAGACCCAGCAAGCACTAGGATCGCTCTCCCATCACTCAGGATTGTGCTCGGTTGTCTGGGCGTCAGACGATGCGCACACAGGCTGCAGATGGGCGCATTGGGCGGCTTGAGTTAGATCCTGTATCGGCCGGCCGAGAAAATCCAGTCACTTTTCGGAAAAATTTGGAAGGAAGTTCGACCTATTTCGTCGCCTATAGGAGACGGACTAGGTCAACTTTTTAGACGGAAAGAGACAATTTAGCATCAGATTCTTACATTTTTAGATGAAGTTTGCGTTCTTTCCGTAAAAAAAAATCACTTTCCGATTCCTACATTTTTAAGAAACCCCTGTTTTGATCATATACACGCTTGTGTGCGTGTGTATGTGTGTAATGTGCTATGCTGTGCACATACACGCCTGTTCCTATGTGTGTACGTCCAAGCGCTCTAGGTGTGTAGGCACATACACGCGTATTCCTTGTCCATTTTCTCCTCGCTGTTATTGTTGCTTAGTGGGTCTTGTCCATTTGTTTTATTATTATGGTCCTTTCTCGTCTCCAAAGACGAAAGAGCGCACTATGCCGGGAGACAACCGGGATGAAATGAATACAAGCAGCACGTGACTACAACAAAGCAAGGTGGCACGCAGCCTGTCCCTACTATAGCATGACGCATTCGGCGCAAGGGCAAATTGAAAGCAGCAGTAGAATCGTCCTTCTCCTTCTCCTAATTTTCTTTCTTTATTTATTTCTTTTTGTATTTATTTCCAGTCCTCATCAACTCATCTTGATAGTCAACAAAAGTAGAAAAGAAGAACACAGGTAAAATTCTGCTAATTGTCCCAACTATGGGATCGTTGGTTTTAGTGTTGGGTTAATGACTAATATAGTAATAAATCAGACTAGCTTCTAACCTTGTCTATTGGCAGTTTGATGTTTGATGCGTTCAAACCTGTTTCGATCCACTCTCTAAGCAAAATGCAGGGAAATGTTCTCAGTTGTACCGTAAGCTCCGTCTACTGATGTGTAAGCTGCACGTCAGGGATTTGGTATAGACGGCGCTGTTGTTTGCATCAAACATGGCTGAGTGGAGATAGCCTGCGAACCACACGGCTGTCGTTTTCGTGCAATTTGTCCTCTTCTTTCTTTCCTTTCCTTGGTGGCTATCCACACTGACGTGTAACCATTAAAAAAAAATCTCTTCCTTCCTTCCATCCTTCCTTCCTTTTTTTTCCTTACCCGTTTTTGTGCCCTTCCTGTAGATTTGTGACAAGCAGACGTCAGAATCACATCCTTTCACGCCTCCCGCGCTGAAGATTGGAATAGCGGATTACCGCCCTTCTATCAACACTTGTACAGTAGCGAGTCAACGAGAAAATCCTTGACCAGTTATACATTGCTGAGCTTGGTTAAAAACAGACGAAGAAGAAGAAGGGTGAGCAAAAGCAGATAGGTTCTTGGCAATAGATATAAGGGAAAAAAATGAAGAAGAAACTTCAAAAATGGTGTTGTGGAAACGAACAACAACAAACACATCTGGATAATTCTCCCATCTTGAAACCAAGACAAGTAGACTTATTATCGCTAATTAATGTTTCAACACCTACGCAATAAACGATGATAATGAAATCCTATGTTCCTTTAGTAAAAATTAAAGTCCCTAACGCAGTAACATATAAGGGACCAACATGTTAAAAACGTGACCAAATAAATCTAAATAAGTGGTAACATTTCAGGTCCATGGTAAGGAGCAGATTGTTTTTAAAGTCAGCAGCCAGGAGGATATTCCTATCCTATCCTATCCTATCCTATCCCGTAACTCGGAGGTCGTAGGGGCACCACAGATGATCGTTTAACCAGCGCACTCCATCTTTCCCTATCCTCAGCAAACCCACAAGGACACTCATTGCGATATAAATAAGAAATCGAGACTTATGTTTGGATACAAATTAAAAATATGAAATAAATAGTATTAATAAGAAGTCGCGTGCATAGTTATCATAAGAAACATCGTGGAAAAAACATCCAACTTCAACGTACTTAATTAATATGCATAATAAGGATTAAAGACTATGTCATACAGGCGCTAAATTAAGCCAATGGTGAAGCAGAGCATTAACTCTCCAAATAAAATCCCACTGGCCATCGTTCTAGCTTTATTTAGGACTACTGCGGATGCCGCGCTTTGGTTGAGAGGTTGGCCTAAATGTGTATCGTTAAGCCTACGGCAAATCAGTCCTAGTTATAATCAACACGTAAATCTGGAAAGAATTCTTCAAACCCGAGCATGTCAAGGCATCATATTAGTATGAAAAAATACCTTGAAAAATATTGTGATGAGATTCTATCCTATCCTATCCCGTAATTCAAAGGTCACTGGGGCACCACAGATGGTCGTTTAACCAGCGTACTCCAGCTTTCTCTGTTCTCAGCAACCCTCATGGTTTCGTTCAGTGTCAAACCAGTCCATTCTCGAATGTTGTCCTCCCACCTCTTTTTCTATCTCTCTCTCTTCGTCTGCCTCCTTGCACCGTGCCTTGCAAGATGGTTTTGTCTGTGAGCATGTCATCGTGTTGTCCAATGGCTTGTGTGATGGTATGTCGTTCTTCATTGTTGGTGATGTGCTGGGTATAAGAAATTCCCAGAATTGTTCTGTAGCACCTCATCTCCCTGCTTAGTATTCTTCCTTGTGGATCTGCTGTGAGGGTCCATGTTTCGCAAGCGTATAGGAAGGTGGAGATGACAAGGGAGCGCAGCAGTCTTACCTTGGAATGTAGGCTGATGGTCCTGTCTTTCCAAATGGGCTTCAACCTTGTCAGGGCAGCAGTTGTTTGTGTGACCCTGAAGTGGACTTCCTGTCGGGACCCATTGTCTGATACAATTGCTCCTAAATATTTGAAGCTATGCACTGTGCTGAGGGATTGACCTTGGACTTTGATGTCCATGTTGATGCCTTTGGTGCTCTTGGCAATCATTTTGGTTTTCTCTGCACTTATTTCCATTCCATAGACTGGAGGTGGTGTCAAGCCTCTGTATCAGCTGTTCAAGATTTTGTTCATCTCCAGCCAATCCATCAATGTCATCTGCAAAACGGAGGTTGGAGATTGCTCTACCCCTATGCTGTTTGTGACTTCGTGATCTGCAAGGGCATCTGACATGATACGCTCTTTGAAGATGTTGAAGAGTGTTGGAGATAGTAGGCATCCTTGACGCACACCGACTGTTGTTCTGAACCAGTTCCCGAAGACGCTGTTGTGGAGTATTGCACTGGTAGCCTTTTCGTACAGGTTTTTGATGACCAATAATTTTAGGGTCGATGTTGTATGCTCTCGTGGTTGCCCACAGAACTGCATGCCCGACTCGGTCAAACGCTTTCTTGAAGTACAGTACACAAACACATGATATAGATGTTGTTGGTGCTGTTAGTGTTTCTCGTAGATTATTCTGAAGTTGAAAATCTGTTCAGATTAGATAAACTGGCTTTGAAGATTTGATTTTTTAATGTTTTCGTTCCAATATAGCTTCTCGTGCTCGAGAGCTAGTCAAAGCGCTGACTTACACCGCCTGAGGCGCCGTCATGAAGTCCTGGGCGCATCGCTTGACGCACCAGAGAACGGATAACAATACTGCCGGGAAACTGATAATCCGGGAGAAGGGACCTAGTACTTGCTGAGTGTATTTATGAAGCTGGCACTGTCCCGCCTACGACATGAGCGTCAGGATCTTTAAAAAATTTTCGCGGTGTAATGCTTGCGGGCGCAGACTATAGACGTGAGTTGATACTCTCATCCGAAGGAGTATTTTGGGGCGTGTGTTTACGTGTGCATCAGAGTCATGTTATTTTGTTTTTCGGCACGCCAGATCGTCACCGAGTGTCCAACCACTGCCTGCATTATCATCTCTCAACATCCTTACCGTCGCGTTCACCACTGAGCCAAATGCGCCAACAAATAAAATTAAAAAAAAACGTAAACCTAACCCACATCACATGAAGTCCTATACCAAAGCGACTGGGGTCGCCCCTCGTCACAAACTACTGTTAAATTCCTCAGTACTGTTCTCTGCCACGGGACGAGCACAGCCTCGGGCAGTGTGTACAAAGAGAAAGTGGGTAATAAGCTGCCTGCTGTGGGACAAATGAAGGCCAGGGATTAGAACCCTATGGGACAGGAGCGTCCTGCGGCATCTAATTCCCATCCCGCCTAACCCTAAAGCTTGACTCGAGCAAAGAATCGCAAATAAAATGTATGTGCAGGACAAGAGAAATTCCTACCTTTGTTTCATTCTCACTCATTTCAAAGTACTCTAAAGCGCTATTGTCGTAGTCTTCGTCCCTTGTTCTTATTTTCAGCGCAAAGAGGACCAAAAACAAAAAGGTTCAGAACCTAGTGTAGTGGTGCTGGATGGTGGTGTTTGGGATGTTGCCATCCTTTCTTGCGTTGGACCGCTGGGCCAGCTGTTGAAGTTGGTAGCCGTACTGTAGCACGGTCTCTCCTGCTTTCTGCTGCCGGCTGTGGAATCTACTGAGGAGACTGGTGACTCCTCTCTGATCGGCGAAAGTCTCCTCCAGGACACCCAGGGCCTCCTCTGCCGTTTTAACGTCTGCCAGCTGAATGATTTCCTGTCGGGCACAGCCGCGGAGTGATTGTAGCAGCCACTCCATAGCCGTACCCCCATCCAGATGACAGTGGCGAAGGATCCGTCGCGCCTCCTGCGTGAAGTCCTCGACGTCATCGCCATCCCGCGTGAAGGTTGGAAGTTTGGGGGGTGGCATCATCCACAACTTCTGCATGGTCGAAGAGGGTGCGTGGGTGGAAGACATGATGGGCGATGACTTGTGTCGCTTCTGTGGGCCCCTTTTTCCTGGATGAGGGCAGTCTCTTGGCTCTCGCTTTCCACTGCACGGGTTCTCAGCTGCTGCTTAGCCTACAACAGCGCGGTGTCTTTATCAACTGGATATGCATCGCGCTATTCCAAATATCGCGCCCTAATTCAAAACTGCTACATAAATCACAAATAAAGTTTATATATTCTAATAGAGAATTTAATGCTGCGTCTAACGGTTATGTGCTTTAGGGGATCTGAAAGGTATATCTCAAGTTATTGCACACAGCCAGTTTAAACATAACAGATCGTATGGTCAGAAATACTTGTAGCCAGCACGGCTACACTAGATTAGGCCTCTGAGAACCTCGGAAAAAACCGTTTCTGAACCTCTACGACACTTTCAATTAAAACAGGTCATAATAGGCTGATGTGGTTTTTGTAATTATAGTTTCAAAAACATTCTCTTAGGCTTCATAAGCTTGCATACGCGTGAATGTATTGCAAATAATGTACTCCTGCGGATGAGAGTATAAACTGAGGTCTAGTCCGTGCGCGCTCGCATTCCATCGAACGGACTTTAAAGATCCTGACGCCCATGTCCTAGACGGGTGAGTATCAGCTACACAAAATAATACACCCAGCGCGCGCCAGATCCACTCACCGCTATCCCCCATGTCGCCCAGTATAATGCTCAGTTGTATAGGCGTCAGACGAGGCAGCAAGTGTGCGCCTCGGACCGTTTGAGTGAGACCCTGTATCGGCCAGCGCCTTGAGCCGAACGAGCGCTAGTCAAGATCGATACAAATAAATAGTACAGTAAAGTCACGTCATCGTATGTTTTTAGATAACAGTTTCGTGTGTGCGTGATTATGAAAAGATAATTAGGTTGATGACTGCATGACAGCCTCTGTGTACGGTGTTTTGTTTCCTTGCTCTTTCATTTATGTTCTCTTTACGTGCTTTTGTATTTAACTTTTAATGAACAATTTCGCCGCGGTAGCTCAGTGGTAAGAGCGTTCGCCTGGCACACCGATGACCCAGGTTCGAATCCCTTGGTATGCAAGATAAAAGTGGCCGTTATTCAAAGGCCATCTTAGCAGTGTGATTGATCTGGTGGTTCAGTGTTGATTTAGGTCCTCTACCCTTTGTTCCCTGGGAGGGTTATCCCCGTCTGCCATTTCGCCAATGGCGGGCGTGACCGTTAAACTTCAATGTTCCATGCCATGTTGTATTGCGGAATAACCTTGTATAGGCTTGGCTGAACACTTCAGTGTAGCTGTATAAAGCTAGGCTACGTTAAAATGCCGTGAAGTAGGTTTACGGGATATTAGGTCTCGTGGGAGTAGACGGAATTCCACCCATGCAGCCTCTGTGGATGCCCGGGGCGACAAACATGGCTGTGTTCAGCGCTGAGATTCTTCCTAATCACAACGTCTGTGACTCCTCCCTTCAGGATCTTCCTTTTTTTCTTCCTGCTTCACCAGTCCTTCCTTTCTTCTTTCTTTCCTTCCTCTTCTTCTTCTTCTTCTTCTTCTTCTTCTTCTTCTTCTTCTTCTTCTTCTTCTTCTTCTTCTTCTTCTTCTTCTTCTCTCCTCCTCCTTCTTCCCCTTCTTCTTCTTCTTCTTCTTCTTCTTCTTCTTCTTCTTCTTCTTCTTCTTCTTCTTCTTCTTCTGCTGCTAATGATTCTGCTCCTGCTTCTGGTCTTTCTATTCTTCTTGATGTTTTAAGTGATGCTCTTTTTGTTTTTATCTTGTGGTCTTGATTCAGCTGCTAGCAGTCTGCTGGATGCTGTATCTATCTATCTATCTATCTATCTATCTATCTATCTATCTATCTATCTATCTATCTATCTATCTATCTATCTATCTATCTATCTATCTATCTATCTATCTATCTATCTATCTATCTATCTATCTATCTATCTATCTATCTATCTATCTATCTATCTATCTATCTATCTATCTATCTATCTATCTATCTATCTATCTATCTATCTATCTATCTATCTATCTATCTATCTATCTCTCCACATTTCTACTCCACTCCCTTCCCCCGCCAACTTCCCCCCTCCCCTTGTCTGCCTTCATCTTCTTTAGTGTCGTAGAGTCCTTAGACCCACTATTGTTCAATCTACTATGACTACCACACTTTGATGGGATGGTCTGGTCGTGGGCAAATTAAAGACAACCCTTTTCGGGGGGGTCAAAGCGCCACAATCAGCAGATCGTCTCTACCAGACAACATTATTATTGTCGTCGTCTAACGGACGAGGGAGAAGAATTATAAGACCTACCACAATCACAAAACACAGTCACAAAGAGATCATCAAACAGGTGGTGGTGGGGGGGGGGGGGAACCCACCAGGAAACGGTAGGGCTTATGGTTCCACTTCTTACTGCTGACAGCAACTGCGTCACACCCTTTACTGGCAAACCCCTACACACTCTCATACATCATCCACCTCTAGTAGTAGTAGTTGTAGTTGTAGTAGTAGTAGTAGTTGTAGTAGTAGTAGTAGGTAGTAGTAGTAGTTGTTGTTGTTGTAGTAGTAGTAGTAGTAGTAATTGTAGTAGTTGTAGTAGTAGTAGTAGTAGTAGTAGGTAGTAGTACTAGTAGTAGGTGATAGTAGTAGTAGTAGGTAGTAGTAGTAGTAGTAGGAGGTAGTAGTAGTAGAAGGTAGTAGTGGTAGAAGTAGTTGGTAGTAGTAGTAGGTAGTAGAAGTAGTAGGTAGTAGTAGGTAGTATTAGTGTTAGTAGTAGTAGGTAGTAGTAGTATGTAGTAGTAATAGTAGTAGTAGTAGGTAGTAGTAGTAGGTAGTAGTAGTAGTAGGTAGTAGAGGTAGTAGTGGTAGTAGTAGTAGGTAGTAGTAGTAGATAGTAGAAGTAGTAATAGATAGTAGTAGTAGGTAGTAGTAGAGGTAGTTGTAGTAGAAGTAGTAGTAGTAGAAGTAATAGTAGGTAGTAGAAGTAGTAGCAGGTAGTAGTAGAATTAGTAGTAGTAGAATTAGTAGTAGCAGAAGTAGTAGAAGTAGCAGTAGGTAGTAGTAGTAGGTGGTAGTAGAAGTAGTAGGTAGTAATAGTAGAAGTAGTAGTAGGTAGTAGTAGTAGAAGTAGTAGTAGTTGGTAGTAGTAGTAGAAGTAGTAGTAGTAGATAGTAGTAGAAGTAGTAGTAAGTAGTAGTAGAAATAGTAGTAGGTAGTAGTAGTAATAGTAGTAGTAGTAGTAGTAGTAGTAATAGTAGTAGTAGTGGTAGAAGTAGTAGTAGTAGTAGTAGTAGTAGTAGTAGTAGTAGTAGTAGTAGTAGTAGTATGTTCTTATTCTTGTTCTTCTTTCTTTTCTCCTTTCTCCTCCATCGATATTTGTGTTGTTCTCCATGTTCTTCTTGATCTGGTTCTTCATCTTCGTCGTCGTTGTTTTGTTGTTGTTTTTGATGTTGTTGTTGTTGTTGTTGTTAGTGTTGTTATTGTTGTTGTTGTTAGTGTTGTTGTTGTTGTTGATGTTGTTGATGTTGTTGTTGTTGTTAGTGTTGTTGTTGTTGTTGTTGTTCTTCTTCTTCTTCTGCTTCTTCTTCTTCTTCTTCTTCTTCCACTTTAACTCATTTATAACGTCCTCTTCCAAAGTTTGTCTTCTTCTTCCTCTCAGTCTGGGCGTTGTTGCTGTAAACTCTAAAGTTTGAATGTTCCATTTCGGTTCTGAATTATTTCCCCTTTTGTTTTTACCTGTACAGCTGTGTGACCTTTCACCCTATTTGTGAGTGAACCATGCGGGTTGGAAGACGGGTCTTTGGTGTCTTGAGTAGAGTAGGTTCTATTTTATGAATCTAAAACCTAACGCCTTACGAGCAATTGTTTTTACGGGTTCTATCTGACCGGCTTTGGAAGCTGCGGTTTTTTTTGTTGTTGTTTAGCTCCAGAATGTTGGCTGCCTAGTCAAGGGCTGTTGCAATTAATAGAGACAAAAAAAAATACGGGATTTATTCATTTACAAAACAGCTCTATTTTGGAAAGAGTTGTTTTGTGTGGTAAGCTTTCTTTTTTTTTTCGGTGGAACAATACTCACCGTGAATGTTAAAACGTCTGTGGAAGGAACGCGGACAATGCGGGCCCCTTTAAGTTTATGGGGATTTATTGTGAAGGTGCTAAATGAAGCTGCTTCCCTCGTGTTTTGGACACGACGATCTGGTTGATGCCTGATGCGCTTGTAATAGTTGGATAATGTAGTGGCTACATTTCCGTTATATTTCCAAACTTACCTGGAGATATTTCAAAATAGTGGAGAATCAGAACGAGAGAAATGTCGGTCTGTTGGTCAGTTGATCGGTCGGTCCGTCGGTCCGTCGGTCCGACTGTCGGACCGTTGGAAGACATATCTGAAGAACTGCTGAACGGATTTTGACCAAACATCTTAGGAACATTACCTAGGTTAGTGGGCTGCCTCCCGGACCATCACACGTGCTCTATCGCCAAGGTCAAGGTCACTGGAGTCCATTTTGTAGCTAAACACGTGTTGCTCACTATCTCAGAAAGGGCTGAAGCAATGTTGTTGAGTGTTGGTACACAGATACTTCAACCATGGGCCATCCTCCAGTAGCACTCCAGCTGCTCCCAATGTCACTTTTGTATTCGGATGTCGGATAGCGCAGTGGTTGGAGCACTCGCTACTGTGTCGCAAGTTAAGCACCGTCCAGTGCGGTTAGCACTTGGATGGGTGACCGCAAAAACGTGAAGCGACAAATAACAACGCCCCCAGTTGACTCAACTGTGACTGAGTACCTACCCTCTTAAGGGTGGGGAAGGTAAAGCAGCGAGAGAGAGGGAGAGAGATGGGCATCACCCTCATTACGCTGGCCCAAGATAAGTGTGATCTCAAACATCACGCTCCCCTACGGCCACAAGGCTATGGGACTACCTTTACCTTTACCTTTACCTATTCAAACCACGCTTGTAGTCTTATCTCAAGAATAACGTCATCAGGTTTACTTTGCGAATTCCCCTAAACATGTTTTGCGCTGCGTTTAAAAATTGGCTCATCCCATTTGGATACTTTGTTTTATTGGTTTTGTGTGTGTGTGTGTGTGGGTGTGTGTGTGTGTGTGTGTGTGTGTGTGTGGGTGTGTGTGTGTGCGCGCGCGCGCGTGTGTGTGTGTGTGTGGGGTGGGGGGTGAGGTTGTAGAACGCCACAAATGAGAAACGGAATTTGACGTTCTTAGTAACAAATGGGGTAATTTGCTCGTTCCCCATTTGTTCTAAGTACACGGGAGTGCTCTTTTAGTGCATGGGAGTGCAGTTGTAGTGCATGGGAGTGTTTTAAGTAAAATTTTGAAGAAATGTCGACCTAGTTCGTCCTCTATAGGAGACGAAGTAGGTCAACTTTTCCAAGACGGGTAGGTTAAGGGCATCCGTTTTCGAAAAATTTGACCTACTTCGTCCCCTATAGGAGACGAACTAGGTCAACTTTTTTCGAAAACGGGTAGGGTAATGGCACCCGTTTTCAAAAAATTTGACCTACTTCGTCCCCTATAGGAGACGAACTAGGTCAACTTTTTCGAAAACGTGTAGGGTAGGGTAAGGCCTTTTTCGAAAAGGGGTAGGGTCAGGGCTAGTTGCAGCGCTGCAACTAGCCCTGACCCTACTCCTTTTCGAAAAAGGCCTTACCCTACCCTACACGTTTTCGAAAATACCTTACCCTACCCGTTTTCGCAAAACTTGACCTAGTTCGTCCCCTATAGGACACGAACTAGGTCAACTTTTTCGAAAACGGGTAGGGTTAAGGCAGCGCGGCAACTATCCCTTACCCTACCCCTTTTTTCTTCAAAAATGTGCTACCCGATTAAAATTACCCCATTTGTCACCGCGCACATGCATGTGTGTGTGTGTGTGTGTGTGTGTGTGTCTTTAGGCATGCAGATAGTTTAGACAGTGGCCCAATATTCCATGTTTTAAGTTTACTTCTTCAGGAGAACACCGAGTGCCCTAACTGCCAACAACAGTAGGCCTAACACTGCATTGTTGGGGGACTTTTTCGGGATGTGGGTGTCTAAAAATACATTTGAATGGGCTTGCCATCTTGTTTTTAATGTGTTCGTCTGACCCTTTTGATGCTGTATAATGCAGTTTTGATGATGTTGATGCTTCATTTGTTTTTCTTGGGGGGGGAGGGGGGGGTGAGGGCGGGAGGGGGGTGATAGATTGTTTTGATTCTGTTGATTGTATTGATGATGCTGAGGTGTTTTTTGTTTTTGTTTTTGTGTGTGTAATTGTTGATCGTGTGTCAGTTCTGATGTTGTTTGATGGTATAATGGAAGTTGACGTTGGTTTGTGCCGAGTGCTTACTAAGAGCTTAGGGCAAGGCCGTGGACTAGATTAGTCTAAGATTACAGTGCAAACTTTTTTGTAAGCACTTGGTCTGTTAGCCAAATTATGCACCGCGCTCTAACCGTCTCTGCTCTCGCATCCAGGCTGTTCCCTCCTCACACTCCCCATCACCTCTCTCTTTCTTTCTTTCTTTCTTTCTCTCTCTCACTCTCTCTCTCCCTCTCTCTCTCTCCCTCTCTCTCTCCCTCTCTCTCTCTCCCCCTCTCTCTTAGGCCTACGCTGTCCCTCTCTGTTTCTCTCTGTCTCTCTTTCTCTCACTCTCAGAGGTCTTTCACTGTATAAACCATTTATATTCTCTCTGTATGTCCCCCTCTCTCTGTCTTTATCTCTCTGTCCCCCTCTCTCCCTTTTTCTCTCTATTTCTGTCTCTCTCTGTCTTTGTCTCTCTTTTTCTTCCTCCCCTTTCTCTCTCTCTCTCTCTCTCTCTCTCTCTCTCTCTCTCTCTCTCTCTCTCTCTCTCCTCTCTCTCACTTTCTCTATCTCTGACACCTGTTGTTCCCCCGTTGGGGTGCCGGGGGTTTCAGTATAAATAGTATCCCCACTTTCTGGAAATTTAGTGCTTTAAATTCCCACTGTCGCTGTCTTTCTCATTTGTTCTTTCTCATTCCTGCTCTGTTCTATCAATCTGTTATACTATATTCTTCTTCGCTAGACCAGTGACCTACCTTTTTTCTTTAAAACTCTTCCGGCACAAGACTATTTGTGTGTGAGGTCTGTTGGATCAGCTTGGGAATATTGGACGCTTTCTGCCAGGTGGTCACTAGGGCTTCCTATGATGTTATTATTTAGCAATGTAGGCATTTTATATGTATGTGTTTTGTTCATAATTTATAACGATGTTTGTATTCTATTTTGTTTTTGTTAAAGGGGGGTCTATAAATTAGATTATGTTCAGCGTCCCCCGCGTGGGATGTCTTTATTGTAAAGTGACTGGCTGGTGGAGAGCCTTCAGTTTTCTAATAGGGTTGTTTTAGCAGATCTTTTATGCGGATCGAAGGTTGTCCGTTCCTGATTTGGCTCGGAAGAGTCCGCTGGACCTAAAGCAATAGTCATGTAATGTAATGTAATGTGACACCTGTTGTTAAATAGTCTCTTCACTTTAGGCCCACAATTTCAGTATAGGTCTAGTCAACCAGCTGACGTTACATTACTAATTTACCCACTTTGCGATGTGGTAAGGGAAAATATCAAGGATACGAGTAGAGCACGTTCACAAAGCTGGACCAACAAAAGTGGTCATAATTATTTCTTATTTATAAGCTCACCTTGTCAAATGGTATTTTTAAAGCTAATCTCAATTCTTCTTTTCCTGTTTATTCTTTTTAAATTTCTTTATTATTATTATTATTATTATTATTATTATTATTATTATTATTATTATTATTATTATTATTATTATTATTATTATTATTATTATTATTTAAATAACATTTGTTCTTCTTTCTCCTTTTCCTCTTCTTCCTTTTTTTTCTTCATTTTCGTCTTCTTTCCTTTTTTTCGTCCTTTTAAACTTCTTTTTTCTTTCTTCTTCTTCTTCTTCTTCTTCTTCTTCTTCTTCTTCTTCTTCTTCTTCTTCTTCTTCTTCTTCTTTTTCTTCTTCTTTCTTTCTTTCTTTCTTTCTTCTTCTTCTTCATCAAAATTATGCGCTGTTTTTCTTTAATCCTAAATCCGGGCTGAGCCGCTGACACTGCTATAGATCTACAAAGTGAACCGCGAACGACTCGATATAGATCAAAGTCAACCGACTTTAACATGGAACAAGGCTTCGTTTACCTGGCTGCTAGATCAACGGCAACCCCAGTAGATCATAAGAACGTGAGTTCTTTACGCCAAGGAAGAGATCATAAGGACGTAAATTCTTACGCTAAGGAGTAGATCATCAGAACGTAAATGTCTCGTGCCAAGGAGACTTTCGCCGTATCTTTGCAAGTGCGCATGCGCGCCGCGAGCGAGGCGCGGGCAGCACGTTCTTGGCGCGTGCGCGGCGCAAGACAAATATTTGCACGTGCATGGCAGGTTTGGCGGGAGAAGGGAGAGAACTCTTTTCTATGGCAGCAAAGGTGTCAGACTGGTACAAACATCCAGTGCAACGTGTCGTTCGTGAGTTATGGCAGTCAGTAACTAGAAGAGAGATCAGAATCGCATACTGTTAATGTATTAATATTAATAACCTGACAGGTGGTTACTGGAGAAAGGCATAGTGAGTCTGATTCTCGACGACCTATGTGGTTATAACCGGCTTTAAATGAAGAAGAAACAATGCCTAAACTACTACTACTACTACTACTACTACTACTACTACTACTACTACTACTACTACTACTACTACTACTATGATGACGATGGCCCGATTCAGGGATAAGGTCAAGGACGCTCACACTGTTGGGCGACGGACCCTGAAGCAGCAACATTTGTTATAAATTTATCGTGTTCTTCATATTGTGTTTTGTACTAAACCTATCGGATTGTTGTACGAGAGTGCCCGCACGATGAAGACAGCGTGGAAGTTCGGTGGTGTTGTCTGTGTGTTTGCCTTGTGGTCCTCTTTTCTTGTGCGTGGTTACGAGCGAGATCAAGATGGCGGTCGCCATGTTTACAACCGTGAGTACCTTCTTGCCTTGCGCCAGTCAGTTGGCCAAGGCTTCGATCTAAGTGTCATTCCATCTGATATTTCCCTTTGCGACTCCAACAGTTCTGATGAATCTAAACGTAAACCTAGAAGGAGAGGAAGGAGGGGTGGTGTCCAGCGCAGGCTGCGGAAATTCGGCTTGAATGATAGACGCAGAGCACCACCATTGCCGTCAGTTTTGCTATCCAACGTTCAGTCTATCCGCAACAAAACTGACGAACTCGAGGCCTACGTGCGATGCCAACGTGACTACAAAGATACATGTCTACTTGCTTTTACAGAGACATGGCTTGGCGAATCTGATCGGGATGAGGATTTGTGCATCAGTGGCTTTGGTCACCCCATTCGTTTGGATAGATCTCCTTTTACTACCAAGAAACTCTCGGGTGGGGGCGTGTGCTTTTATGTCAATAAAAGGTACTGTAACACTGTTGTTGTGAGAGAAAAAATATGTACACCTGACATTGAGCTCCTTACCATTTCACTCCGCCCCTTCTACCTACCCAGGGAATTTCCCCAGTTATTCTACACCATTGTTTATATTCACCCACGTGCTAACGCCAACGCTGCTGCTCAGCTGATCGCTGATGTGACCCATAAACTGGACTCTATTTCTCCTGATTCTCCAAAGTTTATTCTTGGTGACTTGAACCACTGTCAATTGAATAGGACCCTGAAAAACTACGTACAGTATGTGACTTGTGCTACAACACAGAAGAACACTATGATCGACTTGTGCTATGGGACTGTGCCTGGTGCATACAAATCTAAGCCTATGCCCTCATTTGGGAATTCGTATCATAATAGTGTTTATCTGGCGCCTGTTTATAAGCCTGTGTTTCATCGCTTGCCTCGCGTTGTGAGGTCTGTGAAGTGTTGGACAGCCGATAGTATTGAGTGTCTGCAGGGTTGTTTTGATTGCACGGATTGGACTGTTTTTCAGAATGCGTGTGAATCTGTGAATGAATTAGCTGACGTCATTTCATCCTACATCTCTTTTTGTGTTGATTCTGTCATCCCAGTGAAAGAAATTGTTGTTTTTCCTAATAATAAACCTTGGATTACGAAGGAGTTGAAATCTGTGTTAAACAAAAAGAAGCGGGTATTTTTTGAAGGGACTAGCCATGAGAAAAAGATAATTAATAGGGAAGTTCGTGACTGCATTAGAAAGGCTAAGAGAGTATATAAAGATAAAATAGAAGCTAAGTATAGTGGAGGTGACCTTCGGGCTGCCTGGCAAGGGATTAAGACTATGTCGTCTGTCAATCAGAAGGTGGACTCTTTTAGAAAAAGTACTGTCAAACTTGAGGGCGTGAGGGACATGGATGTACCCAATGTTTTAAATGCTTTTTATAATCGTTTTGAGAGGCTTGATTTTTCTGCTGATGTTTCGGATTTTAGACACTCACTTGTCCTAGACCCAATGCATGATATTGAGATTTCTCAGGAGTGTGTTACTAGACTGTTTAA
>CM072511.1:161644313-161656813 GCA_036898135.1 Oncomelania hupensis
CCCCCCCCCCTTCTTCTTTGTCTGGAATGGAAACCGAGTTGAAACCCGCAAGGATAGCACAATGTTCAGATTACAACGTACATCATCGAAATACCGCAAACTGCAGTCACCAAAATATTTCCCCATTCATCTCCTCATCAGTGTGTTAAAAACGAGTCGTGAGGAGAATGTGTGTTTGGATTCCGAGATCCACACAAGTATTGCATCAATACATAGACGTTTTAAGGTTGTCAAGACAAAATGTGGGAGTTTCTTGCATTGAGTCCGAGGTAACATGTTTCAAACTGTGGCATGACATAGTGTATGTAACGAAAATGGGGGGGGGGGAGGTAGGGGGAGTCACAAGAATTGCGTGTATGCGTGCATGGATAGTCTGCGTGTTCTCCCGTCTCATAACTTCTCTAACTCGTAACAATAAACTATGTGGTCACACCCTCTAGCGATCCTATCCTATCCTATCCTATCCCGTAACTCGGAAGTCGTTGGACCATCACAGATGATCGTTTAACCAGCGTACTCATCAGTCTCTGGTCTTAGCAACCCTCATGGCTTCGCTCAGTGTCAAGCCAGTCCATTCTGTTGTTGTCCTCCTACCTCTTTTTCCCTCTCCCTCTTTTTCTTCCTCCTTGCACCGTGCCTTGCAGGATGGTCTTAGCAAGGTCTGATGCTCTGGTGACGTGACCATGCCATCAGAGTTGCGTTTCTTCACCACTGTGAGCATGTCATGTTGTCCAATGGCTTTTGTGATTGTCTTTCGGACTACGTCGTTGGTGATGTGCTGGGTATAGGAAATGCCCAGAAGTCTTCTGAAGCACCTCATCTCCATGCTTTGTATTCTTCGTTGTAGATTTGCTACGAAGGTCCATGTTTCACAAGCGTAAAGGAAGATTGAGATGACAAGGGAACTGATGGTTCTGTCTTTCCAAATGGGATTCAACCTCAGGGCAGCAGTTGTTTGTGTGATCCTGGAGTGGACTTCCTGTCGAGACCCATTGTCTTATACAAGGGCTCCTAAATATTTGAAGCTATGCACTGTATTGAGGGATTGGCCTTGGACTTTGATGTCCGTGTTGATGCCATTGGTGTTGTTGGTCATCATTCTGTTCTTCTCTGCACTTATTTCCATTACATAGGCTCTGGAGGTGGTGTCAAGCCCCTCTACCAGCTTATCAAGTTCAGTAAGCGATATGCGCCTTAAATGTGAGAGTGCGCGCAAATAAAGCTGCTGTACGTAGCTACATTGGGGAGTCGCAGAGGGAAATTTTAAAGAGAAGTACTTCAGTGCCAGCAGTGTTTTTCAAGGGAAGATTGTGCGGGCCGTAGGTGTGTACTATTTGCCCCGATCTCAAGAAGTGTGTCGTCCTGCTGTGACCGTCATGCAAGGCAGTGTCCAGTCGTCCTGCTGTGACCGTCCTGCAAGGCAGTGTCCAGTCGTCCTGCTGTGACCATCCTGCAAGGCAGTGTCCAGTCGTCCTGCTGTGACCGTTCTGCAAGGCAGTGTCCAGTCGTCCTGCTGTGACTGTCCTACAAGGCAGTGTCCAGTCGTCCTGCTGTGACCGTCCTGCAAGGCAGTGTCCAGTCGTCCTGGACATGATGTCCTGTGAAGAAAAGAAGAAAGCTGCATGCACATCTGTGATCCACTCGGACTTGTGTCGTCAATGTGTTGTGTTGTGTCGTCATGTCTGAGGAAAAACAACGGTAGCATATGTACCTGCAGTCAGTCCCTAAGTGGCCATTTTGCTCGGGTGAAAGCATATTTGTATAAACTTGTATATATTTTATATTTTTGAATGAAAAGAAAATATTAGTGAAGAAAGTATGCTTTTGTATGCAAGGAAATAATTTATATTTGATAATTATTTTTCAGCTTATGTGAAGAGAAATAATTAGGCATGATAAGTTTAGATTCTTTGATAGCATTGTAAAAAGAAGTAAAATGTAAATTAAAACGATTTTGTTAATAATTAAGAAAGATATATAATTCATAAATGGAATTTAATTAATTGTTTTCAATGGTCATAAATGGAGATAATTCATTAAAAGAACAATACAATTGTTTCCAATTATAATAAAGGGAAATAATTTGGGAACTTTTGTTCATTTTCATTATGATAAAGGTAGATAATGTATGAATGCATGAGCTTAATAATGGATAGAACGGAGAAAGGGTAGTGACGTGCACTAGGATGCAGAAGAGTAAGTGGGTATTTTTCATGTGTTGGTTGATTAATAATGCAAGAATATTCTCTTGTGTATGTCTTAGTGTACTGGTATTGGCATCTCCACCTTAGAGTGTGACGTGGCGGGGCTTTGACCGGAACCACCGGGAGCCTATGAGAAACCTGGCGTTTCAACTGACCTTAGCATCTGGGGGAACCTCACTGGTCGCTGACTGCCATCCAGCCAGACTTTAACTTTTAAAGTCCGTAAAGGAAAAGTTGTTTATTATTCCTTCATAAAATTGCTGAAAAAAAAGCATTGTAAAGAATGTCAGTTGCCGGTTGAATAAAGCCACATGTGTAGATAGATAAAATAAAATAAGGCAACTTTATTCAACGATTCAACGAAATTTATTGGCCAAATTGACATAAAACATGCACATGGAATATGTTGCGATATGGCAGTAACATTCATAAAACATGCATGCAAACACACGTTTACCAGCTAATAAAATACCTATCAAGCGTGCCCACATACACATTACATTACATTACATGATTATTGCTTTAGGTCCAGCGGACTCTTCCGAGCCAAATCAGGACCAGAGAGACGTTATCTTAAAATATTATAAAATGTTTCAAATCTTAAAAAAACAAGCCTGTTACTCTTAAATACCCAAACAAACTTTCACATGACACCTCTTGAAAATTCTTCTTTAAAACTGATGTATTAAAAATATGTTCTCTTTCTTCAATCAAATCACTAAATTCAGTCCGATCAATAAAATCCAAACAAAGCAAAACATGACATGATTTATATGCGATAAAACAAACCAACACCATGTAAAAATTGAAACAGGTGTTGACCATTACATACTTTAAAAATCTCTTTGAAAGGTATTGAACCAAAATATGTTTCTCTTTCCTCAATCAGATCAGCACATTCAGACATGAAATGGCGAACAGTAAAGGATTGATCACATGCAATTATTATCTTTTTCAAAATATATATATATGTTTAGTTTGAGTGACATTTTCTATAATCAAGTATCCTGTATAATTTGTAGCCACTGAGAAAATTATTATTACTGTTTAAAATAGTATTAAGCCTTTTATATAGTTAATACTTTGTGCAAATTAGTTAAATAATTTACTATTCTACAGCCACTTGTGATCTTGCATAGGATGTAGAAAGAAAGACTGCAAAGAAAATCAGCATTTCACTGTACAACACGATGACCTGCTCACAGTGGTGAAAAAACGGAAACTCCGATGGTATGGCCACGTCACCAGGTCATCAGGTCTTGCAAAGACAATCCTGCAAGGCACAGTGCAAGGAGGTAGAAGAAGAGGGAGACCGAAAAAGAGGTGGGAGGACAACATTCGAGAATGGACTGGTTTGACACTGAGCGAAACAATCAGGGTTGCTGAGGACAGGGAAAGATGGAGTACGCTGGTTAAACGATCATCTGTGGTGCCCCTACGACCTCTGAGTTATGGGATAGGATAGGATAGGATAGTTTGTTTACTAGTTTAGTTTTCATTATAGTTAATTGTGATGGTGGGTATACAGGGCGGGTTAAATAGTTATATAAATATATAGATTAGGTTGTTTTTGTGTGAATACAATTGTTGTAATTGTTTCCTCTGGTGTTTTATAGATAGATATTTAAAGTGGTTGTTTCTCGTGTCGTGCTAGCACACACTGATGTACCAACTGTTGAGGCAATGGATGTGACGTTGTTGCTGTTGTTGTTGTTGTTGTTGTTGTTGTTGTTGTTGTTGTTTAAGAAGAAGATAAGAAAAACTCTTAACTCCGAAGGAAAAAGCACAAATTGTTATTATTTTCTTTAATAGCTTTTTTCCCCTATTACATATACACCATTGGCCAACTATAAACATAGGTATAAATTTAGTTTTTTTTAATGTTTTAATACGTTTTTGTCTAGTTCTGATCTCAGCCAGTCATACCCTGTTTTATACTTGCGTCGCTGGACTGCTGTTACCATACGGTTACAATGTTACCTATATATAACTGACAATTTCCGACTTCAACCGTCCTTGGTGTTTGTGTTGTAACTAGGCCGCTTGACTTCTTACCGCCCAGAGACTTGAACTAACTGCCGTGTTTGGTGTCACAATATTGCAGCACTTGTCAATGTTGTGCTATTGAGGACCTGTTCCCTTCCACAGCGTTTGGCTGAAGTAACACGGTTTAGAAATAAAATCTGATGAGCTGGAGGGGATGGGGCGTGAGGGGATATAAGGAGTGATGGGGATGAGGGAGGATGATGTGTGTGTATGTGTGTGTGTATGTAAGTGTGTCTGTATGTGCGTGCGTGTGGACGTGTATGTACGTGTGTGTGTGTGTGTGGAGGAAGGAGTTGCATTGCAATTGAGTGTGTGAGTGTGTGTGTGAGCAAGGTGTGTGTGTGTGAGCAAAGTTTCGCGTACGCGTTGTATGTGCATGTGTGTGTGACTGTAAGTGTATTAATGAGTGCGTGTGTGTGAGCGTGTGTGTGTGTGACTGTATGTGTATTAATGAGTGCGTGTGTGTGTAAGCTAGGTGGCGTGTGTGCGTTTTATGCTCATGTGTGTGTGTATGTTAATACGAGAGTGTGTATGCGTGTGTATAATTGTTGTGTGTGTGTGCGTGTGTGTGTAGGTGTATTTGCGTGCGTGAGAAAGCTGTTGTCCAAAGTAGCTTCATTTATGACTGTATCAGACATTGATCCAACCGTTTGGCAAGTTCGATTAAAATGCGACCACCTATACCTGACGTTTCTACATAGTTTTTAAACAGCTTCTTTTTTTTTTCCTTTTTTAAAAACTACTTTTTTTTCTTTTAAACAAAGGATCCAACGGCAGAACGGAGCAAACATAAGATTGGCCTCGCCGATGACCTGCCCGCATCATCATCGTGGTCATCATCATCGTCATCATCATCGGTCATCATCATCTTCATCATCACCTTCCACCCCATCCCCCACCCCCACCCCTTCTTCTTCTTCTTCTTCACCACCACCACCACTATCATCATCATCACATCTAGCATCATCCCCATCACAGTAATCATCATCATCATTATCATCATCATCATCTTAAACATCATCTTCATCATCATTATTATTATCATCATCAACAATATCTGAATCATCGACAGATCATTTTAACATTCACAATTAGTCTTTTCTCAATAACAAAAAATAAGCTTACAACAAAAAATAACACTTTTGAAAGTATCTTATCCTATCCTATCCTATCCTATCCTATCCAATCCTATGCCGTAACTCGAAAGTCGTTGGGGCACCATAGACGATCGTTTAATCAGCGTACTCCATCTTCTTCTGTCCTGGGGACATGCTAAAACTGATGGGTCTCCATTTTTGGTGTGTGGTTGTAAAGATCAGGGCAGTACTCTGTCCAAGACTCCTTTTTGTTCTGTAAGGCAAATGCCAGACCTGCTTTGGATCGTGGAGACCTTGGGCTGTTTAACACTTGTCAACCGCTTCACAGTCTAGTAAACCTTCTTGCTGTTGTTCTTGTTCAGATTGTTCTCAATTTCCTGGCATTGATCTTCTATACAGTTCTCCTTTGCTGTGCGCTTGCCTTTTCGGATGTCATTACTGATTGTTCGGTAGGCATCAGCTCCCTGTGAGGCAAGAGACAGAACCCGTAAAAACAATTGCTCGTACAGACTTTCCTTTTAGGTTAATAAAATACTCTACCTTACCTGAGACACTGTTACACTCGAAGTTGGTTTTGTTTATATCAGTAGTTGATTCAGCCCCAATGCTGAAATCCTGATAAGTGTAACTCGGATTCGTTTATCCACGCAACCTGTTCACTCAGCAACAAGACAGAAGTCGTCGTATGAAGTTTTCCAACTTTATTCAGCGTACATCAACAACTGCATACAATCGCTCAATCGCTTTTCACTGTCTCTCTTCAACACAGTGCATCAATTATATTTTTTTTCTAGACTCCAGATAATTTCAGAAAGTTCCAGCGTGACACATTACAACCAATCAAAATAGACTTCGTCATCACTGTCTTACGTGATACAACTTTCTTTACAGTCCAAGAATTTTCTCAGCTATCTACATTTATCTCGAAGATTCGATCGATAGTAAACAAGGAACTCTAGAGAATTCTCCAATAATATCTGTGACGACACGAGTTTTCAGATAGCAGGGAGAATTATACTTTTTACGAAGTTACACTTCTCCGTATATAGTGTACATAGATTAGCGTGACCGATTTACTTTTTGCGTATGAAAGTGCAGTTTCGTAAAGTCCGTGCGTAACGTAGAAGACAAGGGGTAGGCCAAATTCAGAACAGGGATACGCGTAATAAAGAATGTGCATACTGACGAGAGCTCGACTATTTGCTTGTGGCCGGCGCGTTTTTGGAGGGCAGAGTGGTTTGAGATGCTGTTGCGAGAGGATCGAATCTAACGAGGCAGCAACCCTGTGACAGAGGTCATTGTAGTGTAGGGTACTGTTGGAAGGGTGTGTTTATTGCTTATATAGCCACCCAAGGTCTTATGCCCTCGACGGGATAAGGATGTTTAGAATTCGAGAGGAAGGATATTAACTACCATTTGTCAACGAATGTAGAGTTATATGCTTAAGGTGTGTGTCGTTCTCGATTGAACACCCACCAAGACTTAGTGTCTGTGACAGAGCTAAGGTGACCTCATCCTCAATTATAAGTGTTATTTGGAAAGTGAAATAACCAGCAATAGCAAGACAAAGTGACTCTCAAAAGACTAACCAATTGTATTTGTGACAGTGCTGTTTTGTGTTGTGGTGTTGGGGGAAAGGGGTGTCACAAGCCGAGGCCTAAAAGGTGAGCAAATCCTGTTATTTAATTCTCTAGTGGCGCACTCCGAGAACTGCGTACGCGTATGAGTGGTGATGAGTGTGGGGAAGGGGATGTATTTTAGGATGCATAATGAATTTTGTTGATTTTATATGATTTTCTTATGATTTTCTTATTGTATATGTGATGGGGAAATGTCGTTGCTGTTGTTGTTATAAAAGTGGGTCAAAGGCGACGATGGAAAATGTAGAGAGGGAGAGAGAGAGTGGGGGTGTATGTATGGAGAGAGCGATAGAATGTATTATACTGAACAAAGATGAAGCGATGATTATGAAGCAAGCATGTTTACAGTATGGTACGGCAAGATAGTATGAAGAAGGGAGATAATCGTGATGTGTTATAATTGTTGGGGGTGACGGTGATGATGAAGGGAGGCGGAATGAATCAGGACTGTGTGATTGAAGTGTGGTTGCAATGATTATGTACATTTATATAAATGTTTGTGTTTATAGAAGATGCGAATTATTTAGCATCAAAGGTTGATTTATATTATTGAAATGTGTGTATAGCATCTTGTATTATTATCATGGTATTCATATACAGGTCAAGATGGTGGACGGAGGACGGCGTGTTATATTATATTATATAGTGTTTATTGTTTTGTAGGCAGGTTGTTAAGACTGTGTATATGCTTACAGGTTTGGGCTGTTACGTTTACTTCTACGTGTTACTTCTACGCATTATTTCAACGCTGTTGCTTCTGATGTTGCTTCTTATGCTGTACTTATGTTGCTGTTGTTGACGCTGATTGGGTTCTAGCCAGCCTGGGGGAGTGCCTTTGCCTCTACAGCAGAGTAGTGTTGTGGTGATCTCTGCCACTGCTGCAGGTTTTGCCTATGTATCGAGGCAACACTATTACAGGAGGTTTTCATACCTAATTCATGCACACACAGACTCACACTGCACCACACCTAAAAACATATTCATTTAGTTAGAAGAATCATCCGCTTATTGTGAAAGAGACTGTTTAGCTCTCTGAGCTACTTGACAAGAACATTGAGACAGAGCTTCTGTGCCACAGCTTCGCCTAGATAATAGTTTATGATTAAAGATTCAAACGCCATTGCTTATTATTTGAAGATTTACATTTTGAATTGATTTGTTGATTGTGATTTTGTTGTACACACTTTGTAAAGAAACTGTTGTTGTTTAGTTCTGTTTAGGGTTGAACAAGGGGAGGTAATTGTTAGTTAGTATTGGGACGGGGGTCTTGTTAGGGGTTGAGGGGAGGTTAGTTCCCATTTGTCCTGTGTTTGTATGTTAATTGTGGAATAAAAGAGTGTGATTGTATTCTGGCATTTGTGTTAGTTTATTTTGTTTGAGTTTTATTCCTTTCCACTCGCTTTATGTGCTGACGTCACAGAACCCGCTCGGGGGACGTGACATTTTGGTGTCAGAAGTGGGATAGACTCATTTATTTTGTTAGGGTAGTGCCAGGTGTGTATGTTGTGTACTTGAGTTGTTGTGTGAAAGGGTACGCAGCGGGCGGTTGGCGGGAGTGTGGGTGTATTGCACTAGGGATCACACTCGGAGTGCAGCATTAACGGGGAATTGGGTTGCAGAGTTCACTTGCTCGCCTTTAGGGGTACGACGGTGAACGATTCCTCGGCTCCTGTGACTGTTGTGTTGCGTATTCATTCTGTTAGGTGTTTGTATCAGTTAAGTGTTATTTGTTGTGTATATTACTAACATTTGTTCTTCCCTTCTTTTCCGACATGGCTACGCGGGATGCTCGAGCCGCGATGCGCCGCGACGCTAGGACCCGTAAGGAGGAGGTTGAGCAGGAGGAGCGGGACTTCGGTGATGACGGCTCAGTGACAGGGTTGTTGGAGGAACCTTACGCAGTAAGTACTCAAATGACTATGCCTAAGATGTATGCCAAATCGCCCGGTGCACAGAGCAAAGTCGAGGTCGCGCTCGGTGATAGTGAGAGATTTAGACAGATTGGGGAAAGTCTGGGTTTCCGTGATGGAGCGTTAGCGCACTACGTAGTGAGCGAGTTGAGAAGGGAAGAAGAACGGAGGGAGAAGGAAGAAGAGAAGAGGGAGAGAATGAGGAGGGAGGCAGCAGAGAGATTAGTTAGGGAGGAAGAAAAGAAAGAAAGAGAAGATGAGCGTCGACGTCTAGAAGCTAGATTGGAAGCTAGGTTAGCGGCAGAGAGGGAGGCCAGGGAAGATGAGAAGCGAGAAGAGAGAGCGGCTAAGGAAGAGGAAAGGAGGATGTTTGAGATGAGGCTAGAGGAGGAACGTAGAATCAGAGATGAAGACCGAGCTGATCAGAGGGAGAATAGGGCTAGAGTTAGAGGGGCAGCATACTCAGTCAAACTGAAACCCCTGGAGGAGAGAGAGGATGTGGAGGCCTACCTCCAGATGTTCGAACGGGTGGCAGAGATTCAGGGTTGGAGGAGGGAGGTATGGGCGGTTAGGCTAGCGCCTTTGTTACAAGGGGAAGCCCGGGATACTTACCTTCGTCTAACGCCTGAGCAAGCCCAGGATTTCGACACCGTGAGAAACGCTCTGTTGAAACGCTTCAGGAAGGACGCCGACTACTATCGTAGGCAGTTTCGAGAGGCCAAGAAGGAAGCTGCAGAAACGTTTCCTCAGCTGGTAGTGAGACTAGGGTCATTAGTGAAGAAGTGGTTTTCGCTCGCCGACAAAGACATCACCGACGTAGAGCAGGTACTGGACACCTTCATTGGAGAGCAGCTTTTCTCCATCATGACTACAGAGTTCGAGATCTATGTGAGGGAGAATCTACCTGAAACTAGCCATGCCGCAGCAGAGTTAGCACAGCGTGTGGTAGATGCCAAGCGGGCAGCATCAGCACCGGCACCCGTACTACCCAATCAGAGACGCAGTTTTCCCAGACGACCGGATGCTCCTCAGCAACCTAGCAACAGGGGGAGTCAGGGTCAGAAGACAGGGAGGACGGAAGGGGGTAGTGGGGTACGTCGTTGCTACCGATGTGGGTCGGAGAAGCACGTGGTCAAGGACTGCAAGGTCAAACCGCAGACAGTAGGCCAGGTTACAGTGGGACGGACTATTTCCACGGAGACCGCACCTCGGGCTAGCGTGTGTGCAATCAAACCTTATGATCCATGGGGCCAAGGTAGGGCGAACGGGCAGGACGTTCGAGTATTGAGAGATACGGGGGCGGAGATAGGGGCAGTCGCGAGCAGGTTAGTCAAACCAGCTGATTTGACGGGTCGGACTGTCGAGATTTGCTTGGCGAATCGATCGAACGTGTGTCTGCTACCTACAGCTTGGGTGGAGTTGGATTGTGCGCTGGTCAGGGGGAGAGTGGAGCTGGTGGTTTTCGAGGACGGGCCCGATATCATCCTGGGTAACTGGGTAACGTTTGATAGCGGGGAAAAGAGTCCTGTTTCCTTGTTCGGAGGTGAATGCGCGATGGCTGCAGCAGTGCAGACTCGGGCGCAGGTGAAGGCCGAGAAGAAGAGGGAGGTACCCTTAGCAGTGGTCGAACCATCCCAGATCTCTGTTAGCACCCCAGAGCTGATCAGGATGCAAGAGACCGACGAGACGCTCGCGAAGGCGAGAACGTTGGCACAGAGTGGTGGGGCGATAGCGTCAGGTAGGGCGTCAGCTGAGTTTCGCAAGAAGAAGGGGGTGTTGTACCGGGTACACACGAAGAGGGGTAGCCAGGTCACGCAACTGGTAGTCCCGAAACAGTTGAGAGAGGGGATCCTTCAGTTGGCTCATGATCCACCCATGGCTGGGCATTTGGGAGGGAAACGTACCAGGGAGCGGATCTGGGGAACATTCTATTGGCCGGGAATGTGTGCCGAAGTACGGAGGTATTGCGCCAGTTGTCCAGAATGTCAGAAGGTAGTACCGAGGGGACGGGTGAGGAAGGTACCACTACAGCAACTTCCGCTGGTGGACGAGCCATTTCAGAGGGTGGCTGTAGACATTGTGGGACCCATCAAACCCAAGCCAGATCGGGGTAACATGTACATCCTAGTGGTAGTAGACTATGCCACACGCTACCCCGAGGCTGTACCGCTCAAGGGCATAGAGGCAGAGAGGGTGGCAGAAGCGCTGTGGGAGATTTGGTCGAGGGTGGGCGTTCCTAGGGAGGTTTTGACAGATCAAGGGACGCAATTCATGTCTGAAGTCATGCGGGAGATGAACAGACTACTGTCGATCCACGGGAAAGCTACCACACCGTATCATCCACAGTGCAACGGACTGGTTGAGCGATTCAACGGGACGCTAGTGTCCATGCTCAAGAAGTTAGCCACAGAGCAACCTACAGCGTGGGACCGCTACATTCCAGCGCTACTATTTGCGTACCGAGAAGTAGCACAAGAGTCTACAGGGTTCTCTCCCTTCGAGCTTCTATACGGAAAGACCGTGCGGGGACCGATGGCTGTGTTGCGAGACCTCTGGACCAAAGAGATACAAGAGGAGGAGGTGAAACTGAGTAGCCAGTACGTGGTAGACTTGCGTAATCGCATCGAGGAGACGTGTAAGTTGGCACAAGGAAACCTCAGAACCGCGTCAGCCAAGCAGAAGCGGCACTTTGATAAGAAAGCGAAACGGCGTTTGTTCAACGCGGGGGATCAAGTGTTGCTACTGTTGCCAGAAAAGCACAACAAGTCGCAGCTAGCATGGCGAGGACCATACGAGGTGATCGAACGCGTGGGAGAGTGCGACTACCGGATCAGGATGCGTGGGAAAAACAAACTATACCACGCCAATCTCTTGAAGAAGTTCCATACCAGAGCGACGATGGCTACGATCGTCGTGGACGATGAAGGGGTAGAGGAGGAGGAAACCATGCCAGTGGTTGGGAACATTCCGGTGACCACCGTGACGGCATCGGCGATACCCCGCGACGGAAGGACGGAAAGAAGCTGGAATGCACCACGATCTGCGATCAGCAGGGGCGACGATCACATCAGGGGAGATAAGATCAGGTTGATGAAGTGGGCAATTCGTTTACACCCATCGTTTGGGGTTGTAGAGCGTACTCCAGGGAAGGACGATCGACCGGCAGCTTTTCTCAGTAGGAGTATTAGGTAGCATAGGGGGTATTGAAATTCTCGTCGTAGTTAAGGTTCTTCAAAGTGTTAAGAACTGGGGGGGGGGGGGGGTTGTGTGACGACACGAGTTTTCAGATAGCAGGGAGAATTATACTTTTTACGAAGTTACACTTCTCCGTATATAGTGTACATAGATTAGCGTGACCGATTTACTTTTTGCGTATGAAAGTGCAGTTTCGTAAAGTCCGTGCGTAACGTAGAAGACAAGGGGTAGGCCAAATTCAGAACAGGGATACGCGTAATAAAGAATGTGCATACTGACGAGAGCTCAACTATTTGCTTGTGGCCGGCGCGTTTTTGGAGGGCAGAGTGGTTTGAGATGCTGTTGCGAGAGGATCGAATCTAACGAGGCAGCAACCCTGTGACAGAGGTCATTGTAGTGTAGGGTACT
>CM072511.1:161661813-161684313 GCA_036898135.1 Oncomelania hupensis
AGCTACTGTCCACTGAGCTACTGTCCACTGTATCCACTGAGCTACTGTCCACTGAGCTACTGTCCACTGTATCCACTGAGCTACTGTCCACTGTCCACTGAGCTACTGTCCACTGTATCCACTGAGCTACTGTCCACTGTATCCACTGAGGTACTGTCCACTGTATCCACTGAGCTACTGTCCACTGTATCCACTGAGCTACTGTCCACTGAGCTACTGTCCACTGTATCCACTGAGCTACTGTCCACTGTATCCACTGAGGTACTGTCCACTGTATCCACTGAGCTACTGTCCACTGTATCCACTGAGCTACTGTCCACTGAGCTACTGTCCACTGTATCCACTGAGCTACTGTCCACTGTATCCACTGAGCTACTGTCCACTGTATCCACTGAGCTACTGTCCACTGAGCTACTGTCCACTGTCCACTGTATCCACTGAGCTACTGTCCACTGTATCCACTGAGGTACTGTCCACTGTATCCACTGAGCTACTGTCCACTGTATCCACTGAGCTACTGTCCACTGTATCCACTGAGCTACTGTCCACTGTATCCACTGAGCTACTGTCCACTGAGATACTGTCCACTGTATCCATGAGCTACTGTCCACTGTATCCACTGAGCTACTGTCCACTGTATCCACTGAGCTACTGTCCACTGAGCTACTGTCCAGTGTCCACTGTATCCAACTGAGCTACTGTCCACTGAGCTACTGTCCACTGTATCCACTGAGCTACTGTCCCACTGAGCTACTGTCCACTGTATCCACTGAGCTACTGTCCACTGAGCTACTGTCCACTGTATCCACTGAGCTACTGTCCACTGTATACTGTCCACTGTATCCACTGAGCTACTGTCCACTGAGCTACTGTCCACTGTATCCAACTGAGCTACTGTCCACTGAGCTACTGTCCACTGTATCCACTGAGGTACTGTCCACTGAGCTACTGTCCACATGTATCCACTGAGCTACTGTCCACTGTATCCACTGAGATACTGTCCACTGTATCCACTGAGCTACTGTCCACTGTCCACTGAGCTACTGTCCACTGTCCACTGAGCTACTGTCCACTGTATCCACTGAGCTACTGTCCACTGTATCCACTGAGCTACTGTCCACTGTATCCACTGAGCTACTGTCCACTGTATCCACTGAGCTACTGTCCACTGAGCTACTGTCCACTGTATCCACTGAGCTACTGTCCACTGAGCTACTGTCCACTGTAACCACTGAGTACTGTCCACTGTCCACTGAGCTACTGTCCACTGTATCCACTGAGCTACTGTCCACTGTATCCACTGAGCTACTGTCCACTGTATCCACTGAGCTACTGTCCACTGTATCCACTGAGCTACTGTCCACTGTATCCACTGAGCTACTGTCCACTGTATCCACTGAGCTACTGTCCACTGTATCCACTGAGCTACTGTCCACTGTATCCACTGAGCTACTGTCCACTGTATCCACTGCGCTACTGTCCACTGTATCCACTGAGCTACTGTCCACTGTATCCACTGAGCTACTGTCCACTGTATCCACTGAGGTACTGTCCACTGTATCCACTGAGCTACTGTCCACTGAGCTACTGTCCACTGTATCCACTGAGCTACTGTCCACTGTATCCACTGAGCTACTGTCCACTGTATCCACTGAGCTACTGTCCACTGTATCCACTGAGCTACTGTCCACTGTATCCACTGAGCTACTGTCCACTGTATCCACTGAGCTAACTGTCCACTGTATCCACTGAGCTACTGTCCACTGTATCCACTGAGCTACTGTCCCACTGTATCCACTGAGCTACTGTCCACTGTATCCAATGAGCTACTGTCCACTGAGCTACTGTCCACTGTATCCACTGAGCTACTGTCCACTGAGCTACTGTCCACTGTATCCACTGAGGTACTGTCCACTGTATCCACTGAGCTACTGTCCACTGTATCCACTGAGCTACTGTCCCACTGTATCCACTGAGCTACTGTCCACTGTAATCCACTGAGCTACTGTCCCTCTGTATCCACTGAGCTACTGTCCACTGTATCCACTGAGCTACTGTCCACTGTATCCACTGAGCTACTGTCCACTGTATCCACTGAGGTACTGTCCACTGTATCCACTGAGCTACTGTCCACTGAGCTACTGTCCACTGTATCCACTGAGCTACTGTCCACTGTAATCCAATGAGCTTACTGTCCACTGAGCTACTGTCCACTGTATCCACTGAGGTACTGTCCACTGTATCCACTGAGCTACTATCCACTGAGCTACTGTCCACTGTATCCACTGAGATACTGTCCACTGTATCCACTGAGCTACTATCCACTGTATCCACTGAGCTACTATCCACTGAGCTACTGTCCACTGTATCCACTGGGATACTGTCCACTGTATCCACTGAGGTACTGTCCACTGTATCCAATGAGCTACTGTCCACTGAGCTACTGTCACTGTATCCACTGAGCTACTGTCCACTGTATCCACTGAGTTACTGTCCACTGTATCCACTGAGCTACTGTCCACTGAGCTACTATCCACTGTATCCACTGAGCTACTGTCCACTGTATCCACTGAGCTACTACACTGTATCCACTGAGCTACTGTCCACTGAGTACTGTCCACTGTATCCACTGAGTACTATCCACTGTATCCACTGAGCTACCATCACTGTATCCACTGAGCTACTATCCACTGTATCCACTGAGCTACTTGTCCACTGTATCCACTGATTACTGTCCACTGTATCCACTGAGCTACTGTCCACTGAGCTACTATCCACTGTATCCACTGAGCTACTGTCCACTGTATCCACTGAGCTACTATCCACTGTATCCACTGAGCTACTGTCCACTGAGCTACTATCCACTGTATCCACTGAGTTACTGTCCACTGTATCCACTGAGCTACTGTCCACTGAGCTACTATCCACTGTATCCACTGAGCTACTGTCCACTGAGCTACTATCCACTGTATCCACTGAGCTACTGTCCACTGTATCCACTGAGCTACTGTCCACTGAGCTACTGTCCACTGTATCCACTGAGCTACTATCCAATGTATCCACTGAGCTACTGTCCACTGTATCCACTGAGCTACTGTCCACTGTATCCACTGAGCTACTGTCCACTGAGCTACTGTCCACTGTATCCAATGAGCCACTGTCCACTGTATCCAACTGAGATACTGTCCACTGTATCCACTGAGCTACTGTCCACTGTATCCACTGAGATACTGTCCACTGTATCCACTGAGATACTGTCCACTGAGCTACTGTCCACTGTATCCAATGAGCCACTGTCCACTGTATCCACTGAGCTACTGTCCACTGTATCCACTGAGCTACTGTCCACTGTATCCAATGAGCCACTGTCCACTGTATCCAATGAGCTACTGTCCACTGTATCCACTGAGATACTGTCCACTGTATCCACTGAGCTACTGTCCACTGAGCTACTGTCCACTGTATCCAATGAGCCACTGTCCACTGTATCCACTGAGCTACTGTCCACTGTATCCACTGAGCTACTGTCCACTGAGCTACTGTCCACTGTCCACTGAGCTACTGTCCACTGTATCCACTGAGGTACTGTCCACTGAGCTACTGTCCACTGTATCCACTGAGCTACTGTCCACTGAGCTACTGTCCACTGTCCACTGAGCTACTGTCCACTGTATCCACTGAGTACTGTCCACTGAGCTACTGTCCACTGTATCCACTGAGCTACTGTCCACTGTATCCACTGAGCTACTGTCCACTGTATCCACTGAGCTACTGTCCACTGTATCCACTGAGCTACTGTCCACTGTATCCACTGAGCTACTGTCCACTGTATCCACTGAGCTACTGTCCACTGAGCTACTGTCCACTGTATCCACTGAGCTACTGTCCACTGAGCTACTGTCCACTGTATCCACTGAGCTACTGTCCACTGAGCTACTGTCCACTGTCCACTGAGATACTGTCCACTGTATCCACTGAGCTACTGTCCACTGAGCTACTGTCCACTGTATCCACTGAGCTACTGTCCACTGTATCCACTGAGCTACTGTCCACTGTATCCACTGAGCTACTGTCCACTGTATCCACTGAGCTACTGTCCACTGTATCCACTGAGCCACTGTCCACTGTATCCACTGAGCTACTGTCCACTGTATCCACTGAGCTACTGTCCACTGAGCTACTGTCCACTGTATCCACTGAGCTACTGTCCACTGTATCCACTGAGCTACTGTCCACTGTATCCACTGAGCTACTGTCCACTGTATCCACTTAGGTACTATCCACTGAGGTACTGTCCACTGTATCCACTGAGCTACTGTCCACTGTATCCACTGAGCTACTGTCCACTGCATCCACTGAGGTACTGTCCACTGAGCTACTGTCCACTGTCCACTGTATCCACTGAGCTACTGTCCACTGTATCCACTGAGGTACTGTCCACTGTATCCACTGAGCTACTGTCCACTGTATCCACTGAGGTACTGTCCACTGTATCCACTGAGCTACTGTCCACTGAGCTACTGTCCACTGTCCACTGTATCCACTGAGCTACTGTCCACTGTATCCACTGAGCTACTGTCCACTGTATCCACTGAGGTACTGTCCACTGTATCCACTGAGCTACTGTCCACTGTATCCACTGAGCTACTGTCCACTGAGATACTGTCCACTGTATCCACTGAGCTACTGTCCACTGTATCCACTGAGCTACTGTCCACTGTATCCACTGAGCTACTGTCCACTGAGCTACTGTCCAGTGTCCACTGTATCCAATGAGCTACTGTCCACTGAGCTACTGTCCACTGTATCCACTGAGCTACTGTCCACTGAGCTACTGTCCACTGTATCCAATGAGCTACTGTCCACTGAGCTACTGTCCACTGTATCCAATGAGCTACTGTCCACTGAGCTACTGTCCACTGTATCCACTGAGCTACTGTCCACTGAGCTACTGTCCACTGTATCCAATGAGCTACTGTCCACTGAGCTACTGTCCACTGTATCCACTGAGGTACTGTCCACTGAGCTACTGTCCACTGTATCCACTGAGCTACTGTCCACTGTATCCACTGAGATACTGTCCACTGTATCCACTGAGCTACTGTCCACTGTCCACTGAGCTACTGTCCACTGTCCACTGAGCTACTGTCCACTGTATCCACTGAGCTACTGTCCACTGTATCCACTGAGCTACTGTCCACTGTATCCACTGAGCTACTGTCCACTGTATCCACTGAGCTACTGTCCACTGAGCTACGTTCCACTGTATCCACTGAGCTACTGTCCACTGAGCTACTGTCCACTGTATCCACTGAGCTACTGTCCACTGTCCACTGAGCTACTGTCCACTGTATCCACTGAGCTACTGTCCACTGTATCCACTGAGCTACTGTCCACTGTATCCACTGAGCTACTGTCCACTGTATCCACTGAGCTACTGTCCACTGTATCCACTGAGCTACTGTCCACTGTATCCACTGAGCTACTGTCCACTGTATCCACTGAGCTACTGTCCACTGTATCCACTGAGCTACTGTCCACTGTATCCACTGAGCTACTGTCCACTGTATCCACTGAGCTACTGTCCACTGTATCCACTGAGCTACTGTCCACTGTATCCACTGAGGTACTGTCCACTGTATCCACTGAGCTACTGTCCACTGAGCTACTGTCCACTGTATCCACTGAGCTACTGTCCACTGTATCCACTGAGCTACTGTCCACTGTATCCACTGAGCTACTGTCCACTGTATCCACTGAGCTACTGTCCACTGTATCCACTGAGCTACTGTCCACTGTATCCACTGAGCTACTGTCCACTGTATCCACTGAGCTACTGTCCACTGTATCCACTGAGCTACTGTCCACTGTATCCACTGAGCTACTGTCCACTGTATCCAATGAGCTACTGTCCACTGAGCTACTGTCCACTGTATCCACTGAGCTACTGTCCACTGAGCTACTGTCCACTGTATCCACTGAGGTACTGTCCACTGTATCCACTGAGCTACTGTCCACTGTATCCACTGAGCTACTGTCCACTGTATCCACTGAGCTACTGTCCACTGTATCCACTGAGCTACTGTCCACTGTATCCACTGAGCTACTGTCCACTGTATCCACTGAGCTACTGTCCACTGTATCCACTGAGCTACTGTCCACTGTATCCACTGAGGTACTGTCCACTGTATCCACTGAGCTACTGTCCACTGAGCTACTGTCCACTGTATCCACTGAGCTACTGTCCACTGTATCCAATGAGCTACTGTCCACTGAGCTACTGTCCACTGTATCCACTGAGGTACTGTCCACTGTATCCACTGAGCTACTATCCACTGAGCTACTGTCCACTGTATCCACTGAGATACTGTCCACTGTATCCACTGAGCTACTATCCACTGTATCCACTGAGCTACTATCCACTGAGCTACTGTCCACTGTATCCACTGAGATACTGTCCACTGTATCCACTGAGGTACTGTCCACTGTATCCAATGAGCTACTGTCCACTGAGCTACTGTCCACTGTATCCACTGAGCTACTGTCCACTGTATCCACTGAGTTACTGTCCACTGTATCCACTGAGCTACTGTCCACTGAGCTACTATCCACTGTATCCACTGAGCTACTGTCCACTGTATCCACTGAGCTACTATCCACTGTATCCACTGAGCTACTGTCCACTGAGGTACTGTCCACTGTATCCACTGAGCTACTATCCACTGTATCCACTGAGCTACCATCCACTGTATCCACTGAGCTACTATCCACTGTATCCACTGAGCTACTGTCCACTGTATCCACTGAGTTACTGTCCACTGTATCCACTGAGCTACTGTCCACTGAGCTACTATCCACTGTATCCACTGAGCTACTGTCCACTGTATCCACTGAGCTACTATCCACTGTATCCACTGAGCTACTGTCCACTGAGCTACTATCCACTGTATCCACTGAGTTACTGTCCACTGTATCCACTGAGCTACTGTCCACTGAGCTACTATCCACTGTATCCACTGAGCTACTGTCCACTGAGCTACTATCCACTGTATCCACTGAGCTACTGTCCACTGTATCCACTGAGCTACTGTCCACTGAGCTACTGTCCACTGTATCCACTGAGCTACTATCCAATGTATCCACTGAGCTACTGTCCACTGTATCCACTGAGCTACTGTCCACTGTATCCACTGAGCTACTGTCCACTGAGCTACTGTCCACTGTATCCAATGAGCCACTGTCCACTGTATCCACTGAGATACTGTCCACTGTATCCACTGAGCTACTGTCCACTGTATCCACTGAGATACTGTCCACTGTATCCACTGAGATACTGTCCACTGAGCTACTGTCCACTGTATCCAATGAGCCACTGTCCACTGTATCCACTGAGCTACTGTCCACTGTATCCACTGAGCTACTGTCCACTGTATCCAATGAGCCACTGTCCACTGTATCCAATGAGCTACTGTCCACTGTATCCACTGAGATACTGTCCACTGTATCCACTGAGCTACTGTCCACTGAGCTACTGTCCACTGTATCCAATGAGCCACTGTCCACTGTATCCACTGAGCTACTGTCCACTGTATCCACTGAGCTACTGTCCACTGAGCTACTGTCCACTGTCCACTGAGCTACTGTCCACTGTATCCACTGAGGTACTGTCCACTGAGCTACTGTCCACTGTATCCACTGAGCTACTGTCCACTGAGCTACTGTCCACTGTCCACTGAGCTACTGTCCACTGTATCCACTGAGGTACTGTCCACTGAGCTACTGTCCACTGTATCCACTGAGCTACTGTCCACTGTATCCACTGAGCTACTGTCCACTGTATCCACTGAGCTACTGTCCACTGTATCCACTGAGCTACTGTCCACTGTATCCACTGAGCTACTGTCCACTGTATCCACTGAGCTACTGTCCACTGAGCTACTGTCCACTGTATCCACTGAGCTACTGTCCACTGAGCTACTGTCCACTGTATCCACTGAGCTACTGTCCACTGAGCTACTGTCCACTGTCCACTGAGATACTGTCCACTGTATCCACTGAGCTACTGTCCACTGAGCTACTGTCCACTGTATCCACTGAGCTACTGTCCACTGTATCCACTGAGCTACTGTCCACTGTATCCACTGAGCTACTGTCCACTGTATCCACTGAGCTACTGTCCACTGTATCCACTGAGCCACTGTCCACTGTATCCACTGAGCTACTGTCCACTGTATCCACTGAGCTACTGTCCACTGAGCTACTGTCCACTGTATCCACTGAGCTACTGTCCACTGTATCCACTGAGCTACTGTCCACTGTATCCACTGAGCTACTGTCCACTGTATCCACTTAGGTACTATCCACTGAGGTACTGTCCACTGTATCCACTGAGCTACTGTCCACTGTATCCACTGAGCTACTGTCCACTGCATCCACTGAGGTACTGTCCACTGAGCTACTGTCCACTGTATGCACTGAGCTACTGTCCACTGAGCTACTGTCCACTGTATCCACTGAGGTACTGTGACGAGATGACTAGTTTTACCCTGCCTATTTACTATTTAGCCTTGTTTAGTCCTTGTAACCTTAGAAAGTTAGTGTATTACACAGCAGCCGATTACAGTATAGGAGGTACACACACTGCGAGCTTGACGCAGGCAGTTAGTGACGTCAGCACTGTGTGCCTTGAATCTGAAAGTTTTAACCAATGGGATGCAGGCAGAGCGGTTAGAGCCGGTTCTGACTGGGTCAAAACTTAGCATAGCTTAAGTCAGTGCTACGAAAGACACCGAAGTCTACACAGCTAGACCGGAGCAGAGAACTATCTTCACTCATAGACCAGGAAACAGGACTTGTGAATTTTAGAATTCACTCAAGTAGCCACGAGGCCTGACTTTGTCAAACGGGTAAATGAACATACTTCTGTTTCATCGTGATATATTTATATTATTGTTGAAATTATGTTTGTAGAATTTGCCATGCATAGATTTGACTTGTTAATCCGAATTTGCGTGACCACGTGGCGAAACACGACCGGTTGCGCCGCCATGTTGTATACCTGACGGAACCACTGTTGTTGAACCTATATGTATGTTTGCAGACCAGTGGCTGTACTAGTGAATGTTTATATTATTATTAATTCTGTATGTGTGTAGTTAGCCACGATTTATGTATGTATAGGAAATTAGAGTTGAGATTCCAGTGGACCACGGACGTAGCAGAATGTTCGTCGCTTATGTATAGAGATGTGGAGCTATCACTGAGGGCTACTTTGGCTTTCAGTGAGACGCTCTGCACAAACCGATTGTTCAGGGTTGTGCAGAATTTCATCTCTTATATTACAGACGAGCAGGCGAGCTATCCCGTGCGCCCAACTCCACAGGAAAATCAAGTTGGCTGTTTAGCCCCTACAGCACAAGACTGAGGGAACAACCCTGGAAAACCCCCTGCAAGACCCCACAGCGTAGCAAGGGACCAAACTACACGACGACACATCGTGTACCAGAAGCTACCTCAACGAAGGACTTCAAACACACCATACTGCAGTTAAGTGACACGGAAGAAGTGCACCCAAACTGATAGCAAAAGGACCACAGTAGTCCACTCTTCAGAACTGTAGTAAAACGGACCACAGTAGTCCAATCTTCATGAAATCTAGAAGCCAGTGCCCGATGAAGACATAACAGCTACATAGACTATCAGCGATCGAATTATTTGCATTGACTTATGACATTTTAAGGTATATTAGCACATCGAAGATCTTGTATAGAGTAGAAGAAATAAATGTGTGATTTTAACTGTTATCAAATGGCTGGACTACATATGATTCATAGCCGTGTGAAAGCTAGTGTGACAGCGATCTTTTACCATTTGTCTATCTATCTCTGTACCCCAGCCTTTACACAGACCGAGCTAAACAAATAAATTTATTAAAGTAATCCACAGGGTGACTCACTAGCGGTCCCCATCGGATAAAGCGTGAGGTTTACATCATTCCATTGTGCAGAGCCCAGCAACCCATAAAACCCACGTGACAGGTACTGTCCACTGTATCCACTGAGCTACTGTCCACTGAGCTACTGTCCACTGTATCCACTGAGGTACTGTCCACTGAGCTACTGTCCACTGTATCCACTGAGGTACTGTCCACTGAGCTACTGTCCACTGTATCCACTGAGGTACTGTCCACTGAGGTACTGTCCACTGAGCTACTGTCCACTGTATCCACTGAGCTACTGTCCACTGTATCCACTGAGCTACTGTCCACTGTATCCACTGAGCTACTGTCCACTGAGCTACTGTCCACTGTATCCACTGAGCTACTGTCCACTGTATCCACTGAGGTACTGTCCACTGAGCTACTGTCCACTGAGCTACTGTCCACTGTATCCACTGAGCTACTGTCCACTGTATCCACTGAGGTACTGTCCACTGAGCTACTGTCCACTGAGCTACTGTCCACTGTATCCACTGAGCTACTGTCCACTGTATCCACTGAGGTACTGTCCACTGAGCTACTGTCCACTGAGCTACTGTCCACTGTATCCACTGAGATACTGTCCACTGTATCCACTGAGGTACTGTCCACTGTATCCACTGAGGTACTGTCCACTGAGGTACTGTCCACTGAGCTACTGTCCACTGTATCCACTGAGATACTGTCCACTGTATCCACTGAGGTACTGTCCACTGTATCCACTGAGGTACTGTCCACTGAGCTACTGTCCACTGTATCCACTGAGATACTGTCCACTGTATCCACTGAGGTACTGTCCACTGTATCCACTGAGGTACTGTCCACTGAGCTACTGTCCACTGTATCCACTGAGATACTGTCCATGTATCCACTGAGGTACTGTCCACTGTATCCACTGAAGTACTGTCCACTGAGATACTGTCCACTGTATCCACTGAGATACTGTCCACTGTATCCACTGAGGTACTGTCCACTGTATCCACTGAGGTACTGTCCACTGTATCCACTGAGCTACTGTCCACTGAGCTACTGTCCACTGTATCCACTGAGCTACTGTCCACTGTATCCACTGAGCTACTGTCCACTGAGATACTGTCCACTGAGCTACTGTCCACTGTATCCACTGAGCTACTGTCCACTGTATCCACTGAGCTACTGTCCACTGTATCCACTGAGCTACTGTCCACTGTATCCACTGAGCTACTGTCCACTGTATCCACTGAGCTACTGTCCACTGTATCCACTGAGCTACTGTCCACTGTATCCACTGAGCTACTGTCCACTGTATCCACTGAGCTACTGTCCACTGTATCCACTGAGCTACTGTCCACTGTATCCACTGAGCTACTGTCCACTGTATCCACTGAGCTACTGTCCACTGTATCCACTGAGATACTGTCCACTGTATCCACTGAGGTACTGTCCACTGAGATACTGTCCACTGAGCTACTGTCCACTGTATCCACTGAGATACTGTCCACTGTATCCACTGAGCTACTGTCCACTGTATCCACTGAGCTACTGTCCACTGTATCCACTGAGGTACTGTCCACTGTATCCACTGAGATACTGTCCACTGAGCTACTGTCCACTGAGCTACTGTCCACTGTATCCACTGAGCTACTGTCCAATGTATCCACTGAGATACTGTCCACTGTATCCACTGAGATACTGTCCACTGTATCCACTGAGCTACTGTCCACTGTATCCACTGAGCTACTGTCCACTGTATCCACTGAGATACTGTCCACTGTATCCACTGAGCTACTGTCCACTGTATCCACTGAGATACTGTCCACTGTATCCACTGAGCTACTGTCCACTGTATCCACTGAGATACTGTCCACTGTATCCACTGAGCTACTGTCCACTGTATCCACTGAGCTACTGTCCACTGTATCCACTGAGATACTGTCCACTGTATCCACTGAGCTACTGTCCACTGTATCCACTGAGATACTGTCCACTGTATCCACTGAGCTACTGTCCACTGTATCCACTGAGATACTGTCCACTGTATCCACTGAGCTACTGTCCACTGTATCCACTGAGCTACTGTCCACTGTATCCACTGAGGTACTGTCCACTGTATCCACTGAGATACTGTCCACTGAGCTACTGTCCACTGAGCTACTGTCCACTGTATCCACTGAGCTACTGTCCACTGTATCCACTGAGATACTGTCCACTGTATCCACTGAGGTACTGTCCACTGAGATACTGTCCACTGAGCTACTGTCCACTGTATCCACTGAGCTACTGTCCACTGTATCCACTGAGCTACTGTCCACTGTATCCACTGAGCTACTGTCCACTGATCTACTGTCCACTGTATCCACTGAGCTACTGTCCACTGAGCTACTGTCCACTGTATCCACTGAGCTACTGTCCACTGTATCCACTGAGCTACTGTCCACTGTATCCACTGAGCTACTGTCCACTGTATCCACTGAGCTACTGTCCACTGTATCCACTGAGCTACTGTCCACTGTATCCACTGAGCTACTGTCCACTGAGATACTGTCCACTGTATCCACTGAGCTACTGTCCACTGAGCTACTGTCAACTGTATCCACTGAGCTACTGTCCACTGTATCCACTGAGATACTGTCCACTGTATCCACTGAGATACTGTCCACTGTATCCACTGAGCTACTGTCCACTGTATCCACTGAGCTACTGTCCACTGTATCCACTGAGATACTGTCCACTGTATCCACTGAGCTACTGTCCACTGTATCCACTGAGATACTGTCCACTGTATCCACTGAGCTACTGTCCACTGTATCCACTGAGATACTGTCCACTGTATCCACTGAGCTACTGTCCACTGTATCCACTGAGCTACTGTCCACTGTATCCACTGAGATACTGTCCACTGTATCCACTGAGCTACTGTCCACTGTATCCACTGAGATACTGTCCACTGTATCCACTGAGCTACTGTCCACTGTATCCACTGAGCTACTGTCCACTGTATCCACTGAGGTACTGTCCACTGTATCCACTGAGATACTGTCCACTGAGCTACTGTCCACTGAGCTACTGTCCACTGTATCCACTGAGCTACTGTCCACTGTATCCACTGAGCTACTGTCCACTGTATCCACTGAGCTACTGTCCACTGTATCCACTGAGCTACTGTCCACTGTATCCACTGAGCTACTGTCCACTGTATCCACTGAGCTACTGTCCACTGAGATACTGTCCACTGTATCCACTGAGCTACTGTCCACTGTATCCACTGAGCTACTGTCCACTGTATCCACTGAGCTACTGTCCACTGTATCCACTGAGCTACTGTCCACTGAGATACTGTCCACTGTATCCACTGAGCTACTGTCCACTGTATCCACTGAGCTACTGTCCACTGAGATCCACTGAGATACTGTCCACTGTATCCACTGAGCTACTGTCCACTGTATCCACTGAGCTACTGTCCACTGAGATACTGTCCACTGTATCCACTGAGCTACTGTCCACTGAGCTACTGTCCACTGTATCCACTGAGCTACTGTCCACTGAGATACTGTCCACTGTATCCACTGAGCTACTGTCCACTGTATCCACTGAGCTACTGTCCACTGAGATACTGTCCACTGTATCCACTGAGCTACTGTCCACTGTATCCACTGAGCTACTGTCCACTGTATCCACTGAGCTACTGTCCACTGTATCCACTGAGCTACTGTCCACTGTATCCACTGAGCTACTGTCCACTGTATCCACTGAGCTACTATCCACTGTATCCACTGAGCTACTGTCCACTGTATCCACTGAGCTACTGTCCACTGTATCCACTGAGCTACTGTCCACTGAGATACTGTCCACTGTATCCACTGAGATACTGTCCACTGTATCCACTGAGGTACTGTCCACTGAGCTACTGTCCACTGTATCCACTGAGATACTGTCCACTGTATCCACTGAGCTACTGTCCACTGTATCCACTGAGCTACTGTCCACTGTATCCACTGAGATACTGTCCACTGAGCTACTGTCCACTGTATCCACTGAGCTACTGTCCACTGAGCTACTGTCCACTGAGCTACTGTCCACTGTATCCACTGAGCTACTGTCCACTGAGCTACTGTTCACTGTATCCACTGAGCTACTGTCCACTGAGCTACTGTCCACTGAGCTACTGTCCACTGTATCCACTGAGCTACTGTCCACTGAGCTACTGTCCACTGTATCCACTGAGGTACTGTCCACTGTATCCACTGAGCTACTGTCCACTGAGCTACTGTCCACTGAGCTACTGTCCACTGTATCCACTGAGCTACTGTCCACTGAGATACTGTCCACTGTATCCACTGAGCTACTGTCCACTGTATCCACTGAGCTACTGTCCACTGTATCCACTGAGGTACTGTCCACTGTATCCACTGAGCTACTGTCCACTGAGCTACTGTCCACTGTATCCACTGAGCTACTGTCCACTGAGCTACTGTCCACTGTATCCACTGAGCTACTGTCCACTGTATCCACTGAGCTACTGTCCACTGTATCCACTGAGCTACTGTCCACTGTATCCACTGAGCTACTGTCCACTGAGCTACTGTCCACTGAGCTACTGTCCACTGTATCCACTGAGCTACTGTCCACTGAGCTACTGTTCACTGTATCCACTGAGGTACTGTCCACTGAGCTACTGTCCACTGAGCTACTGTCCACTGTATCCACTGAGCTACTGTCCACTGAGCTACTGTCCACTGTATCCACTGAGGTACTGTCCACTGTATCCACTGAGCTACTGTCCACTGAGCTACTGTCCACTGAGCTACTGTCCACTGTATCCACTGAGCTACTGTCCACTGAGCTACTGTCCACTGTATCCACTGAGCTACTGTCCACTGTATCCACTGAGGTACTGTCCACTGTATCCACTGAGCTACTGTCCACTGTATCCACTGAGCTACTGTCCACTGTATCCACTGAGCTACTGTCCACTGTATCCACTGAGCTACTGTCCACTGTATCCACTGAGCTACTGTCCACTGTATCCACTGAGCTACTGTCCACTTATCCACTGAGCTACTGTCCACTGTATCCACTGAGCTACTGTCCACTGTATCCACTGAGCTACTGTCCACTGTATCCACTGAGCTACTGTCCACTGTATCCACTGAGCTACTGTCCACTGAGCTACTGTCCACTGTATCCACTGAGCTACTGTCCACTGAGCTACTGTCCACTGTATCCACTGAGCTACTGTCCACTGTATCCACTGAGCTACTGTCCACTGTATCCACTGAGCTACTGTCCACTGTATCCACTGAGCTACTGTCCACTGTATCCACTGAGCTACTGTCCACTGTATCCACTGAGCTACTGTCCACTGTATCCACTGAGCTACTGTCCACTGTATCCACTGAGCTACTGTCCACTGAGCTACTGTCCACTGTATCCACTGAGCTACTGTCCACTGAGCTACTGTCCACTGTATCCACTGAGCTACTGTCCACTGAGCTACTGTCCACTGAGCTACTGTCCACTGAGCTACTGTCCACTGTATCCACTGAGCTACTGTCCACTGAGCTACTGTCCACTGTATCCACTGAGCTACTGTCCACTGAGCTACTGTCCACTGTATCCACTGAGCTACTGTCCACTGTATCCACTGAGCTACTGTCCACTGTATCCACTGAGCTACTGTCCACTGTATCCACTGAGCTACTGTCCACTGTATCCACTGAGCTACTGTCCACTGTATCCACTGAGCTACTGTCCACTGTATCCACTGAGCTACTGTCCACTGTATCCACTGAGCTACTGTCCACTGAGCTACTGTCCACTGTATCCACTGAGCTACTGTCCACTGAGCTACTGTCCACTGTATCCACTGAGGTACTGTCCACTGTATCCACTGAGGTACTGTCCACTGAGCTACTGTCCACTGAGCTACTGTCCACTGTATCCACTGAGGTACTGTCCACTGTATCCACTGAGGTACTGTCCACTGTACCCACTGAGGTACTGTCCACTGTATCCACTGAGGTACTGTCCACTGAGCTACTGTCCACTGAGCTACTATCCAGAAACACACACATACACACAAGTATGTAGAACACCAAGACTGGGTTTTACTAAGATTGTACGAATCAGAAAATGATTTTCTTTTGAGGGAAAAAACGCAAACTTCTTCTAGAAATGTAAGAATCTAATGCAAAATTGGCTCTTTCCGTCTCAAAAGTTGACCTAGTTCGTCTCCTATAGGCGACGAAATAGGTCGAACAAAATTTTCCCGAAAATTGACTGGATTTTCTCCGTTCAGGATAGAGCACTCCCTTGTACTTAAAACCCTCTCATGCACTACAATTGCACTCCCATGCACTAAAAGAGCACTCCTGTCAACTTAGAAAAAAGTGGGTGGCTGGAAAAAAGTGGGTAGTTAATACACACACCCATTTTCTGCATAAAAAGCAATGTCAGTGACCCATTTCAAGGCTTATACCTCCGCACAACAACACACAACTCGCACAAACACACACACACACGCACACCCATACACACACACACACACACACACACACATATTACATTACATTACATGGTTATTGCTTTAGGTCCATCGGACTCTTCCGAGCCAAATCAGGACCAACACACACACATACACACATACATAAGCCTACATACATACACAAACCAGTCATGCATTTTATCACCGAACCGAAAGCGGACATTTTATAAGCTGGGAGGTCACGGGGGCTACGTTACGACTAAATAGGATGTCATGATTTCATTAGTCATCGTCGATTTCATCATCACAGAGGGAAGCAGTCCCTTGACTAACATTGCCACCAGACTTCGGAAATAAGATTGAGAAAGTACCAGTACAAGGGCATTTCACGCAGAAAGCGGACCCTTGAAAGCAAAGCAGGAAATAGCGAACAGTGCTATGTAGGTCAAACATAGGTAGGCATTATACACGTTGACAGTGGATCCTAGCTAGCAAAGCGGTAGATAGAGCACCTATGTGGCACAGATAGACAAGGTTGGGGTCAGCCAGTGTTTTAGGCGAAACGAATCCACCGCTCAAACGGCTTATTCTCAAACGGCATAAAAACGAAGATGTATTCTTATCTTAGGTCGAAACGATACAAACTTATTATAGGTGACAGTTCAAAACACAATAAAATAGGTATTTATATATTTTCTTCTCTATAGGATTGTATTTTTATAAAAATCTAAATTAAAATATTATAAGTTCGTTCTTCTGCGGTTTCACAATAAACCGTTTGAGGTCGGATTCGTTTGAAAAAAAAAAATAAAATAAACACACACAGAGTGCTCCCACTCTTCTCTATCTATGAAAAATTGGTACGCTATGTGCCGCTGTGCCAGCAAGGATACACTTTCACCGTGTACAATTCCTATCTACGATTGATTGATCTACGACGGGCTGTACGATATTTACTGCTTTGCTTTCAAGGACACACCCTAGCCCTGGTACTTTGTGATTTCTTTGTTCCGAAGTCTGGTGGCACAGCCTAAATACTGTACATTAGGCCGTTGACCACACATTCCCCTCTTTCAAAACCCATCTCAACGCAGAAGAAAACAGCAGTGATTTTCCTATTGCATTTCTCAGTTTGTCGCTATACACCGAGGGATTTTCTCCAGGGTACTCCGGATTCCTCTCTCCCTTCAATAATAACAGTACCATGATACTGGATGCGGTTAAGGTAAAAATGTTACAAATAAAATTATATGTCCGTTCCGTCTCCTAATAGTGATGTCCATGCCTTGACACCCCATGTTTGAGTGAAATATGTGTGTGAGTTTCCCCCGTTGGGGTGCCGGGGGTTTCAGTATAAATAGTATCCCCACTTTCTGGAAATTTAGTGCTTTAAATTCCCACTATCGCTGTCTTTCTCATTTGCTCTTTCTCATTTCTGCTCTGTTCTATCAATCTGCTATACTATCTTCTTCTTCGCTAGACCAGTCATCTACCTTTTTTCTTGAAACTCTTCCGGGACAAGACTCCTTATTTGTGTATGAGGTCTGTTTGATCAGCTTGGGAATATTGCACGCTTTCTGCCAGGTGGTCACTAGGGCTTCCTATGATGTTATTATTTAGCAATGTATGAATTTTATATGTATGTGTTTTGTTGATAATTTATAATGATGTTTGTATTCTATTTTGTTTTTGTAAACGGGGGTTCGATAAGTTGGGGTGAAGCCTCAGCCGTCTCCTGCGTGGGATGTCTTTATTGTAAAGTGACTGGCTGGTGGAGAGCTTTCGGTTTTACCACGAGGGTTGTTTCAGCAGATCTTTTATGCGGATCGGGGGTTGTCCGGTCCTGATTTGGCTCGGAAGAGACCGCTGGACATAAAGCAATAATAATGTAATGTAAATGCATAAAATGCCTGCCGACAATGTAGTCCCACTCACCACCAAAAGCAGAAGGCGAATGGTCAGCCGGGGAGAACAAATGTCGTGTCACCTTATCCTGCATAACCCAATGGCATCCCCAAAGGATTCTGCACAGCAGGAGCCGCCCAAGGCTAGTCTAACCAAGAAATTCAAAATAGATAACTCCTCTCCCTAGCCTCAACCAGTCGCCTCCCATTCCGCTACAAATCACACAGTTCAAATCGAACCGTGTCCTCATGGTTTTCCCGTTCGCAACAGGTGTGTCTGGAACCGACACCGACTACGCCCAGTCAATCCACATTCACTGACTTAACAGTAAAAAAACTGGTGTTTTAGCAGATCTTTTATACGGATCGGAGGTGAGCCCTCTTTGAACCAAGTTGTGATCCTGATTCGGTACTTTGCAGTCCGCTGGACCCTATAAACAATGACAAACAAACTAACTTACTAATTTGGAAATAAAAATATTTTGACTTGACTTGACTTGTTAACAAGCTTGGCACCACCTTTCAACGCTATCGCTTTAACATTCAATGCTTCAATCGTTTTGCCGTTGTGTACGTCACTGAGCCAACTTAACTGCGTCCCCGAAGACGAGCTAGTTTGTGGCCAGGTTGCGGGTCTTGCGTTTCCAGGCCACTGGCTTGGCCTAGCGATATTGAGTGGAGAAACTGTGTCTGTTCTCGTTTACAGGTGCATCAAGTGCAGATCACTCTTGCGTCATGTGGCCTCGATTACTCCCCTTTGCAGAATGCCACAGGGCTGAACGTGTCAAAACAAAAGATGGAGGACGATTAGATCATTCCAGATCAGTTTGTATATGTGTGTGCGTGTGTGTGTTGTGTGTGTGCTTATGTTTTGTGTGTGCGTGGTGTGTGTGTGCTTATGTTTTGTGTGTGTGTGGGTGGTTGCGCCCGCATATGTGTGTGAATTTCAGAACAAGAAAGAGAGAGAGATAGAGAGAGAGAGAGAGGGAGAGAGAGAGGGAGAGTGAGAGAGAGAGAGTAAGAAAAAGTGTGTGTGTGTGCGCATGTGTGTGTTGGTGTGTGTTATATGTGTGCGTGCGCGTGCGTTTTGTGTGTGTTTGTGTTGTGTGTTTGTTAAGTCTCTTATACTCCCTCCCCCTCACTCATACCCAGCCTCACCCCATCTCATAACCCAACCGCATACTACCGACCTCTCTAACAAACAAGCTCAACAAATAGCCCATGTATAAATGAGAGAACAATCGACATACCGTGGATTGTCTCCCTTGATAACCTCGGACCTCTGCGAGATGTTAATATCCGGTATCGCATCTCTGGGTGATATTTACTAAACCTGCTCTTTCTATTCAGATCGTATCGAGGAACACACACATTTCTGAGGAGCCGTGCAAACAGTCAATGCCAGCGCTCTTCACTTCATTATTATATATAATGAGCTGTCGATAAATTAATAATTACACATCTCTCTCTCTCTTTCTCTCTCTCTCTCTCTCTCCCCTCTGTCTCTCCCTCTTTCTCTCCCTCTTTCTCCCTCTCTCTCTCTCTCTCTCAATCACTCACTCTTTCTTCAGACATCTCCCCCGTTGGGGTGCCGGGGGTTTCAGTATAAATAGTATCCCCACCTTCTGGAAATTTAGTGCTTTAAATTCCCACTGTCGCTGTCTTTCTCCTTTGCTCTTTCTCATTCCTGCTCTGTTCTATCAATCTGCTATACTATCGTCTTCTTCGCTAGACCAGTCTGCTACCTTTTTTCTTGAAAACTCTTCCGGGACAAGACTCCTTATTTGTGTATGAGGTCTGTTGGATCAGCTTGGGAATATTGGACGCTTTCTGCCAGGTGGTCACTAGGGCTTCCTATGATGTTATTATTTAGCAATGTATGAATTTTATATGTATGTGTTTTGTTGATAATTTATAATGATGTTTGTATTCTATTTTGGTTTTGTAAACGGGGGTTCGATAAGTTGGGGTGAAGCCTCAGCCGTCCCCTGCGTGGGATGTCTTTATTGTAAAGTGACTGGCTGGTGGAGGGCATTCAGTTTTCCCACTAGGGTTGTTTCAGCAGATCTTTTATGCGGATTGGGGGTTGTCCGGTCCTGATTTGGCTCGAAAGAGTCCGCTGGACCTAAAGCAACAATTATGTAATGTAATCTTCAGACATCTTACAATATATTGACAAAAAATGGAAGTTGTCTACCTTGTTGGGAAAATTGAAACCCCAAAAGGAGGTTAAAAAAGTGGCGCTCAGAAAACGGCTGCTGTGTCCCGCATCCCAGTCTACCTGCCTACCGCAAGAATTGGAGTTCAGCTTTTCTCCCAGCTTGCAGAACAATGGCAACGTATCATATTAAAGACAACAATGTGTCTACGGGGAAAAGAGGCACGCGCAGCTCTTTCTAAATATTCATCACCCAAAACCTAACTCCGTCTGCAGCGGCTTTCGCCGGTTTCAGTTTCTTCAAATGTAGTAAGCGGTCGGGTGAACATTCCCGAACAGTGTTCCTTCGCAATGCTTAAAATGGTTGAGCGGAGGAGCCTTAGTTGCCGACATTCGACGAAGTTTATGAAAACTAGTTTTGAGACTGGTCCTACGCGATCTGGAGTTCATTGGTTTAGAGAATTAAAGAATAAAAATCAAGGTATGACAGATAGTATGGCAATGGGTAGAAAAGCTTCCTCATCACTGAATGTACCTCTGTGGGCCTATGTGTGAATGGGAGGGACCCCGCACCTCAAATCACCATGTCTTGGGAGATGCACGTTCGCCTTATTATTATTATTATTATTATTATTATTATTATTATTATTATTATTATTATTATTATTATTATTATTATTATTATTATTATTTATTATTTATTATTATTATTTCTTTATCTTCTTCTTCTTCTTCTTCTTCTTCTTCTTATTATTATTATTATTATTATTATTATTATTATTATTATTCAAACAGCGTCTAATATAAGAAGAATCCTTTTTTTTTTTTTTTGCCAGACTCATTAGCATTGCGCCGTACTTTTTTCGAAATCCATCCCAAGGAGAAAAAAAAATGACGCCTCAATACCTTTGAAGCAGACTCCCTGTTTGTCTAGTTATGAAAGACCGAAGAAGAATTTCACGCAGCGGGAACAGACAATGTCCCTGGCTGGGAGAAGTGAAGACGAACACAGCAGGGCGAAAGAAAAAAGACAGGAGAAGAAGAGGAAAACAAACGACAAAGAGGAGCAAGATCAAAACTAACACAGAAATGGAGGGAAAAAAATCCAAGATGGCAAGACATTCATATGTATTTCCAGACACTCTGTCCTACACCTAACCGAGAAAAAAAATCAGCATTTTTCAAAAGTGTCCATTTTCTTGTGACTGGCCTTTATCCTAAGGAAGCAAAAGGGAAACAGCGAATGATAGGACTACGATCTCAACTGTCTGCAAGCCAAACCTTATCAAAATCCACTCAGACCATTGTGGGATACAGTGCAAGAGGTGAAGAGCAAGCTAGACAATACCTTGATTAGGCTGTTAGGTGGTCACACGGCTTGATGACAGTGGAAGCTAAAAAATACCTTGATTAGGCTGTTATGTGGTCAAATGGCTTGATGACAGTGGAAGCTAAACAATACCTTGATTAGACTGTTATGTGGTCACACGGCTTGATGACAGTGGAAGCTAAACAATACCTTGATTAGACTGTTATGTGGTCAAACGGCTTGATGACAGTGGACTAAACAATACCTTGATTAGGCTGTTATGTGGTCAAACGGCTTGATGACAGTGGACTAAACAGTACCTTGATTAGGCTGTTATGTGGTCAAACGGCTTGATGACAGTGGACTAAACAATACCTTGATTAGGCTGTTATGTGGTCAAACGGCTTGACGACAGTGGAAGCTAAACAATACCTTGATTAGGCTGTTATGTGGTCACACGGCTTGATGACAGTGGAAGCTAAACAATACCTTGATTAGGCTGTTATGTGGTCAAACGGCTTGACGACAGTGAAAGCTAAACAATACCTTGATTAGGCTGTTATGTGGTCAAACGGCTTGACGACAGTGAAAGCTAAACAATACCTTGATTAGGCTGTTATGTGGTCAAACGGCTTGATGACAGTGGAAGCTAAACAATACCTTGATTAGGCTGTTATGTGGTCAAACGGC